>JAJJHT010010398.1:1925727-1943799 GCA_021223865.1 Drosophila pandora
TTATTATAATAAATACATATTTTGTAACAATTGAGAATTAAACTGTCAAATAAAAAACTTCCCGACGCGGTAAAATACCGGTTACAAACACGGATTATTTTATTGCAGGATATTTTGACGAAATATTTTCATTAATTAAATTGGATTTTTAATCTTATATTTTCTAAAAATCATGACTATCTATAAAATCTTTAAAGCTTTACTTATGTTGTGAAGAAAAGAAAGCTAACTTCGGTCGGAGCCGAAGTCGATATACCCTTGCAGTTGAGTAGTAGCTTATATATTAAACATATATCGGATAGTATATAGTTGGCCTTATGAGAATTTCACTATCAAATCATTTTTTTATAAAAATGAAAACATTAGGGTGTCCTTAAAAAAAGCAAGGTTGCGCCATTTCCGATCGTTTAGTTACATGTCAGCTATAGGATAAAGTCGTCTGATCCTTATGAAATTTGGCAAATTAGATCGAAATTACCATTAATCTAGTCTAAAAAAAACAACAGAGTTTCATCAATTCCGATCATTCAGTTATATGACTACTATAAGATATGTGCAAAGATGTGTGCAAAGTTATAAGTCGATAGCTTTAAAACTGAGAGACTACTTTGCTTAGAAACAGACAGACGGACAAACGGACATGCTTATATCGACTCAGGAGGTGATCCTGATCAAGAACGTATATACTTTATAGGGTCGAAGGTGTTTCCTTCACTGCTTTTGGTGTCTCCTTCACTGCATTCCTATACAAAAATGGTACTACATTGTATGCACATATACATTTATAGTTTTTTTTTATTTTTTAAAAGATGGTCAAAAGTTGTATAAACTTATTTAATAAGGAAGAAGGGAGTTTATTTTAGATTAGTAATTTTAGTTTGCTAAACGCATATTTCGAGCAACTACATTTATAGATTTAATTAAAAATATATTTTAAATCACCTTGTTTGGCGCTGTTTGCAGACCATGGAACGGAAGATTCTCATACTCGCAAGGTTCAGTCAATGGTTCTCCCATAGATGATGATTTGTCGTGTACTAAATAGAAAAAAATTTTGTTCGTTTCGATTTATATATTGTATTTGTTATTAAAATCATTAAAATATTTCGGATCTGATGAACAAAAAGAACCAATAAATATAGAAATTATGAAAAAAAAAATAGTTATAAATAAAACATTTGGTTATAAATAAATATTATAATGTTAATACATTATATAAAGTCGTATTAACTAATTCAATTAATTTCATAACATACTAAGCCAAAATTTGTTTATGAACATTTAGGTTTAAATAATTAGAAGCTAAATTTGCCGTGTGGAAGGTTATGCGATTGATGTTGGGTTGCTTGCTCAGTAACAGTGATATTTCAGGGGTCTATTCAATAAGAGGACTTATATGTATATTTGTAAATCAGATTTTGGAAATCACATACAAGATTTAATATATAATTTTCAAATAGCGAGTTATTTTATTACTAGCTGTTAAAGAACTGTGAGTATTAAATGTTTATAATACATTAAAAACGTTAGGCCCGGATCCCTTTAAAATAAATTGCAAATGGGAAAAGGTTATTAACACTTTCTTGTGTTATAATGTTCTTCTAATAATAAAAATATTGAATTGCGTAGCTCTTTTACCCTGGTTAAATACATTGATCCGAACCTGGATTACCCTGAATACCCTTCAATTGTTATGAAGCATCAGCGACTCTGCTATTTATTCTTTTTACTATTTATTCTTTTGGTCGAAATCCCGAGAGTTAAAATAGATACATGGGACTTATATTTTTCGTGTCTGTTCGTCCGTCTGTCTAAAATTATTTTGATTATGAAATTTTCATAAGGATCGGATAAAACTATCCGATAATAAAATACTTTAAACGTCATTATCTTTTGTTCAAAAGCGATTAGTGCGTATACCATATAAACTCAACATTAATGGGTGATAATAAATATAAATACCTAATTTGTCGCGTGTTGCTTCCTTCATCATATTGTTTACGTTTGCAATTATGAACTATAAAAATAAATATAAAAATACTTTTTTCTTACCTTTTACATAAATTGTAATAGCTGTATATATGGCCTGTAAAGGGCGGGTCAATTCAGTCACCCACCAAATATAACCGACATATATGGGCCGACAGAAAAAAATCTTCACGGCTTATTTTACCAGCTTCATAACCTTTACCAAAGTCTAGAACAAACACAGGTTCCAGACACAGTTTCCAAAGTACACCTAAGAGAAGAAATTTATCAAATTTTACCATACATTGAATTTTGTCATTTTTTTAGTGCATTTTAAATTTATGTATGTATACCAACTCAAATTAAAAAAAAAATGACATCAAAAATTTTTTATGGAAGATTTTGTATACCCTTGCAGAGTTTATTATATTTTTGGTCAAAAGTGTGCAACGCAGTGAAGGAGACGTCTCCGACCCTATAAAGTGTATATATTCTTGATTACCTCCTGAGTCGATATAAGCATAAAACTAGTCTCTCAGTTTTAAAGCTATCGTGTTCAAACTTTTCACATATCCTTCTTTTGCCGGCAGTATATAAGTCGGAATGGCCTTGATCGGTCTACTATATTCTATAGCTGCCATATAACTGATTGATCGGAAATGCCGTAACGTTGCTGTTTTTAGGTAAGAGGATTGGGACTTTCCACATATGTTATATTCGGTCAATGCATCTTATACATAGCTATAACTGTCATAGAACGATCGGAGTTGTCATAACTTTGGTTTTTTTTATGTTAGAAAGGTAGGCTTTCTATAGGACTTTCGGATTCTATTTTGGGCAATCTAATCCGATCTTGTTTTAAAAAGGAAAAACAAAACAAAAACAAGAAAGAAAAGCTAACTTCGGGCGGAGCCGAAGTTTATATACCCTTGCAGTTGAGTCACAGTCCGCTAGGTGGCGACACGCATCTTATATTATTAGATATTTAGCGGATCATATATAGTCGGTCGGTCCTTGTGAAATTTGGCATATCGAATTATTTTGCGCAAAGAGGAATCCTATTGCCGCCATATAACTGATTGATCGAAAATGCCATAACTTGGTTGTTTTTCAAGTTAGAAGGATGGGACTTTTTATGCATTCTAATTTAGGAAAATTTATCCATATAACTGATTGATCGGAAATGCCATAACTTCGTTGTTTTTCAAGTTAGAAGGATGGAAGGTTCAATGGATTCCTATTTGGGCAAAATAATTCAATATGCTAAATTTCATAAGGAACGGCGACTATATACGATCCGCTATATATCTAATAATATACGATGCGTGGCGCCACCTAGCGGACTGCGACTCAACTGCAAGGATATGTAAACTTCGGCTCCGCCCGAAGTTAGCTTTCCTTTCTTGTTTAATTTTAGTTGGTATACATACATTACAAAAACCATATGCGCTAAAAAAAATTATGGTCAACGCAATTACCCGGCCCACATAATTCAATATATGGTAAAGTTTTATCTATTTTTCGCTTAGGTGTACCGCTGTGAAACTGTGGGTGATGGAACCTATTTTTGTTCTGGACTTTCGTTCAATGGAGCTTGAAGGTTATGAAGCAGTTAAAATTTTGTGTGGAGGAAATAAAAATGGTAAGTTTTCGGCATGTGTAATTGTTGCTAACAATGTTTTTTTCAGGAAGACGCAATATAATCGTCTAAAATAATTTTGAAACTGAGTAGAATAACCTTTTGCAAGTAGTTTATGAAAATATTCAAAAGAAATTAATACATCGTTTAAAAACGCTGTGTTTAATTTTGATTATTATTTATTTAATAAATTTACTACAAAAATGAAAAGGAGGAGATAAAACCTTTATGTACATATATAAATTAGGGCTAGCCATTTTTTTCTCTATAATCGTTCATCCAAATCGAAATCAAGTAGAATACAAGTAGATTCTTAAAATTATGCTAAGAATATTTTACAAAGTCATCTTTTACATACAAACTTTATTCAACTTTTCAAATAATAGATACCCAAAAAAAAACATTTCTTGTTGCATACTTTTGTATGGTTAGCAATAAACAACTCAAACAACGCAGAATAAAAAGTCTATAACACTTCTAAAAATTAAATTTCAAACTTGTAGAACAAAAAGAGATAAAGGGATTTTTTCTGTAGATTTAGTGATTTGATGCCGAGGGTAAATAGCGTATGTACAGGCGGACTCAGCACTCGGTCGGAGCTTACAAGCACTTCCCCTTTTTCTCTCCTTACTTTTAGCGGAATTTAGCATTGCATGATCATTTTCCAGGTGCTCCGTCAAAGTCTAGACTCTAGACCCAGTTACTAAAGCTTAGTTGAAGGAAAGTCAAAATACCTAGAACTCAGACCTTAGGCGTGACCCTTTAGGTATCAAGTACAGCCATCTCGATACTTCCACTAGAAAGCCCAACTCAAATGGTAGTGCTTGGACACTTTCCAACCCGTGGTAACGAAGCTTGTGGGCTCGGTGATGTAACCCTTTAGCTCCGACAAGCTCGGATAGAGGGCCCTTGTCATGTTGGTCGCCAGTCGCCGTGCATAAGCTAGGCGAATCTTACTTTCAAGTCGTGCGAAGATTTATCTTCTTTCTCTGATAACCTGTCCTCCCTTTCGTTTTGGTCCTCCCGTTAAGCTGTGGACGAGGGTTCTGCTCATCCAATATCTGCTCATCCAATGTGCAGGATGTCACTGCTAGCGTCATCAAGTCTGGAACCCAACTATTATAGCGACTAGGGTGCGGGTGCATTTTGAAAAAATTTAAAGTTAAAAAAA
Source organism: Drosophila pandora (assembly GCA_021223865.1). Taxonomy (NCBI): domain Eukaryota; kingdom Metazoa; phylum Arthropoda; class Insecta; order Diptera; family Drosophilidae; genus Drosophila; species Drosophila pandora. Next base: position 1,930,506 of record JAJJHT010010398.1, read on the forward strand.
ACTCACTATTGGTCAATTTCCAAGAGCGGAATTTATACACAAAGCCTCGCGCTCTGTAAGCTATTATTCGATTTCAATACTGGACAATTTGGGCGAGGAAAAAGGTCTCGAAGGCATTGCACAAACGTATCCAATTCTACTGGAACAAGCTTCGACTGCTGGAGCACATTATGGCATATCTCCTGGAGAAAAGAGCCAGCGACTGCCAAGTCTTTTTGGTCACGGGCCTTTTTTTATTTTTTTTCTTATTTCTTTTCTTATGTTATTTTTTTATTTTATAAGCCAGAAGCTCACAATAAGACTTCTGTAACATGTTACGTGAGGGTTCATTTGTTTTACTACCAAAGCCGCCCACTTGGAGCTTGTTAAAAATCTATCTAGAACTGACTTTTTGCAAGCTTCAAAACAAGGTTTATATGCGTCCGCCGAAAGCCGCAACACATTTGGTCGGACAACGCAACCAATTTTGTTGGATCGGTTTTTAAAACCACAAAGTATCATTTTTATCGGACTTTTGAACCCTCAGTGAACCCAAAAACGCGTACTAAATTTGACAACACATCTTTCTTAAAACATGACTGAGGCGTTCTTGACTTGAAATTAGAACGAATTGGGTATCGATATCACTTTGTGGGAAGGAGGCTTGAGGTGCACGGAGCAACAACTGAACTTTAGAAACCTCGTCAGGGATAGCCCAAAAGTAGAGTTCTCGGCTAATGTGTAAAGGGTACCGTGTACAAGCCTAGTTCGAGAATTAAACTTTTGTTGTAATTTTTTGTTTTTGCTTAATAGGTGTACATTGTACAAGTAGAAAACCGCTGATTTGACTGGGTGGTGCCATCGCAAATCGGTGACAAATTTTGAACGGCAACGCCACACGGGCAGCTACAGTATCGGGTCTTTTTTTATGGTCTTTTTTGGGCTAGCATTGTTCATCTGTCTTTTATTACATCAACAAGATTTATACCTTTTAACTGGTTCCAAAAAATTTTCAAATATGTCCGTCGGTTTGATAAAAATTGCATCACATGCAAATTATCAAACCAACCTGTAGGTGAAGTACAGGCAGAGCTACATTCAATTTTCAAAATTAATATTTCGTTACAAAATTAGTTAATTTTTTCATATATCACTGTGGACGGAAGTCCACGAGGTGACGACCTGCATGCCTAGGCGTGCGCGAGGAAACTCTATATATAGCCGAAGAATTAAAAATTTCCTGTAGGCAACCGATCTAAATGAATGATATACCAATCGAAAGGTTTTGTTTCAATTAGGTAATATTTGTCGAAACATATTCCAAAATTTATTTGGTTTGGGAGAAATTAGGGTGAAAGTAAAAAAATTTTTTATCACTAAAGTGGGGCTGGTGGACATTTTAGTCCCCAGATAGAATATTTTTATATATTCGCATTCTAGAGCTAAATACGCGTCGTTTGGTACCTCAATCGACCCGATCCGACATTTCATTCAGAACTTATTCGAAAAATTCGATTTTTTCTTCTTCTTCAAAATGAAGCCAGTTTGCGTCGGTTTGTCGGTTTGTCTGTTTGCACTATTTTTATCTTAAAAATTCTGAAAAAAATTGGAAAATGTTTGTTACTATCATATGAGCAACTATTGTTCTACAACTTTTTGAAATACCTGAAGCTTACGTCAAAAAATTAAAAAAACTTTGTTAATGAAAAAAATCATAACTTTATAATTAAGAAAGATATTAAAAAGAGCTTTACACCGTTGAAATGGTTTTTTAAATATCAATTTCACTTTCTTTGAGACCAAACGTCTATATAGTACACAAAAAAAAGTACACTGAAAACAAACTTTTTTTTTAAGAAAAAAAATTATTTTTTAAAATTTGGTCGACTGATCCTTTTTATATTGCACGTGGAGATAGCTTTTGAGATGACGCAACTTTTGATATATCGCTCATATCTGGCAAAATCCGTTAACTCAAGATATAGTCCTGTAAGTGCAGCTACCCATTTTATACAGCCTCCTGTGAAGCTTGCATTCACTTATACATGTGTGTGTATTTGAATGGCAACTTTTCTTTTTGGAGTCTGCATATATTTGGTCAATACCCTAAAAAAAAATGGAGTATATCTTTTCTGATTTTAGTTTATATATTTAAAAATAAAATCCAAATAAAAAAGGGCTGAAAAAGTAAATCGTAAACATTGACTCTAGTTGGACTCGAACCCAGGCCCTCCGTGTTAGGAACCACGACGCTCTCCACTCGGCTAACCTCGAACTTTGCTGCTTGATGGCAACTTTTGATGTAATTCTACTTTGTGTTTCAGTGTCTCATGTCTTAATGAGAAGACTCAGAAGATTGGTACTTCAACCGACCCGGTCCGACATTTCTTTCAGAATTTATTCAAGAAATTCGATTTTTACAGTTTTTTCAAAATGAAGCCAGTGGGTCTGTTTGTCTATATTTTTTTCTTTGCAATACTGAATAAAATTGGAGATTTTTGTTAATGTCATATGACTCATATGATATGAGCAATTATTGTTCTACAACTTTTTGAAAAAGCTGTAAAAATCTAATTTCTTGAATAACTTCTGAAAGAAATGTCGGACGGGTCGGTTGAGGTACCAATCTTGAGGTCCCAAAGAAAAACAAGAAAAGAAAGCTAACTTCGGGCGAAGCCGAAGTTGATATACCCTTTCAGTTGTGCCATTTCCGATCGTTCAGTTATATGGCGGCTATTGGATATAGTTGGCCGATCCCTGTGGCCGATCCCTTGGCCAATAAGATTATTTTGCCCAAAATGGAATCTGTACCAAGTCCCATCTTTCTAACTTAAAAAACTACAAAGGTTTGCCAATTCCGATCGTTCTATGACAGCTTTAGGATATAGTCGGCCCATCCTTATGAAAGTTTGTACATAAGATATTTTCAAATATTTCAAAAATAAAATCCAAATAAAAAAGGGCTTAAAAAGTAAAACGTAAACATTGACTCAACTAGGATTATAACTCAGGCCCTCCCGTGTTAGAAACCACAACGCTCTCCACTCGGCTAATCTCGAACTGTGTCGCTTGATGGCAAATTTTGATGTAATTCTGCTTTATGATTTAGTGTCTCATGTCTTAATGAGAAGAATGCAAAATTTTATGAGTAGAATGCTTTGTATGCATATGCCCCCACTGAGCATATAATGCATATAAATAAATGCAGCCACCACCGTTTTGGGCCAAATCATAGATTAAAAGCTAAAAAAAAACCAGGCAAACCAACTCCGCCAATACTTTTCTAATATTTATTATTTTATATCGCACACCCAAAATAAATTGTTACATTCAACAATTGGTTTAAATAGAAAAACTGAAAAAACGTAATTTCCAGTTTTTTAAAATTTTTTATCTTTGCGCATTTATTTTAGATATAATACATGTTTATTATATGATTGATCGGATATGCCATAACTTTTTTTATAAGTTAGAAGAATGGGACTTAGTACAGATTGCATTTTGGGAATTCTTATCCGATTTGCAAAATTTTATTAGGATAATTGGCTTAACTTTGTTGTTTTTGAAGCTGGAATGATGGGACTGTCTACGGTTTCGTTTTGGGCAATCTAATTCTATGTTCATAAGAATCGGCCAACTATATCCTATACCTGCCATATAACTGAACGATCGGAAAGGTTGGGACTTTCCACACATGTTATATTTGACCAACATATCTTATGTACAAAATTTCATAAGGATCGGCCTACTATATCCTATAGCTGTCATACAACGATCGGAATTGGCATAACTTTGGTGTTTTTTAAGTTAGAAAGATGGCACTTGGTACAGATTCTATTTTGGGCAAAATAATCTGATTTGCCAAATTTCATAAGGATCGGCCGACTTTATACGATCTTCTATATATCTAATAATATAAGATGCGTGGCGCCACCTAGCGGACTGCGACTGAACTGCAAGGGTATATCAACTTCGGCTCCGCCCGAAGTTAGCTTTCCTTTCTTGTTTATATATATATTTTACTTTTTTGAAGACCATAAATGAAATACGTATAAATATTAGAAACAATAAATATGCCGAAAAGTATTTTAAATAAATATGCCGTAAAAATAGTTTAATATTAGATTGGTTTTGGTTTGATATATATTGGATTGAGTGGCGCAAATTTGCCCCTCAATAAGTAAGCTAGGCTTAGTTTTGGACACAAGAATATGGCGAATTATAACGAAGACTAAAGCGAACGACTGTTTATTTTCGAAGATGTAGGTGTTATTAATAATTTTACCAGCCACCAATTTTACTATTCACAAAGATATAAAATAATCTCGAGAAGTCATTCAAAAAAATTTTTTAAATTAATTTTGATGAAGAAAAATTGGAATAGTGATATAAAAAATTACACATTAAAAATATTCTTATTCGGCACTTTCAAGAAAAACAACGAAAATCACTCACGTCTCTCCAGATTTTAAGTTAATATTGTTTCGAAAACTTCAAAGTTTATACAACTATTTTTTCACTTTGCGACCGACTTCTTCGACTGCTGATCTACGACTCAGTCTCATTAAACTTGTTAGCCCCAAACTCCATGTTCATGCATCTTCTACCAAAAGGTATATTTGAACCTGTATTATTTTTAACTATTGTTATTAAGCCACAACATCCCATACAGACAATCAGATTAATATCGTTGGGAAATAAGATTGAGAGCCAGAACAACTTCATGCTGGTTAAGCGCTGCGCCTATCAATGAATGTGCTAAAGAGTGTGCTAATAGTAGGGAGCCCATGATGCTAAATAGGGAATGAGTCGAGCGTCAAAGAGATCTATTGTATTTCGAAGTTTAAATAATAAGAGGATTAAAAGCAATGTTATATTTTTCATTTCATTTTAGCGGTACAATAAACCTATTTAAAAATTAAAAAAAAAAAACTGTGCAGGTCTGTACCTGCAGCAACATTTCTGCTCCAACACTCTTGAGTTATGAGAACCCACTGGTATAAATTGACCAAACCAGCATGATGGGATTAACTAAATAAAAGTAAAGAATTATTGGGCGATGTCTTTCTATAAAAATATCAGTAACCCCAGACCAAGAAGAAAAGAATATTGGGGCGAACTTTTGAAAACCACTCACCCGATTTGGCTCAAACTTTTAAAATATACATATTTTCGAGTGCTAAATCCAGGAAAAATAGCAAAATTAGGCAATTATTTTTATTGTTATTTTAAATTATATGTATAATATACCATATACCATATGAGTTCAAAACAAACAGGACTTTTTGAATCTAGCGCATAAGAATCTGCATATCGTTTGTCCAGTGAGAAATTCATGACATTTCATCGATTAAAAGTGAAGCTTTGCGATTTAAGTCTCAGTATGTTTGTGTTATCGCTTCGAAAATGAGCGAACGTTAAATTGTGTTTTAAAGTTGGAAAAACTTTTACCGAAACGTTTCAATTTATGAAAGAAGTTTATGGCGATGATTGCCTATCCCGCAGCAGAGTGTACAAGTGGTTTCAACGTTTTCAAAGTAATCGTGAGGGCATCAACAATAACAATAACAAGGAAGGAAAGCTAACTTCGGGCGGAGCCGAAGTTGATATACCCTTGCAGTTCAGTCGCATTCCGCTAGGTGGCGCCACGCATCTTATATTATTAGATGTATGGCGGATCGTATATAGTCGGCCGATCCTTATGAAATTTGGCATATTGAATTGTTTTGCCCAAAGAGTAATCTGTACAAAGTCCCATCTTTCTAACTTAAAAAAAAAACACCAAAGTTATGCCAATTTCGATCGTTCTATGACAGCTATAGGATATAGTCGGCCGATCCTTATGAAATTTTGTACATAAGATATTTTGGTCAAATATAACATGTGTGGAAAGTCCCAACCCTCTAACTTAAAAAAAAACGAAGTTATGGCATTTCCGATCAATCAGTTATATGGCAGCTATAGGATATAGTCGACCGATCCCGGCCGTTCCGACTTATATACTACCTGCAAAGGAAAGAACGGTGTGTGCAAAGTTTCAACTCGATAGCTTCAAAACTGAGAGACTAGTTTGCGTAGAAACCGACAGACAGACAGACAGACAGACAGACAGACGGACAGACGGACAGACGGACAGACGGACATGCTCATATCGACTCAGGAGGTGATCCTGATCAAGAATATATATACTTTATAGGGTCGGAGATGTCTCCTTCACTGCGTTGCACACTTTTGACCAAAATTATAATACCCTCTGCAAGGGTATAAAAATTCGTGATTACCGAAAATTTCATCAAAACTGTGCGTGAGTTCATAAAAAATCAGACGAAATCATCATTAAATTGATGGAAATGGAATTGAACATCTCCAAAACATCGATTTATCAGATTATGACCGCCATTTGGGCTTACAAAATGTGTGTATACGGTTGGTTCCGCAAAAATTGAATGACGACCAAAAATTGGACACAATCCAACATTCGAAAGCTTATTGAAAAATACACAAATTAATCCCAGAGAAAAGCAAATACTTTCTGTGAAAATTCAAAAAGTCTTCCAATATAAAAGTTTTTATACCCTTGCAGAGGGTGTTATAATTTTGGTCAAAAGTGTGCAACGCAGTGAAGGAGACATCTCCGACCCTATAAAGTATATATATTCTTGATCAGGATCACCTCCTGAGTCGATATAAGCATGTCCGTCTGTCTGTCTGGTTTCTACGCAAACTAGTCTCTCAGTTTTAGAGCTATCGAGTTGAAACTTTGCACACATCCTTCTTTTTCTTGCAACGGCCGGGATCGGTCGACTATATCCTATAGCTGCCATATAACTGATTGATCGGAAATGCCATAACTTTGGTGTTTTTTAAGTTAGAGGGTTGGGTCTTGGTACAGATTCTATTTTGGATCTGAAAATAATCTGATTTGGAAAATTTCATAAGGATCGGCCGACTATATCCTATGGACGACATAGAACTCAACGATCGGAAATGGAACAACCTTAACATCAAGGGTATATCAACTTCGGCTCCGCCCGAAGTTAGCTTTCCTTTCTTGTTTTATAATAAAATGTTTATTCTATTATATAAAATAGGTGTTCTATGTGTATTCAATCTACTATGCAGTAGATTAAGACTTTTTTACGGGTTGTTCAAATGTGAGAAGTTTCCCTGCCAAAATGTAAGATGCCACATTGGATTAGAACATGTATGTATTTAAATTTAATTTAGGTTCTAATGAATTAAAAATAGTTATGACACAGTTATATAGTCATAACTAGAAATCATAACCCTATAAGGTATATATATTCTTGATCAGGATCACCTCCTGAGTCGATATAAGCATGTCCGTCTGTCCGTCGGTCCGTCTGTCCGTCTGTCTGACTGTCTATCTGTTTCTACGCAAACTAGTCTCTCAGTTTAAAAGCTATCGAGATGAAACTTTACACACACCCTTCTTTCCTTTGCAGGCAGTACATAAGTCGGAACGGCCGGGATCGGTCAACTATATCCTATAGCTGCCATATAACTGATTGATCGGAAATGCCATTACTTCGTTGTTTTTCAAGATAGAAGGATAGGACTTTCTATGGATTCTAATTTGGGCAAACGTATACGATCTGCCAAATTTCATAAGGATCAGCCGTCTATATCCTATAGCTGCCATCGGGAAATGCCATAACTTCGCGCGGTTCCCACTGCATACGTACAGCCCACCTCCCGCCCAACCGACCGAGGGGCGCCTGCCGCATAACGTACGGCTCGAATCGCGGGAATAAATTCGAGTTAGTATAATGAGTATAGTATATAAGTTTAAATAGAAGGATTATAAAGAAAACGAGGAAGAATTAGTATGTTCTTGTAGGTAATTTAAAATGGAGGTTTTCAAATTTGACTGGGAGGAAAGAGAAATAATATTATACAGACCATTGTAGTTCGAACATAAAATCCTAATGGGATCATGCTGTGCATATGTCGATCTACAATGGCTTAAGAATAAAGGACTAAAGTTTCTGGTCCTTCTATTCGGAACGTTAAACTGTAAGCGTGTTAGTAAGTGCTGGCTATCTACATCACCATTAATAAGGTTGTGTAGGAAAACGACACCCAGCATTGTTCTACGGTTTTTTAAGGAGGGTAAGTTTATTAGTAGGAGTCTACTATTATACGAAGGTAGGTGAAGATTTGCGTCCCAGTTAAGTCCCCTAAGAGCAAATAATAAGAAGTTTTTTTGTACGGATTCTATGCGGTCTTGATGAACACCGTATTGGGGACACCAGACACATGAACCGTACTCCAGTATCGGGCGGACCAAGGATATAAATAAGCTTTTAGTAATGTAAGGGTCGTTAAATTCCTTTGCCCATCTTTTAATAAAACCGACAACACCTTTAGCCTTATTAACCATTGAAGAAATATGGTCGGAAAATTTAAGTTTTATGTCTAAGAGGACACCAAGATCATTAACCTGAGTTAATTTTTCTAAGGCAATCCCAGAGAGATTGTACGAAGCAAGGTGAGGACTAGTACGATAAAAAGACATAAGTTTGCATTTTGATCCGTTAAGTACTAAGTCATTAGCTAAACACCATTTTTGAAAATTGTCAAGATCGGACTGGAGTCTGTTTTGGGCAGACGGGAACTTATATTGCAGACAAAGCTTAACATCGTCTGCGTACATTAGTACCAGCGCGTTCGTTATGGATGGGGGCAAGTCGTTTATAAAAAGAGTGAATAGTAATGGGCCAAGATGGCTTCCTTGAGGGACTTCCGATAACTTCGGATCGGAAATGCCATAACTTCGTGGTTTTTCAAGTTAGAAGGATGGGATTTTCAATGGGTTCCTCTTTGGACTAAATAACTCGATATGCCAAATTTCATAGGGATCGGCCGACTATATACGATCCGCTATATATCTAATAATATAAGATGCGTGGCGCCACCCAGCGGACTGTAACTTAACTGCAAGGGTATATAAACTTCGGCTCCGCCCGAAGTTAGCTTTCCTTTCTTCGTTGTTTTTTGTTGCTTCACTGCGTTGCATACTTTGGACCAAAATTATAATACCCTCTGCAAGGGTATAAAAATGTTGGTTCCTACGCCGCATGTGTATGCTTTATATTTCTATTGCTCATGCCAATTAAGAATATTTTAAAATTTTCAATTTGGAATACCTAAATTTGACTTTTTGTTAACAATTAGACTATTAATTAATATATTAATAAATAATATTGGGCGTGACTTTTGCATTTGTCACTGGTACTTTATGCAGTCAAGAGCTTTGTTATTTGTTTCGACACATGTTAAAATTTGATAAATATATTTTCTTAGGTGTACCGCAGAAATTGAGGGTGATGGAACCTATTTTTGTATTACTTTGGTTCAGGAGCAGGTGACATTGGGTGGAGTAAAATAATAGTTCGATTTTGTCGGCCTGTCTACCACCAGTGTGATTTAAATTTAACCTAGTATTTTAATTTAAAACATGTTTTCTTACATTTTGTATTTGTTTTCGTTGGTGTCAAGCTAAAGGTATGGTCCATCGGGGAGATAAAAGTACCGGCACCGTTCAAAAAGGCGGAACTAATATTCTCAAATGCAATTGGTTGCGAGACATTTGTACACAACTGTAGGCTAGGAGCTCCAATCGAAAGTAATCCTTTTTCAGATATTGCAGTTGCTTCAGATTTCGTTTTATCCTTAAAGCTCATAAGTAGGGTCGTTCGCATTGAATTAGATTCAACTGAAGCTTCTTCGGGTGCGAAGTTGTTAGTTAAATCCGTACTTTCTTTTTTTTTTTTATAAGTGACTATTCAAATACGTTGATGTTTTCAAATTCAAAACATAGAAAATAAAACAAAAAATTATAAATAATTAAAAATAAAACAATAATATAAAATATACTATACCACTGCCACTGCAACGAATACCCTTAAGGCGATGATGATCTCTAAACTTGCAATTGGTGTCATTATAAAAACGCCGCCGCCAAATTGTCCGCAAGAGACAAACTTGGCTACGCTGACTATCCTGAGAATAAATTTGGGAAGGCCTTTTGGCTCTTTTAATATAGGAAATTAGACGTTCAAGTATGTTATCAGAATATGATGATGAAGAAGCAACTTCAGTATCTATATTATCAACGTAGATCGATGATACGCCTGTATCGGTAGATGTTACATTTTCGTATTTTGATGGAACATTTTGATTTAGTTCAGTTGGAACCTTTTTTTTTGACCATAAAAACATTTTTGAGAGAAAATTGTTGTTAAAACTTTCAGTCTGTGGTGAAACTAACATGTGATTCAATTCAGCAGTAACATTTCCAAACTCATCGTTCTTAATAGAATCCTGTTTGATTGTCGTTCTATTTACGACTAGATTTTCTTTGGTCTCATTGTTTACGTGAAGCATAACACCAGGTCGAAGTGGCCAACGTGGGGGCGACTTATGTGCATTTGTGTCGGGATACATAGATTTAGATTCACAAATATTACTTATACCTGTTGGGTTTTGATGATTTTTCCATTCTTTATGTATTGACTTAGGGTTAGTTATGCCTGCATTAGTATTTATTGCGGGTAGGGTGTCTTGCAGTTGCGCAAAACCCGACTTGCAAGTCAGTACACTGTTTATTATAGATTAAAGCGCAGGGTTGGAGTATTTATGAGGTTAATGCATATGAAAATAAAAAAAAGGGTTAATGTATATGAAAATAAAAAAAAAATGATTTTATTATGATTTAGTTTAACAACGTGAAATAAAACATTCATTATTGGTCACTTGAATAAGAGTCCCGTAATATTTAATTAGTTCGGATTAGGGTAAATTCGTTGGAAACCGGCTGACAATGTAAGCTACCCAGTGACAAAAATATGACTAAAACCCACCGTATAACAAATGTTTTAATATAAAGGTATGTCCTTTTTTAAATTGGTGTTTTTTAGGTATTAGCATATAATTTTTTATAGCTGCAATACATTTATAAAAAATGTTTTTTATACCCTTGCAAATCCTTCTTTTTCTTGCAGGTAGTATATAAGTCGGAACGGCTGGAATCGGTCGACTTTATACTATAGTTGCCATATAACTGATTGGTCGGAAATGTCATAAATTTGGTTACTTTGCACATATGTTAAATTTGTCCAAGATATCTTATCTGTAAAATTTCATAAGGATCGGCCGACTATATCGACGATCGGAATTGGCATAATTTTGGTGTTTTTAAAGTTAAAAAAAGATGCGACAAGTCCCAAGTGTACAAAGGTACAGATTCTATTTTGGGCAAAATAATCGGATTTGCTAAATTTCATAAGGATTGGCCGACTATATCCTATAGCTGCCATATAACTGAACGATCGGAATTGACATCACTTTTGTGTCTTTTAAGCTAGAATAATGGGACTTTCTTCGGATTCCATTTTGGGCATAACTTTGGTGTCTTTTAAGCTAGAATAATGGGACTTTCTTGGGATTCCATTTTAGGCAATCTTATTTGTTCTGCCAAATTTCATCAGGATCGGCCGACTATATCCGATAGCCGATTTAACTTGCCAAAGTGAGCAGAAGTGGTTTTAAAGAAAATCGACACGAAAAAGTCTCAAAAGTTTTGAAAATTTACCCTGAAGCCAGATCAGACCACCAGGCTCTGAAGCTAAAAAAAAAACAGTTTTCGTATCGAGAAGAAAAGTCTGGGAATTTGTCCTGCCAAACCGGCGTGCATAATGGAGCTCCGTTCATCGTTCACGGGCGTGTTAATGCTTTGAAGCAAATAGGTGAAAGTAGGCGATATTGTTAAAGGTGGCTTTATTGAATTTGGGAAGCCAGAAGCAACCTTTAGATTTATATTCCTCCCCTACAAGTGCCATTTTGTAAGCGTTTCATCATTGATTCATCATTTATCATTTATCAGAAACATAGCAACATTCACATAAATTAGCCATAGCCTTTAATACTTTATACCAGATTCTAAGACCGGGCAGGACCCCCACAGAGTGGGGATGAAATTTCATTACGCCTATTTAGGATAAGAGAAAACTAATGAAGTATACTGCTATTAGTTTGAAAGACAAAAGGATGATAAAGTATAGCCTAAATATAAATCCGTTCTCATATTCATGCATCCCACTCTCATAATCCCTTTAAATATATAATAGAAAAATTATATGCCCTTCGTTGGTACATAAATATGACATTGGAATTTATCAACTAGTTTTTAATTTTTATGAATCGGAGTCGTTCAAAGCACCATTTTCAAAACTGAGTTAAAAGTACAACTCTACATATTAGCAAAAAAATATATGATTCTAGGTTATGATCTCTTATTCAAGTGACAACATGTTGTTATAGATTATTGATATTGTATAGATACAGTAGGGAGCAAAATTGAGTACATGTTAAAAATTTGATGTTTAAGTGCTCATAACACATAAACGCGAAAGTAAATGGTAACGCCTTTTTTTTCTAAGATTATATATCTTATTCACAACAAAATGGCATATTTATTTTAACCATCAAAGAAGCCGTTTACTAGATATAAATTAAAATCAGTAGCAACATGCATATACTCAGTTTAGAATCTGACGTGATTCGAACTGTATTGTTGCTTTTATTAAAGAAACCCCTGTAATAATAAGTCACCTTTCACCATCATAGCTCAGAGAGCGACACGGCAAAGAAAGTTTCTTCATTGATCTAAAATTTTCTTCTTGTTTTGGTTATAAAATGAAAAAAACATCGGCAGATCGAGAGAACAGCATTGTTTCTTTAACAAATCGAGGTTTCTCGACGCGTGCCATTGGAAAAAAACTTAACATAAGCCAATCAGTGGTGGTTAGAGTCCAAAAAATGGAAAAACGTTAAGTCAAAAAATTTATAAGGTCGCCCTCGCCTTTTAAAGGACTCTGATGCTAGGCTCATGATGCAAAGAATGAGGAAAAATAGAAATTTAACCCCGAAAGAGGCTTCGACGGAAATCCAAAAAAATGTCAGTCGATGGACAGCCAGAAAGGCTTTAAAAAAAATAGGGTATAAGGCAGCCGTGAGAAAAAATAAACCATCTATTTCCAAAAAGAATGCTAGGGCTCGCCTGATATGGGTTCTATTTAGCTTTTCCCCAGGTCTGCGCCAGCAATACTGCTTTCCATCCGATTGCATTCGATTGAATTTTGATTCGTCGGACCATATCACACGTTTCCACTCTTCTGTGGTCCAATTTTTATGATCTCGTGCAAATTTGAGGCGAGCCCTAGCATTCTTTTTGGAAATAGATGGTTTATTTTTTCTCACGGCTGCCTTATACCCTATTTTTTTTAAAGCC
>JAJJHT010010398.1:1947076-1986448 GCA_021223865.1 Drosophila pandora
ACGAAAAATTAAAAAATATATATAATATTACAGTCCACTAAAAAATTTAATAAAAATAATTATTAATTTAAAATTGTAAACACAAGTCAAGCACTTTTGTGGCCCCTTGCAGGATGTTCAAACATTAAGTTGAACATGGGAGCTAATAAAATAACTTAAACAATGTTTAAATATTTAAAATTCTGAAATAGAATTATATATATCGAATTATAATAATAATAATTTTCTAATACTGAAGAAAAGAAATTTATAAAAGCAAAAGTACATATATACATATACAGTCCGATATCTAGTGTTAACAAAGGACAATATAATGAATCTAAAAAATATATAAAATGTACACCTTTTTTGTGGCCCTTTGCAGAATGTTCAAGCATTGAACACGAAAAGAATTCCCAACATAGAATGTAGGAGATCGGACCCATGGGAATAAGTGATTAACAGCATGGTTTGAAAGACGATCTCCTGCAGTCTAACCAAATATTTATGTGGTGCACTTGAAGCACTTAAGAAAGGGTCACATACCATGTCAGCGTGCAGTCCGTTGATAAGTAGTTTTAAATAGATTTAAGATTTTCATGTATCTTTCTTGTAAGAGAAGTGTGTGAAATAAAAACAGTTTTAAAACGGAACTCATTGGAGTATCACGACTATTTACGGGGCTCCTCTTAACAGTCCGTCTTTAGCCAGCACAAATAAACTAGATGGTTTTCCCACGCGAGAACATGCCACATATAGTTGTCCATGGGAAAAGCATGGCGTTTCCAAATCTAAGCCACATACAGATAGTTTTGGCCTTGTGACTTATTGATCGTCATAGCCAATGATAATCGAATTGGAAATTGAGTCCGTTTGAATTAAATTGGCACATCTGTTGTAATCATAGGGATTCGTGGCAATAACACATTTTCGCCTCGAAACTTCCCATTCAAAATGCTGGCTTCAATGATATTTTTCATTAATTTCTTAATTACTAATCGTGAACCATTACACAGCCGTGGTGGGTACAAGTTACGAAGTAGAATGATCGGAGCTAGAACCTTCAATTGTAAATGGTTGTGGAGTCTTCGCCACCCATAGAGTAGATTTGTAAAACTTAATGAGATTCGTTCGGAATTGACAGCAATGAGCCCACTTTGTGATACACTTGGCCTTTGATTTTGAACGTGGAATTAAAATGTTGACCGTTTTGAGCAATATTATTAACTATTTCTTTTGCTCCAAACAGTACGAATTGTACGAATTGACTTCAGGAACAGGGTAGAATCTCAGTCTGTAGCGAGCAGTAAACCGCGCAATGGTTCAGGTGGTGTTTCAATTTCGGATAGTTGTGCATTTCCTGATGAGCAACACATCCCAAGTGGTTAATTTTTAAATTTAAGTGCATGACAATACAGGCATTTCTTATCCAAAGTACCAATTAATCACTTTGGAATGAGCAGAAAATTCAACATCAGGTTCGTACTGGATTGCTAGTCGAAGAAATGCGCCTGATGTAAATGCTCGATGAACTTGTTGGCGTTGTTGGTCAATTCTTCTAAGTCGATTAACTATGAATCTGCGTGCTTATCTTCGTTGCAGTTGTCTTTCTTGATTACGTTCATCTCGTGCCTCTTGTGATTCTGATTGACGCAATCTTCTTCGATTTGTTTGCCTGATCTTCGTGCTCTTCTACCTCGCGCGGTTGTGGATTTTTCCGTTCGACGACTCAAATTGGCCCCTTTGCCTTTTCTTGGCATTGCGACAGTAATACGTATAACCGTCACTGCTACGATTGTACAATGTACACAATTCAAAATGGCTATAAAATGTATAGTGAGGGCGGCAAATCCCAACCCTCTAACTTAAAAAAACACCAAAGTTATGGCACTTCCGATCAATGAATTATATGGCAGCTATAGGATACAGTCGACCGATTCCGGCCGTTCCAGCTTATATACTGCCTGAGACTACTTTGCGTACAAACAGACAGACGGACATGCTTATATCGACTCACGAGGTGATCCTGATCAAGAATATATATTCTTAATAAGGTCGGAGATATCTCCTTCACTCCATTGCCCACTTTTGACCAACATTATAATACCCTCTGAAAAGGTATTGTTGAGCTATCAGAATTTTGATAGCGACCGAATTAAAACACAATCCACAATTCGATTTAAATATATTTATTGGGTCAATTTAACCCCATTCCCACCTGAATGTCAAAGCGCACATCAGCGGCAAGCTGGGAGAACTTCCAGCATAATTCACTCCCAACTTCAACAGAGCTCAATCGCTCTAACTCATCCTGGAGTGTGGTAAATTTCTTGCGCAACGCAATTTCCAACGGCTCCAGTACCATGATGGTCAAATCTTCCTTCTGAACTGCAGCCTTGACCTTGTTATGCTTCCATCTCCTGGTAGGTCACCTCTGCTCTTCGCCGCAAAAGCCTTTCCCTGCTTGCAGGAACCGAGGCACTAGCTACATCTCCAGACTCCATTATGCAATTCGTTTTTGTGCAAGGTGCAATGCAATGGAAACAACAGCAACAAGTTTTCCTTTGCAAGGTTTACTTTAAGCACTTTAATGATCACAAATCAATTAGAGCGCGATCACGTCGGGGTCACCAATGTTGAGCTATCAGAATTTTGATAGCGACCGAATTAATACACAATCCACAATTCGATTTAAATATATTTATTGGGTCAATTTAACCCCAAAACAACCGCAGCGGCCGATCCCAACAATGCCGAATTACAAGTAAATAAACCCTAAGAGCTTGCGCAAAAGCTCCATCAAAGCTCCCAAAGTGCATGCGCTACAAAAGAACAACAAAGCGCATGCGAATCTGGGAGAAACAAAGAATATAATACAGCTGATAACGGGCAATTAATGGACCGCTGCGGCTAGTTACACTGGGAGAATTAAAATGAAAAAATTATGTTATTTGATGCTGGCACAAGTCCCAACAGGTATAATAAGCAAATGTCTCTGTAAATGTTCTCGCTGCCTCAGTGATATTTCTCAGGATACTGTATGACGCACGGCACGTTTTTTATGTTGCTGCTGCGAGTTCCTCCACAGCTTTGAGCCATACGCACAAGATACGTTACTTCGTTACCTACACAGATCCTTACACTTACCGTTGGGCACGCAGGGAAAGTTTTTTACATATATTCTTGATCAGGATCACCTCCTGACTCGATACGAGCATGTCCGTCTGTCTGTCTCAGTTTTAGAGCTATCGAGTTGAAACTTTGCACACTCGTTGCCTTGAGGAACTCCAGCTCCTAGAGTGAAATCATCAGTTTTAGTTGCAACTCACTGCAATCAGTTGCAACTCACTGCAATCAGTTGCAACTCACTGCAATCAGTTGCAACTCACTGCAAATTTTCTGTCGTAATGGTAGGACTCTAAAAGCTTGTCTTGATCTTGTACATTAGACCTTCTAGCCACACTCTATCAAATGCTTGAGAGACGTCTTAAAATATGGCAGTGCAGTGCTCTCGTTTTTCGAACGCGTTCCGAATTTCTGTTGTTATCCGGTAGATCTGCTAAATTGTTGCGAGGTTTTCACGAAATCCAAAGTGATGTGACGGGTTTCCTTTCTGGATTCTTAGGTATGTGTTTATCCGTGTCAATACGCATTTTTTAAAAAGTTTTGATAATCATAAGAAAGAAGGTAGGCTTATAGGTCTGTACGACGTTGGGGTTGTGTGATCTTTTCCTGGCTTTGCTATTATTATTTTAATTGACTTTTTCCATCTCAGTGGAAAATGGCCAAGTTTAGCGATAGCAAGAATAGCAAATATATAGCGATAGCAAACGGCGCAATATGGGAGCTCAATGCTATGAAGTCGCAGCCCGGAAAAACTGAATAAACTCATTTTCAGCTGTTGTGAAGCGAGGGGGTAGAATACGGCGGCTAGTGGAAGTTGGTTCCCAACTGTATTTAGTTTTATATTTATAGATGTGACCTGTAGGTAGTTTTTAGCAAATTTGTTATGATAGTGGTGCTTAATACGGCATCTGATTAGGCTTCGTTTGCGTTCCCTGTAGATATCCGTAGGGATATTATTATTTGGATTGTTGTGAAAGCAGCATTTGAATCAGTAGATTTTGGTTTCTCATTAAATCTTGCATAGTTGTGCGCATAAACGACATAAACACCGTAAGGCTTTGTTGTAGGCTGCATATTATAGCTTCGAAGTTGCATTTTGGCTGTTCCGGCTAGTGATGCTGCTGAGCATTGTGTTCTTTGTATGCTGATTGCAGAAATTATCTTTTTGTGGCATGGATACCCAGTCCCAATTTAAAGTGCTTGCGTATATCACATTTATGTCAGAGTTTATGGGTCCTAGTATGGATCTGGCTGCAATCGAGAAGTTGACTTCAGGGTCTGATTTGGAGGCTACAAACTGTTAATTTTGGGTGCGGGCAGTAATTCCTCTCTGGTGGGTGCGACTTTTTAGCTCCTTGTACACTGGGCAACCGCTATTTTTTTGAGTTGCAGTCATTTTTGCTCGCTGGGAAGTGTGCGGAATCATGAAGCTCTACACATACCGGACGCAGTTTACACTATGACCTTGTATGGTATTGTAAAAAATTCCCGGATTTTTTTCTCGTAAAATATTGAATTTTTTAAATATCGCTTTATTATGTGAAGTACATCATTATACCCTGTCAAAGGGTAATATTTTGGTCAAAAGTGTGCAACGCAGTGAAGGAGACATCTTCGACCCTAAAAAGTATATATATTCTCGATCAAGATCACCTCCTAAGTCGATATAAGCATGTCCTTCTGTCTGTTTCTACGCAAACTAGTCTCTCAGTTTTAATGCTATCGAGTTGAAACTTTGCACACACCCTTCTTTCCTTTGCTATAAGTCGGAACGGCCGGGATCGGCCGTCTATATCCTTTAGCTGCCATATAACTGATTGATCGGAAATGCCATAACTTCGTTGTTTTTCAAGTTAGAAGGATGGGAGAAGGTGGATTCCTCTTTGGGCAAAATAATTCAATATGCAAAATTTCATAAGGATCGGCCGACTATATACGATCCGCTATATATCTAATAATATAAGATGCGTGGCGCCACCTAGCGGACTGCGACTCAACTGCAAGGGTATATAAACTTCGGCTCCGCCCGAAGTTAACTTCCTTTCTTGCTTTAACTTAAATTTGAAACAAAAAAAAAAGTAAAAATATTTAGCAGTTTGAAAGTTATGCCCCGTCGAAGTGAGGTCCGTCTGAAAAACACGGGTCGCGGTGACCAAGGCTGTGGAAATCTGGATCGTCTGAACTTAAAAAATGAAACGGATTTACATTTATTGAAAGTTTATCTAGTACTTAATCGATGGATATTAAAAAAAAATATTCGAAAAAATGGCGACCTATCAAATTTGAACAATCGTTTTTCGGTAAAAAAAGCGGTAGTTTTTCAGCTGTAAAAAAAAAAGTTTCGCATAAAAAAATTAACCCTTCGATAAAGTACTAGATTATTATGTATTAAAAAAGCATGCTAAATCTCAAGACTATCGGGTCACTAGTTTTCGAGTAAGAGTGGTCAACGACTGCATAAACGTAGTTTTGAGAAAAACGTGTTTAAAGTTTCAATTCACTATTATATAAACCGGACGCCCCTACCTTTAAACATGTGTATCTCAATGAATTTTAACCGGATCATTTTAAAATTTTGCGAACACATTTCTAAATATACACACTTTAAGAAAATGCAAAAAAAAAAAATCGTATTTTTGAAAGTTACAAGTGCGCATGGCCCCTTAAGCGGTTTCTCAAGTGAAATTCTGCATTGCAGCAGAAACTGATGATGGTATATAGGTTGCACTTCGAATTTCTGCAGGGGCTTATTTTCTGGTTTGAGCTCCACCTTTGAGAGTGACTGCTGCTTTCTATCCCTGTTAAGGATATTGAAGACTATCTTAGCGATATATCCCTTCTCTTGTAGCGCCTTTGTTATCTCTGCAGGCGTTACGTCGGACTCTATGCCCTTAAGTACGACTTGCAGGCCCTTGCTGCTTTTTAGCTAATACGTGTAAAAGTTCTTTCAATTCTCTGAGAGATATTTCGATACTCTGTATTTATCTTCAGACTTAATTTGAACTTTTGTTTATTGAATGTTGCTTTTTGCAACCTTTAAGAATTTAAGGGTCTCAGCTTCCTTTTTATTTGGATATAGCGATCCAAAGCGGGCTAAAACTGAAGAAATTGTATCACTGCTTATTTTTAGTGTGCATTTCGTCGACTCCAGAGTAGCCGTGTTTTACATTGCGAACACCAAGACGTAGGATTTGAGTTAAGAGAGCTGGTAAGGAAGACCATTGAATACAGCTTTAAATGGTTAGTAGAACTGAATTCCTTTTTCAAAATAATTGTTTCACTTCAGTATTTCGGTTGTAAAAATTAAAATTAGTTTTACTAATAGTTAAAATTAGTAGTACTTAAATAATAATTACTTATTCCCAGAAGGATAATATTAGATTAGTATTGTGAGTTTTTTAGTTAGCTAGTTTAACTAAACTAACTAGTTAGATAGTTAATACATAGTTAGATATAGTTAGATACATAGTTATATATGCCCGAAGAGGTTTATTCTGTGGCGTGATTCTGATTGGTTTTTCTGATGCACAGGAACCCACAGTTCCTCTTCTGCAGCATGAACTTAGAAGTGGGATTGTTTTAGGCCCCAGGAAACGTTCGATCCAAGTTAGTTCATTGCTGCGAAAGTGGTTATGGTGTTGGACTTCGAACCATTAATACAAATCCATTACAACCGTGGTATATGTGCGTTAGTTCTGCTAGCAATATTTTAAAATTTGATGCAAGAGTATTTGATTTTCGGTGGTCGCGAAGGCTGGGATCTATAGTGCCAGGACGTAGTTTCAAGAAAGCGTAGGACTGATTTGTCTCAACAATATGGTTTTTCTTTGCTGTGCTTCTTGCTAAAGTTTATGCATATGCTGATCGTAAATTGGCGCAGGGCGTATGTAATGAAGATTTTCTTTTCGTTTAAAGGGACACTCCAGCTGCATATGGGAAGGTCGTACTTGTTTGACGTACTTGAGCCGTGACTTTTTAAAATATGAGATTACAAACTTACATTTAATTCCAAAGATATGGTAACTGCTAGATACCATTTTTTAATTTTAGTTGGTACACATACATTTCAAAAGTGATAGGTACTAGAAACAATGATGGTCATCTTCATTACATGTCCTACATAATTCAATATATGGTAAAATTTGATAAATTTCTTCTCCTAAAGATTATAAAGCAGGTAAAATTATGCAAGGAGGAAAAAAAAGTTGAAAATTGTCGGCCTGTGAAATCGGTCGATCTGGTTTTTCATATAAAAATAGCTTTAAAGATATAGCGGATCGTATATAGTCGGCCGATCCTTATGAAATTTCTCAGTTATATGGCAGCCATAGGATATAGTCGACCGATCTTGGCCGTTCCGAAGATATTTTATCTGAAAAATTTTATAAGGATCGGCCGACTATATCCTATAGCTGTCATAGAACGATCGGAATTGGCAACCCTTTAGTGTTTTTAAAGTTAGAAAGATGGGACGTAGTACACGACTATATCCTATAGCTGCCATAAAACTGAACGATCGGAATTGGCATAACTTTGGTGTCTTTTAAGCTAGAATGATGGGACTTTCTACGGATTCTATTTTGGGAAATATAATTACCCATAAGTAGAACAAATTCTATTAATTAAAGTTGTTTTAATAATAATTAATATAATGATGAATATTACTTTTAGCAAATGTTTGGAGAAAAATTATATAATTGAAACAAAATCTTTCGATTTGGGGCATTCGGATTGGCCTATATACATATTAGTAGCCTTCTCAAGTATGTCTAAGCATCCGGTTCAACAGTTCGTGGTATGCCGTCCTCAGTAATATTTATACATACAAGTATTTTAATAATTTATGTACATACCATCGACTTCAATTTCACAAAATGTTCCTGATCCAACCGTGTTATTGGCTACACATCTGAACGTCCTTGTGATACCATAATCAGCTTTCAAAACGTAAAAACTCTTATCGGAAAGATCGTTGCGGTACCCACTACCCAAATTCTCAATAGTTTCGTTTTCACCTTTAATTGACCAAGTTAAATCTGCCTGTAAGTTAGAAAAACAAATCAATTTTTTTTTCGGATAAATACATACAGAAATATATTTAGAAATAAGTTAAAGTGAATGAATTTTTATCACATAACTTGTGCTCCTGTGAATGTCCAATGAGATAAATTTTCAAATTGACAAATCTTTTGTAAGAAACAAACAAGAAAATCATAAATAAAATTTCTGAAAAAAAGTGCATCCGTTTTTTAAATTTGATGCGCACGATAAAAAAATAAACTAGTAAGACTTGCGGATCGAATTTAGCTGGGTTCCATGAAACCAATCTTAAAGGACACTTAATGGCGAAACATGCCGATACTGAATGTCAGACCTTTCGAAAGGGCTTTTTCCGCACTTCATTATGTACTGATTGAAAGGCGATGTTCATTAGGTTCATCAAAACTCCCTATAATGCGTCAAGCTCAATGTTAATGAAATGGTTTGTTTTTTTTTTTTTCATAAATTGCAATTGGTGGGTTTGCGGGGGAACTTTATGAAAGGGATCAGTATAACAAAATTCACTTTTTATTTCATCAATATGATCGAATACTTCGAAATATTGATTTTTAAAATAGACCCAATATAAAAACCAATTAGAAAAATAAAAACCCTTGCATTTCCTAGGTGAAAACATTACCTTTTGGCTATCCCCAATTTTTTTTTTTTTAATATATTTGAATGTTGAGTTGAGGCACAATTGTTTGTTTTTTAGTTAAAACACAAAAGACCTTTTGAGCTGAGTTAGTATTTTTTCGACCTTTTGAAAACTCTTAGTGTGTTAACACTCAAATGATTCGGTCTCTGAGCTTGTACTCTTGCGTGCTGTGTGACACTTTTGAGCAACATAGCCATCCAAAGGCTAATAAGAAACCTCACTAAGGACTCCGCAGAGCGAAAGCTCAAGGAAGGATACTTCGAGGAGAGACTCAAACAACTCACTCACGAACGGACCACAAGTAAGGCTTCAATATCTAATCTACTTCGAGTCTTGCTCCCGTGAAACTGACTACAACTAGAAACCGCGGTATCCAATCTACTTCGAGTGTTGCTCTCGTGAAACGGACCACAAGTAGACCCCGCGTTACCCAACCTACTTTGAGTTTTGCTCCCGCGAAACGGACCACAAGTAGGACCGGCCGATATTGAATCAGCCGAACCACCATATCATCTGTACTTGAGGACTTCAAGTACCCCACATCAACTCCAGCCTGATCACAGCAAGCACCTGGTCAACCCGAGCAGCCCCTCGCAGAACCAGATATAATACCCTCTAGAAGGATATAAAAGTATTACAAGCCAAATTAAAAAAAATAATATAAAAAAAATTATTTAATATATAAATCATGCTTATTTATAACTATTGTCTTAAAAAGATTTTTCTCCAGACAACTGTTAATATCTCTATCACTCTTACCTCTAAAGGGTTTCCAAATGCAGTACAAATTAGAGTGTCCTGACCATCTATATTTTCCCTTTTGATAGCACAATCAGGTTTAACTTAAAAAAAATTAACAGATAGTTAATGTTTTTCTTATAAATTTAATTAATCGAACTTACACTGAACGTTTATAATTGAGTTTGCAGTATTATTTCCATGTTTGTTATACGCCATACAGGTATATATACCATTTTCGTTTCGGTGTAAACCAGAGTCGAAAATTAGGGTATTACCATTAGCTATTGTTTCATTTTTAAATATCCATTTATATGAAGGTTCTAAAAAAAAAGAGAGTAAATGTTAAACATACGAAATCTTTTAAATTTCCATTTTTAACCACCAATTTAAGAAAAAGTATGTCTCTTAAAGGGACCTTCCTGATTTGCAGAGGGTATTAAAATGTTGGTCAAAACTGGCAACGCAGCGAAGGAGACATCTCCGACCCTATAAAGTATATATATTCTTGATCAGGATCACCTCCTGAGTCGATATAAGCATGTTCGTCTGTCTGTCTATTTCTAAGCAAACTAGTCTCTCAGTTTTGAAGTTATCGAGTTAAAATTTTGCATACACCCTAATTTTTTTGCAGGCAGTACCTAAGTTAAGTCGGAAGGGCCGGGATCGACTGGCTATATCGTATGGCTCCCATGTAACTGAACAATCGGAGTTGACATAACTTTGTTTTTTTTTGGGAAACCTAATCGGATATGCCAAATTTTATAAAGATCGGTCTACTTTATCCTACAGCTTGCACGTATCTGAACGATTGAAAATGGCAGAACCTTGTTATTTTTAAAGATTCTTAAGGCTGTTTTAAACATTTTTAATAGAAAATGTTTTTGATAGTGTCGGCCAACTATATACGAATCGTGATATATGTATATGTAAGGGTATATGAACTTCGTTCCGGCTTATATACTGGCTGCAAACAAAAGAATGATGCGTTCAAAGTTTCAAGTCGATAGCTTTAAAACTGAGAGACTAGTTTGCGTATAAACAAACTGACATACGGACATGCTTTTATCGACACAGGAGGTGATACTGATCAAGAATGTAACTATATACTTGGGGTATATATGGGGTCGGAGATTCACGGCGTTGCACACTTTTGACCAAAATTATAATACCCTCTTCGATGGTATAAAAGGTTGGGAGTATATACTTTTTGGTTTTACCATCAAAATTTATTATTTGAATTTATTAAAATTCATAGGAAATTTATACTATTCTAATAAAATTTAAAAAAAAAACAATTTTTATCATATTAATTATAAATAATGCATAAATGAAAAAAATTGAAATTTATAATGTCTTTTAACTTTTGCACAACAAATTTTCAAATACTGCTCGATTTTCCGTCGAATTCAGGAGAAGGTCCCCTGAAAGCAAAGTACTTGGCGGAACCTTACACTGAGAGCATTCCACAGACTACTACTGTGCAGTTTGAACTTAAACTACGGCTGAACCAAAAACGATGGCTTCCCGCCGATTTAGTATGACTGAAGCGATATATTCAGAGATTTTTTAACATACCATTCGCGAAATACTAATAAAAATATATTAAACATACAAAAGCCTACAGTTTATCACTATACACTACATTCTACAAAGTAAAGATACATAACTTACCTGGATTAGCTCTGGCTTTGCATAAAATCCGTGCCGGTATAGTACCCTCTTCTACATAGACATTTTCTTCCGAAACGGTCGTATTGATTGGTGAATCTAATCAATTGATTTTTTTAAGTTCATTTAATATCTTTGTAGTTTAAAGTAGATTCTAATCTTGAAAGATTATACTTACATTCGATACTAAAGTATGTGGTGCTCTTAACGCTCGGGCCCACCGAATTTGAAGTAGATAGGCATGTATAGTTATCATTGTCGGCCTCAATATCAAATTTCTTTTGGATCCAATTGGACATGTTAAAATGCTAAAAATAAATTTAAAAAAAAATACAGTTTCTTCATAAGAAAATATGATAAATTAAAAAAAAAACAATAAATAAAAGCTAACTTCGGGAGGAGCCGAAGTTGATATACCCTTGCAGTTAGGTAGCAGCTTATATTATTATATATACATATATTAGATATATACGATCTACGCTGGCCGACCCTTATGACAGTTGCAGGGAGAGAAACATGTGAGCCTTCACTCGATTATACTCTCCACGTAAGGGCGGATGGTAACAGGTCCCGGTAAGGTCATGTCTCTGTCGATGATGCTGGCGAATTGTAGTCGGGCGGAGAGAAGATGCTGAGGAATACATGTCCGGCGGAGTGCACGGACGTTAATATACTGACTCTACGGGACCGACCGACTCCCCAGCTTTAACCAGGTTTATCATAATAATCGGGCTATGCCATTACGGACGAACCCCTACCGTCTACTCGTGGGTCAACGGGGCCCACTATGGGACCACCAAACGGTGTGGGGGGCAAGATCCCAGGATCAAGCTCATCACGAGCCGGCGGTCTACCTAAGGAAAGTCCCGGTCCGGCTGCTACTAAATCCCTGCAGCGGAAAGGCTCTTAACAAGTATGGATGAGAGCGGCCTTTATTCTAATGATCCATCGGCGGCATCCAACCCGGACCAAAACGAGATCATTAAATGGGCGAGTTCTCTCGGCTGAATATTTTGTCCGATATCCAGCGAGTATCAGACTGGGTCCCAAGAGATTGATAGGAGTAGGCGTCAAGAGGCCAAAGAGATTGTACAAAGTGCAAAAAGGAAAAAGGTCGACTGAAGGTGGAACGTCCCTAGCAAAACAATAAAGGTGCAGACACAACCAGCTAACAGATCCTTCGCCAAAGTAACTAAGGGTAGAACCATCATTCGGGTCATTAACAACAGATCCAAGGATGGGCCGTCCAAGAGCCGTCCAGTCGGATGTAGAGGAGGACATTCTGGAAGGGTATTCCTCGGAGGAAATTGACTTGGCAAGGGCTTTTGTTGGCGTGGGAATCGAAGAGGACTCATTGATAGGCTCCGACACCGGAGGTTACTGTGATGGAAAATCCAAAGGATGTCTCTGACACTCCTGCAGATCAATCTCTACCACAGTAAGGAGGCATTCGCTGTCCTCCTGCTCCACCTCGCTAGCGTGGCCCTCATCCAATAACCCTGGGTCCATGGATACAGGATTCTTGGTTTGGGGGCGTCGGAGTCGGAAAGCGAGCATGCATTCTCCCAAAAAAATAACCTTTATATCTTCTTGCTACCAAATTTCAGCAACGAAGACCACCTAGCCGCCCAGGCCCAGGCGGCTAGGCCGCTGGGTGGCAAAACGCATCTTATATTATTAGATATATAGCGGATCGTATATAGTCAGCCGATCCTTATGAAATTTGGCATATCGAATTATTTTGCCAAAATAGGAATCCATTGAAACTCCTTCTAACTTGAAAAACAACCAAGTTATGGCATTTCCGATCAATCAGTTATATGGCAGCTATAGGATATAGTTGACCGATCCCGGCCGATCCGACTTATATACTGCCTGCAAATAAAATAAGGATGTGTGCAAAGTTTTCAACTCGAAAGCTTTAAAACTAAGAGACTAGTTTGCGTAGAAACCGATAGACAGACATGCTTATATCGACTCAGGAGGTGATCCCGATCAAGAATATATACTTTATAGGGTCGGAAATGTCTCCTTCACTGCGTTGCACACGTTTGACCCAAACTATAATACCCTCTGCAAGGGTATACAAATATATGAATAGTGTAACATTTTGGTGACCCCGACGTGATTTCATCCCAGTTGATTATTGTTATCAGCATTAAAAGTGTCATTAAAACGCCGTTATTTTTTGTTGTTGCATTTTAATTCCACAATGGAGTCAGGAGCTGAAGCTATTGGATCTGCGTCAAAAAGATGCTCCGGAGACGTGCGGAGGTGACGTGTCAGGAAATGGAGGTCCTGCATCGGAAGGTCAAGGCTGCGATGCAGACCGACGACTCTACCATTCTGACCCTCGAGTCAATGGAGAAGCGTCTGCGCGATCGCTTCACTACGCTGCAGGACACATTGGAGGAACTAAACTATAGCGAGATCGGAAGCGATTTATATTGGAAGTTCTCTTAGCTGGCTAAGGACGTGCTAGTTGACATCCAGGTGGAGGTTTCCAAGCGTTCCATGAGAGTTGCTGCGCACTCTACGCTTTTGGATGGTACCAGTGGTGCTGGGATTTCATCGACTCCATACAGGCTTGCTCCCTCATTGCCCCCGTTGCAGGTGCAAACATTTAGCGGCGGCTACCGCTACCGAGTGGCCGGATTTCTGCGCCTTGTTTAGGACGACTATTGAAAGTCCTCCGCACTTGACCAAGATAGATGATGTTGCCCTTGATCTTTTGTGCAACCATTTTAGTAACCGACGATTAATATTCCAGGCTTACATCAACGATATCCTGTAGCTAATGGTAATTGAGCCGGGATCCGTTGTTACTCTTCGGGAGTTATCCGACTGATTCTATGATCATGTGCGGGCCCCCATGAGTTCCATGACGTCGGTCGAAATTCAGGGGTGGCTCCTCATCCAGATCATCTTCCAAAATCTGGACCCTTCCACAAAGTCCAAATGGGAAGACTCTCTAGCAGGAAGCAGTGATGACAGTCTGCCAACTTGGGGAATTTAGGGATCGGTTCTTGGAAGAAAGGCGCCGTACCCTTGAGACAGGTGGGCCGAGGTAGACCATTTAATAATCGATCGTGCATGTTTGCCTTAAGTCTGAGCACTTGCCCGCGGATGCTCATCCTCCCGCTGCCTAAAGTGCAATCGCCGGCATCTTGCTCGGTTGCATCCTTGCGAGCAATTATCCAGCACAACTTCCGTTCCCGCTTCCGGGTTGGATCCGGCCAATGAAGCTGTGGTTGCGACTTCTCAGGCTCCTTCTGAGAATACTCTTGTTACCCAGGATCGCTGCGCTGAATAAGTCTTCTTGCCCACCGCAGCATTTTTGTCCGTGGCCGATCAGGAGCTTTTCTTCCTTATCCGACTCCGGCTCACAAGTTCATCTCATCACATCACGGTTGGCCAGCCACTTCAGCTTTATCGGCCCAAATGCTCTGTAGCAGTGACTGACCTTTGAGACACTGAATTCACTGCGGATTGTGCATCGGTTAATATTTTCCTGAAATCACGCTTTTTCACGTATTCTGTGTACATTGAGGCAGTTGTGGCGTCTCAATTGCGGGACTAACTGCCCGATATAGGTGGTGTTTCCCACAGACCGCCAAAATGGGGAGAGCGTGGAGGAATAAACCGCCACTCGATAGATTCCGACAGGCAAAAATCGTGCAGAGAAGTCTTGTGATTCTGGCTGAGGAATCTTCGCTTCAACTCGATCGAGTCTTTGTGAACGGACTGTCATCGTCAAAACGTCGTCATGGTTTTAATTGATCCTTAATGAAGCAATCTTGGTGGGCCGCGTGAACGAGTTTGTTGCAGGGATAGGCTAAAAAACGGGATTATGGGGCTGCGCGAATGTTTTTGCTTAATCTTTCCCATTACCGGCACAATTTCCTACGGGTTTTTTGTTTGGTGTAATTGTTTCGCTAGGGTCCCCCTTTTTCCCTAAAATTTGGGTCCCCAAATTTTAGTGGACTTTGGCACAGTTGAAATTTGAGCTGGTTGATGATAGCGTTTGCTGATTGGCTGATTTGCCAGGCCTAGAACAAGCGAACTGTTTATTTGATCGAACGATCAGAAAATTAGTTGTGTGCAGATTTGACGGTTCACACTTCCTTTTTGGTGTTAGCCTGCCATAGCTGCCATGAAAGCTGATTCCAGAGCTGTGGTAGTGCTGTAGATGTCCTTATTTTGGTCTTTTAGCCAAAAAGTTGAGAGTGACCTCTGACTATGGGGGTGGTGGATTATTTCTGGATCATGCAAAGCGTTATTAGTACAGGAGAGTAGACAGATTAAAGGACCGAAAGTGATTTGGTGCTTAATAGATTACGTGGAATATTTTTGATCACACCAAAATCACCAAAAAGGTTAAAAATCGACCTCGGCCACGAAGGAAACTTTGCCGCAGCCAATTATTTGAGAGTGAACCAATCTACGATATTATTCCTAACTCTAAACTTCTGATGTGCAGACTCTTCATCGTTAAGTACAGAAAAGAAGTCCTTGACATTAAGCTCTTCTTGGAGTCACTGGCTGATATAAAGATAGCGATTTGGTTTGATAACTTTATACAGCAAACAGCGAAATCCTTAATGTCCGCTTGCACCAGAACAAATAGCTTATACGGACCAAAAACAAAACTGACAACAGTAAGTCAAAGAAGCCACCAAGGTGTACACTGACGAAAAGCCTTTAATCTCGCCAAACGATAAGGTACAGAATAAGCTTAAACGGTTATAAGTTGAATTGCGCTCTACAATAAAGAGCTTGGTAGGGCAAACTTCCGTGTTTTTGGGGGAAGATTATTATACCCTTGCAGAGGATATTATAATTTTGGTCAAAAGTGTGCAACGCAGTGAAGGAGTCATCTCCGACCCTATAAAGTATATATATTCTTGATCAGGATCACCTCCTGAGTCGATATGAGCATGTCCGTCTGTCCGTCTGTCCGACTGTTTGTCTGTCTGTTTCTACGCAAACTAGTCTCTCAGTTTTAAAGCTATCGAGTTGAAACTTTGCACACATCCTTCTTTTCCTTGCAGGTAGTACATAAGTCGGAACGGCCGGGATCGGTCGACTATATCCTATAGCTGCCATATAACTGATTGATCGGAAATGCCATAACTTCGTTTTTTTTTAAGATAGAGGGTTGGGACTTTCCACACATGTTATATTTGACCAACATATCTTATGTACAAAATTTCATAAGGATCGGCCGACTATATCCTATAGCTGTCATAGAACGATCGAAATTGGCATAACTCTGGTGTTTTTTAAGTTAGAAAGATGGGATTTGGTACAGATTCTATTTTGGGAAAAACAATCTGATCTGTTAATTTTCATAAGGATCGGACGACTATATACGATCCGCTATATATCTAATAATATAAGATGCGTGGCGCCACCTAGCGGACTGCGACTGAACTGCAAGGGTATATCAACTTCGGCTCCGCCCGAAGTAAGCTTTCCTTTCTTGTTTTTTCATAAAGAAGATTCTCTCAAAAACTGCACCAAATGCCAAAGGCTATATTGGACCATATCCAGCCAGGAGTCTTTAGCTAATGCCACCTTCCAGACTGCTCTCAGGATTGGGACAATAAATCTTCGGCTTGCGTTGTACTCAGATAGACTATAGAATCTTTTTTTCCTGGTTGATCTACTTCGTAGACTTCGCCTTTCTATGCAGAAACCCCTTTGCAGTTCCAATAAAATTCTGCACCAATTAAAACCACTTTTTTATCCACTAAAGGAACCACGTTTTACCACTAACCTAAAAAAACAAATAATTAAAAAAAACGTTGTTACCTAATTTAATGTAAGCTGTTCCTTTAATGGCGCCACCGTGCTTATGCGTGTGGGAATGCAGTGGTAAAGGCAATGAGCGGGATTCCCTGGAAAAACGACGCGATTGACATTTATTAATTTAGTTATCGCAGCGGACGGCAGTCCGCTAAGTGGCGACATGCAAGCCCTTTTTGTAGCAGGCGCGTGAAGACATTATACATATATAGCCGAAGAATTAAAAATTTTCTGTTTGCGTTAAATCTGAATGAGTGATATGCCAAATGAAATAGACAAAATATATTTATATATATATATATATATATATGTATATTTATATATATTTCCTCCTAATATCATACAGTGGATGACTTCATATCTA
This sequence comes from Drosophila pandora, assembly GCA_021223865.1. Lineage (NCBI taxonomy): Eukaryota > Metazoa > Arthropoda > Insecta > Diptera > Drosophilidae > Drosophila > Drosophila pandora. The sequence goes on from JAJJHT010010398.1 coordinate 1,964,461, forward strand.
TCGAATCGTACGCAGCGGGTTTTGTTCAAGAACATCACATCTCATGTTATAAAAGTAACATCTGGTGTTCCGCAAGGCATCTGGTGTTTAGATCGTGTTTCCCTAATGAATGATCTTGGAGTTCTTTTCGATCCCAAGCTGTCGTTTAATGAACATATTTCTGTAACAGTTAATAAAGCCAGAGGAGTACTTGCTTTTATCAAGCGTTGGTCAAAAGAGTTTGATGATCCCTTCACCACTAAAACGTTGTATATCTCTTTGGTTCGACCGATCCTGGAATACTGTTCATGCTTTTGGAGTCCACAGTATATGGTTCATCAAAAAAGTATTGAATCAGTGCAAAAGCAGTTTCTTTTATTTGCCTTAAAATATTTAAACTGGGACTCAGATGATCTTCTTCCACCATATCTTTGTCGGCTAAAATTATTAGACCTACCACCATTGCAGGTTCGTCGTACTTGTGCTGGGGCCATGCTCCTTCATAAAATTATTTTTGGTCAAGTTGACTCGAAACTTTTACTCGAAAAGATACTTTTCTCTGTTCCAAACAGGTCAACCAGGTCCTTCCGACCCCTTTGGTTACCAATTTGCAGATCTATTTTGCGGATCATGATCCTTTTCGCGTTATCGCGTTAAAAACTATAACCTATTGTCACATATATTTTCACCTGAATTATCACCTGATTGTTTTTCTATTAGAATAATTTACCTAATTCTTAATTATAACTAATTTTAATAATTGTAATCATTAAGCGTTTATATTGCCGTATTTACGCCACTGAAAATCCTGAGAAGATTCAAGAAGTGCCTCTTCACGACGAAAAAGTCACAGTTTGGTGCGGCGTTAGTTCGAAAACGGTCATTGGACCGTTTTTCTTCCAAAATGAAAATGGCCATGCTGTTACCATCAACCAGGAGCGTTATCGCTACATGATGACCAATTTTGTGATGCCAATTATTCGTCGAAAGCGTATGAGGCCGTTCTGGTTTCAACAAGACGGCGCTCCACCGCACACAAGTCGCATAACAATCGATTTTCTGAAGAAATTGTTTCCGGGCCGTTTGATGTCGAAAAGTGGTGATTTGGACTGACCACCGCGTTCGCCCGATTTGACGCCGCCTGACTTCTTCTTGTGGGGATATTTGAAGACAAAGGTTTACGTTAACAAGCCAAGGACCCTAGAAGAGCTCAAGGACAACATTCGTGAAGAAATAGCCGCTATTCCGGCCGAAATGTTGGCGAAAACGATGGAAAATGCTGCAAAAAGGGCACAATACGCCATCAACGCCAGAGGCGGCCATTTGAAAGATATCATATTCAAAAATTGATGTAAACAAATCTACTTGGAACAAATTAAATGATTAAGATTGCCAACCGCCAAAATTTTTATTTTTTTCTATGATTTAAAAAAAAAAACATGGGTCCGTCGAATATGGGCAACCCTGTATATATATATATACATATATTTATATCGGCTTCAAAATACGCGTCGACTGGCACCTTAACTATCCCGATCCGACATTTCTTTCAAAATTTATTTAGAAAAAACGTCCTGAATATTCTTTTTTAAAGAATTTACCAAATCAACTTCATTTGGTAAATTCTTTAAAAAATTCTTTCAAAAATTTTTTCCGAAAATAAGGGGACAGTACTTTGCCTTTTTTTATTTTTAAAAATTTTTTTAAAATTTGAGTATGTTCATTATTAAAATTTTAACAAATTTTCAATTACTTACGGTTACCTTAAAAAAATAAAATTAAAAAAAAGCATAACTTTACAACTATTGAAGCAATAATCGACTTACTCTCGTTATCTCGACTTCCTCTCTTTATCTTATTAGATTTCTACAAACAATCGGTGTTTATTTCTATTCACTTAAAAAAATAAAATTAACAAATTGCAATTCATAGATCCGTATCGCTTCGCGTGTGCAGTGATATATTTGGAGGTAAAATAATAATTTTATAAATTTTTCTTCCAAACATAGCCCTGCTCTGCTTCTTCATCTCTTACGATGTTCTATTCTCTATACGGCTTCTATTCTATTGCTCCTATTTCTCGCTCAATAGAGATTCTTATCTCTATTCTTTGCATTTTACTAACTCGCACTAACTGCTCTCTTCAATCTCCCATTTTCGTTTCCCTGGTACAGTCGTACAAGGTTCATCAATATTATTAATAAATTAATTATTGAAATTTTAACAATTTTTAATAAATTGATTATTTTAATTTTTAATAATTATGGAATTTAAAACGAGTTTCCAAAGCGAAAAAAATCCTCTTTTAGTGATGTGCTTGTGGCGAATAATCTTCAGCCTGCTCAGCCGACAACTATGCAGCCGCTTATATCTCTGGCCACCCCAAGGGCCGGACATGAGAAAAATTCGGCTTCCGAATATCTCAGGATTAATGAGCAATTGTCCGATATGTCCTCTGTGGCATCGCTTCAAGTGATCCCAGACCCAATAATTCAAACCCCTGTAACAGTCACCAAACAGGGCAATCAACCGCCCGTACCCCCGGTACGTACTAGTATCACCTGTAGTAGTACCAAAACTTTTGCAGGTGATCCCACCATCGAAACATATTTTTGTTTCCCGGCTTGCCCCTGATACTTCTGAGATTGTATCAGGGTGGTGGACATAAGGTGGTGGACATTACAAAATTTAAATATTCATACACCAGGCACACGTCATCTTTCCAAATACGTGTGCCTTTTCAGATGTTCAAGACGATTTGTTCCGCAAGCTTTTGGCCAGAGAATATTTTCGTCCAAGAACAACAGCCAAGTACGGTGAAAAAAAAATTAACAAACCTGTGGGTGTAAAACTCCCACAGGTTACGGCCACTGACCAACCTTCCACTTCATCTTCCTCAGTTTTAAAAAACTAATGTCTTCTCTAACACTTACCTATCAGAATACAAGAGGGTTACGTAGTAAACTTCCCAAACTGTATTCTGATAGTTCTTTCTTTGCATCTCACATTATTGTATTTACAGAAACTTGGTTAAAGCCGGAGTTCTTAAGCACCAAAGCTTTTTCTAGTAGGTACACCACTTTTAGATGTGATAGAACTCTGCGAAGAGGAGGAGGAGTGTTAATCTCTGTAGACTCCAAACTCGCTTCTGAAGAGGTAAAATCACAAGAGTTTGGTGACATTGAATTCCTTTGCATCAAAATCACTTTGTCCGATCATTCTTTGTATGTTACCTGTTCTTACATACCACCTTCGTCCGAACCGCCAACATACTGGCAACATTTGTCCGCTATTCGTTTGGTTTTCGATCGTCTGTCTGATGGTGACTAGCTGATAGCTCTGGGTGACTTTAATATCCCAGAACTTATATGTTCAAATGTTGAAAATTCACCGTCTTTACAGCTTAACTCCCACCACGACTTCCCTGTGGGCATGTTTGACATGTCACTCGGGCAAATTAACCACGTTAGAAATTCTTTAGGTCGGCTGCTGGACTTATGTTTCGTTTCTGATCCTGATGGAATTACTCTTTCCAGAACTTTGCCCCTTTCTGACCCTGAGGATCCATATCATCCCACTCTTGAGCTTTCAATTGAAAACAACTCCTTAATTGACCTTAAGTCTACACTTAAATCTCATAAAGTTCGTTTCTTTCGTAAGGCTGACTTGAAAGAAACGAACGAATGATGAAATTAAATAAGTTAATTTCGGAATTTGATTGGTCTGATTTACTGGCATGCGATGATATAAACTTAGCATTAAAAAAATTTTATTTCACTTTAAACTCATTTTTTGACGCTTGTGTGCCTTGCAAATATCCGTCCGCTTCAACGAATCCGCCTTGGTATACAAGGCATCTTAACAACTTAAAGAATAGTATGAGTGGACTTTTGAATAAACATAGATTATCTGGCTGTACAGTTAGTTATTCTAGATACTTAGTAGCTCGGTCCAATTTCACCGTGCATAACGCAGAATGTTATAGAAGTTATATTCGCCGCTGCAGGATTCAGTTTACTCAGGATCCGAAGCAGTTTTATAACTTTGTAAACACTAAGCGTAAACATGTATCTTTTCCCCCACTGCTTACGTTTGAGAACTCTTATGCGAACACTGATCAGGCAATGGCCGATCTCTTTGCACAGTTTTTTCAAACTACGTATTCACCTAGCAGCAGCTCAGCTCAGCCTTACACTTATAATATCCAATCAGCCAATCTTATATTTCGCCCATCTTTCGATCAAAGTGGTGTGTTATAGGATCTTCTTAAGGTTAAGCCCGTGTATTCGCCAGGCCCTAATAGAGTACCAGGCTGTGTTCTGAAGAACTGCACCGAGGCTCTTTGCAAACCGCTCGTTAAACTCTTTAATCTATCGCTGGAAACTTTGATCTTTCCCTTTATGTGGAAAGAATCCTTCATTATTCCGCTGCATAAAAAAGGGAAAAAATCCGACGCTGCGAATTCTAGAGGCATCTCTAAATTAGCAGCAATTCCAAAGCTTTTTGAAAAACTTATCTCTCCACATTTTCAATATCACTCCATCAGTTCAATAACTCCGTGCCAGCATGGCTTCATGAAGCGCCGCTCCACCACTACCAACTTATTGGAGCTAACATCTTTTATCACAGATGGCTTCCGGAATGCCTTCACTTACTTCAGTAAAGCATTTGACTCTGTTAACCATTCGCTTCTTATAAGTAAACTCAGTCTTTTGGGATTCCCAACTGATCTTCTTATCTGGATTTCGAGCTACTTATCTGGGAGAACCCAACGTGATTTCTTTAAAGACTAAAAGACGCGTTTAGTCCGCGCCACATCTGGGGTGCCCCAAGGAAGCCATCTTGGACCCCTACTTTTTACACTGTTTATTACCGACTTGCCCCTTTCCTTAATTAATTCACTTGTACTTATGTACGCTGATGACGTTAAGCTATGCCTTCAGTAAAAATTCACTAGCGCCCAGTCTAGACTTTAATCCGATTTGGACAAACTTCAAAATTGGTGTTTAGCAAATAACCTAAAGCTTAATGGATCGAAATGTAAACTCATGTCTTTTTACCGATCTAGTCCTCACCAGGCTATGTACTTTCTCTATGGGAACGCCTTAGAACGATTAACTCAGGTTAACGATCTAGGTGTCCTATTAGATTTGAAACTTAAATTTACCCACCATATATCTACCATGGTTAATGAAGCTATGGGTGTGCTTGGTTTTATTAAAAGATAGTTAAAAGAAATTAATGACCCGTACAGAACTAAATCGTTATATACATCACTGGTCCGTCCGATTCTTGAGTATGGATCATGTGTCTGGAGTCCTCAATATGGAGTACACCAAGATCACATTGAATCAGTACAAAAAAACTTCCTTACTTTTGCGCTTAGGGGACTAAATTGGGATGCAAATCTTTACCTCCCCTCTTATCGTTGTAGACTTTTACTAATCAACTTACCATCATTAACAAACCGTAGAACGATGCTGGGTCCATAAATCTTATTTATGGAAATATATACAACCAGCATTTACTAACACGCTTAAATTTTAACGTTCCTAGTAGAAGGACTAGAATACCGGTGGCAAACATTCATTAACGCTCAAAATATTTGATATCAAATAAAAAAAACCTTGATTTGCCACATTTCATAAGGATCGGCCAACTATATCCTGTAGCTGTCATAGAAAGATCGGAATTGTCAAAACTTTGGTGTTTTTTTTAAGTTAGAACAATGGAAAATTGGTACATGTTGGGCAAAGTAATTTGATCTGCCAAATTTCATAAGTATCGGCGGACTATATCCTATGGCTGCCATATAACTGAACGATCGCAAATGGCACAACCTTGCAATTTTTAAAGATGCTTGAGACCGTTATAAACATTGCATTAGAAATTAGCTTTCCTTTCTCGTTTATATATGTATTGCATTGTTTCGTGAACAAAATTGGTATCAGATATTTTGGGCGTGGCATGCGGGTTTGCCACCGTTATTTTGCCTCGCCAAGAGAATTTTTTTTATTTGATTATCTATTATTATTGCCTGAATTAATTTATTCTAAAAATAATTGGAATACCCTTTTAAATTGTCGAAACGAACGAAAGAAGCCATTTTTGTAGTCGAGGGGAGCGGTGTAAATATTGAACAAAATTTTATGGTTGGAGATGATTCCTTCTCCCTGTTACAATATAATATACTCGGGAATTAAAATGAAACTTACCAACACGGATAACATGCTTTCAAAATCTCCAGTTGCCGGCGATGGGTCCATGTATTTTTCTTTTACGAAGTATTTAGTGTTATTTTTCTCAATGGGGATGCCATCCTTAAGCCATGATATTTCACATCGTGGAACACATTCGATTCGGCAGGTTAAATTTGCACTCGGCGAAGAATGCAAGATTCCAGTGTATGGCGGTAAGTTTTTGATAAAAAATGGTGGTGCGTGCACCTTTAGATTAACTGTGGCCATAATTCCCTTACCGCCTTCATTGTAAGCATAGCAAGAATAGTTGGTACGACTGTCAAGTCCTACTGGTTCCACCGTCCAATCTTTTGTAACAATGTCCTGCAGCGGACCGCGTCCTCCACGTAGCCAACGATATCTGTTAGGTTTTGAAATCATTTGAGCATTGAATTTAAACTTTCCCATTTTACGATAGAGGGCGTAGGTGGATGATACAAGATTTGATTGTAGTCCCGTGTAAAGGACTACTAGTTGTGATTTTTTCATGTATGTAGTGAGCGTGAGTAATGTACATGGGGAATTATTATAATTCAAGTCAATTAAAGCATGTGTTTCTTTAATTTCATTGAATGGACTGGATTCACTTGATAGCAACGTTTGTGATAAGTCTTCCGATGGTGCATTTAATTTTCGCGGTATATTTTGCAAAAGAAAAGATTCTAAAGCAATGTCAGCTTCATTAGATTGCAATGCTTTAACTGTGTGGTAAGTAATAAGTATGGGGTATGATATTGTCTTTTTATTGTTATTCTGATCGGCTTGTTTAGTTACAAACCTATTTGTGTCTGGATATCCAGGATCTTCTACGGAACAAGTGAATACTACGCTTTTTTTTTTTACAGCGATTAAGGGAAAATTAGAAAGTGTAGCCGGTCCTGGTTCATAATGTACCTAAAAAAAGTAAAAGGTTGGAATTTATAAATTTAAAGGAAATTTTTTTTTGCTATAGAGCCAAACACTTACTATAAGCTCTTTATCTTCACTTCGTGGTCCCCAGCCAGCAGAATTCAATCCCTCGCAAGAATAATTGTAGAAAAAGCCGCGTCCTATACTCTCCAATAATAGTTTACTTGGATCAATATGGCAAAGGTCTTCCTAAATAAATCAAAATTTAAATATAAATAATAGGCTTTTAAAATAACGTCGATTTTTCCTTTATTAGAATTATTTTAGTCGATGACTAGCATGGCGACTTTAATCTTTGCACACATCTTTATTTTGTTTTTGCACGCCGTATATAAGTCGGAACGACCGGGATCGGTCTATTAATAAATATCTTAATATATAGAAGCTTGAGAATTTTGATCAATATTATAAAGATCGGCAAACAATGTTTTTTTGAAGCTACCAAACTTTCATATTTTAAACTCGCAACTCACCACACAACAAAAGAAACTTCATGCCTGTCATGCCTAGTAGAACTCAAGAGTTCCATTCTCAATTTCTCAATAATTTTCGCCAAAATTAATGCCATAATATGGATATTTTTCTATAATTAGTTGTTATTTTTACAGTAACATACATATTCAAACATTAATCAAGAAAAAAAAAATTTTTTCCTCAATGGCAGTTACTTTGGAAAATTTTATGGTTTTGTGTTATCATCCTTTTACCATCATTTTGGATCTGATTCAGTTTAAAGTTATCATCCAACCATTATATTTATTTATGAAACAGTGAACTTTTTCCTGAATGACTTTGATGACTTGGATGACTTTAATGCAGAATTGATTACTCTAAATATAGATATAGATAATAGTCGTCTTCTAAGGCCTAGTAACGATTCAATAAATAAGAAAGTAAAAAAATCAAGAATGGAATGCTTTGGCCGGAGCCGAAGTTGATATACCCTTGCAGTTAAGGTTGTTCCATTTCCGATCGTTTAGTTATATGGCGTCTGTTGAGCTATTAATAGTTTTTAATAGCAACCGAATAACTATACGCGTTTCAAATTATAGTTTCAATTTATTGTGGGCTCAATTTAACCCTAATACAAGCGGCTCCAATCAACTCCAAATCACAACAACCGCCAAAACAAGAGCTTGCGCAGAAGCTCAACTAAAGCTCCCCAAAGCGCATACGCTACAAATGCCAATAAAGCGCATGTGAAACTGGGGACAAAACAGAGACGAAACATGCTGAGAACAACAGCTGCAGCTTAGCATATTATAATTATTTTAGATGAATTCTTTGGTGGCTGCTTGGCCCAACATCCTCCCCCCATTGAAGGGTTAGCCTTCAATAACAATGTCGGAAGGGGCAGCAGTCACATTATTGCAGAGGTTGTTCCATGGGTTGTCCTCCCTACCACAAAGCGCCGACACATCCCGTGATAGTCCACCGTGGCCAGAAAACACCCAGCCAAATCGAGTGTTCTGAGCAATTGGGAGCCCGTGACCTAACTGGATTTGGCCAGCCGACAACAGGTCAAAGAATAAGCCGGCTCCAATCAGCAGGTCCACTCGCTGCGTTTTGTGGAAGTTGGGGTCAGCTAGGTCCATATTACCAGGAATCTTCCAGCCCGAAGCATCTATGTCCTGGCTGGGCTGATAGTCCGTTATATGTGAAGCCACAACAGCCTCAATTTCCACTGAATATGTGCTAAGGCGGGACTTCAAGCACACATTAACCGATGCTCCATCTGTTTCAAATCCAGCGCCGCCGAAACCGGCCACCGTTGTGGAGCATTTGGAGCGGCCAAGCTGAAGTTCATTCGCCAGCCGCGACGAGATGAGATGTACTTGTGAACCGGAATCCAGTAACGCTCGGCAAGGCAGGAAGTCTCCAGATCGACCACGAACGAGTACATTTGCTGTTGTCAGGTGCACTAGCTCAGCATTGCGATCCTGGTTCATAACAGGGTTGATTGAGCGGGATGGGTTCGCACCAGCAACTGCACCGATGGGACGTGAGACTCGTGCGGGTGAAACCTGCCCGCGAGGGTGCAACAGAATATGATGACGGTGATTGCACGTCGAGCAGCGGGAAGCTGAGCATCCGCGAGCGAGATGGCCATCCTCCAGACAAACAAAACAGCGAGCCAGACGCCGCACTTCGTCGTACCGTTCCTCAATTGGCAAAGCACTGAACTTTGGACAAGCTGGAAGCTCGTGCGCCGAAACACCACACAGGGCGCATAGAACAGGACTGGCGTTAATAACCATGCACGAGGATCGGTTATTGGACGATCTACCTCGGCCTACTTGGTTAACTGGTCAATACGCCAAAGAAAAGTCAACGCTTTCGAGAGTCCGGCACCTTTGCTCTAAGAATCGTGCCATAGACTCCCAAGATGGAAGGCTGTCATCAGTGCTTCCTGCCAGAGTCTTCCCATTTGGCCTTTGTAGCGGGGTCCAGCTTTTGGAAGAGGATCTGGATGAGGAGGCGCCCTTGAATTCCGGCCGACGTCCCGGAACTCATGAGGGCCCGCATATGTCCATTGAATCGGTCGGATAACTCCCGAAGAGTAGCAACGGATCCCGGCTCAACCACCCTTAGCTGCAGGATCTCGTTGATGTGAGCCTGGAAGATTAACCGACGGTTGCTGAAACGGTTGCGCAAAAGGTCAAGGGCAACATCATAGTTAGCGTCGGTAATCTCTAGCGCCCTCACAGTCTCCAGGGCTGAGTCCCGCAGGCAGGAAATGAGCCACCTGAGCTTCTCCATCTTGGTCAAGTGCGGGTGACTGTCGATGGTTGTCCTAAATAGGGCGCAGAAATCCGGCCACTCGGCATAGCCGCCGCTGAATGTTGGCATCGGCAACGGTGGCAAGGAGGGGGCTGGTTTGTATGGCATTGGCGATACACTGGCACCGTCGAGAAGTGTGGAGTGGGCAGCGATTCTCATGGAGCGCTTGGCAACCTCCACCTGAATTTCCACTTCCACATCAGTCGCCAGCTGCGAGAATCTCCAATACAGATCACTCCCGATCTCGCTAAAATTAAGCTCCTCCAATTCTTCTTGAAGCGCGGTGAACCGCTCACGCAAACGCTTCTCCACTGACTCCAGCGCCATAATAGTACAATCCTCAGTCCGCGCCGCAGCCTTCACTTTATGATGCAGCGCCTCCATCTCCTGGCAGGTGACCTCTGCTCTTCTCCGCAGCATCCTTTCCCGGTTCGAGGCAGCAGCTCCAATAGTCTCAGCTCCAGACTCCATTATTTGATTAAAATGCAACTTGTAACAACAACAAGGGCGTTTTCTTGGCACTTTTAATGTTGATCACAATAATCAACCGGGATGAAATCACGTCGGGGTCACCAAATGTTGAGCTATTAATAGTTTTTAATAGCAACCGAATAACTATACGCGTTTCAAATTATAGTTTCAATTTATTGTGGGCTCAATTTAACCCTAATACAAGCGGCTCCAATCAACTCCAAATCACAACAACCGCCAAAACAAGAGCTTGCGCAGAAGCTCAACTAAAGCTCCCCAAAGCGCATACGCTACAAATGCCAATAAAGCGCATGTGAAACTGGGGACAAAACAGAGACGAAACATGCTGATAACAACAGCTGCAGCTTAGCATATTATAATTATTTTAGATGAATTCTTTGGTGGCTGCTTGGCCCAACAGCGTCTATAGGATATAGTCGGCCGATCCTTATGAAATTTGACAGATGGGATTATATTGCCCAAAATGGAATACGTAGAAAGTTCTTTTGTTTGCAGACAGTATATAAGTCGGAACGGCCGGGATCGGTCGACTATATCCTATAGATGCCATATAACTGATTGATCGTAAATGTCATAACTTTGTTGTTTTTTAGAATGATGGGTCTTATAGGGTCGGAGATGTCGCCTTCACTGCGTTGCACACTTTTGACCAAAATTGTAGATTTGGTCAATTATAATAATTAGAATAATTTTCTAACAAAAATTTTGTTTTCACCCACAGATATTCATACAGAAATATAAATTCATACAACTCTTATTTTTTATTATAAATAGTTCTTTTCTCTTTTTACCCCTTTGAGCAAAAAAACTGTTTTGGAACGAATCAATTTATAAATAAATAAAAAAAAATATTCGAAATTCATTTTATTTGAGAAAAGCGATTCATTAAGAGTCGCAGGAAAACGTGAGGAAATGGAATATTATCTTATCATATAAAAAAACCTCTTGACGAGGTAAAGTACCGGCGACGAACCTGCATGCGAAACCCAAAATATCTGATATCAATTTTAGTGACGAAAATATGCTATATAGGTGTACAAAATTGCATATAAAAAATATTCTTGTTCGGCACGTGACTGATTTTTTTGTTGTTTTTCTTGCACGTGCCGAACAAGAAAATTTTTTATATGCAATTTTGTACACCTATATAGCATATTTTCGTCACTAAAATTGATATCAGATATTTTGGGTTTCGCATGCAGGTTCGTCACCGGTACTTTACCTCGTCAAGAGGTTTTTTTATACGATATCAGTTGTTTTTTTGTATATATTGATCTTCAATTATTTAAAATAGAACACATAATATATGGAATATATATATATAGAAGTAAGAGGTTACTTCTGGCGATTCACACAGTTAGCAATACTTTAATTGTAAGAATAAACATCAAAACTCTTTTTATACCCTTGCAGAGGGTATTATAATTTTGGTCAAAAGTGTGCAACGCAGTGAAGGAGACATCTCCGACCCTATAAAGTATATATATTCTTGATCAGGATCATCTCCTGAGTCGATATGAGCATGTCCGTCTGTCCGTCTGTCCGTCGGTCCGTCTGTCCGTCTGTCCGTTTCTACGCAAACTAGTCTCTCAGTTTTAAAGCTATCGAGTTGAAACTTTTCACACACCCTTCTTTCCTTTGCAGGCAGTATATAAGTCGGAACGGCCGGGATCGGTCGACTATATCCTATAGCTGCCATATAACTGATTGATCGGAAATGCCATAACTTTGGTATTTTTTAAGTTAGAAAGATGGGATTTGGTACAGATTCTATTTTGGGAAAAATAATTCAATATGCCAAATTTCATAAGGATCGGCCCACTATAAACGATCCGCTACATATCTAATAATATAAGATGCGTGGCGCCACCTAGCGGACTGCGACTGAACTGCAAGGGTATATAAACTTCGGCTCCGCCCGAAGTTAGCTTTCCTTTCTTGTTTTTTTTAACTCCATAGATTTTGACATTTAAGAAGGTGGTAATTATTCCAATTGGTAATTTTCCAAAGACGTAAAGAATTTTTCGATAGCTTCAGTGGTTTTGAAGTTATACGTATTTTTAATTTAAAAAGGTTTTGGAATTTGGTTAGTTAACCTATTATATTATTATTATATATATCGGATCGTATATAGTTGTCCGATCCTTATGAGTATTTCACCATCAACAAAATTTCTAATAAAAATATTGGAAACAGCCCCAAGCATCTTTAAAAATAGAATGGTTGGGCCATTTCCGATATTTCAGTTATATGGCAGGTATAGGATATATCGGCCGATTCTTATGAAACATAGGATTAGATTGCCCAAAATGCAATCTGTACTAAGTCCCATCCTTCTAACTTGTAAAAATGTATTATATCTAAAATAAATGCGCAAAGATAAAAAATTAAAAAAACTGGAAATTACGTTTTTCTAGTTAAACCGATTGTTGAATGTAACAATTTATTTTGGGTGTGCGATATAAAATAATAAATATTATAAAAGTATTGGCGGAGTTGGTTTGCCTGGTTTTTTTTTTTACCCTGATTTGGCCCAAAACGGTGGTGGCTGTAATTTAAGTAAAGAAGAGTTTTATTTATATGCATTATATATTCAGTGGGAGCATATGCATATAAAGCTTTCTACTCATAAAATTTTGCATTCTTCTCATTAAGACATGAGAGACTGAAACACAAAGCAGAATTACATCAAAAGTTGCAATCAAGCAACAAAGTTCGAGGTTAGCCGAGTGGAGTGCGTCGTGGTTCCTAGTCAATGGTTGGTGGTGGTTCCGAGTCAATGTTTACGTTTTACTTTTTATACCCTTGCAGAGGGTATTATAATTTTGGTCAAAAGTGTGCAACGCAGTGAAGGAGACATCTCCGACCCTATAAAGTATATATATTCTTGATCAGGATCACCTCCTGAGTCGATATGAGCATGTCCGTCTGTCCGTCTGTCCGTCGGTCCGTCTGTCCGTCTGTCTGTTTCTACGCAAACTAGTCTCTCAGTTTTAAAGCTACCGAGTTGAAACTTTTCACACACCCTTCTTTCCTTTGCAGGCAGTATATAAGTCGGAACGGCCGGGATCGGTTGACTATATCCTATAGCTGCCATATAACTGATTGATCGGAAATTCCATAACTTTGATGTTTTTTAAGTTAGAGGGTTGGGACTTTACACACATGTTATATTTGACCAAAATATTTAGTGTAAAAAATTTCATAAGGATCGGCCGACTATATCCTATAGCTGTCATACAACGATCGAAATTGGCATAACTTTGGTGTTTTTTAAGTTAGAAAGATGGGATTTGGTACAGATTCTATTTTGGGAAAAACAATCTGATCTGCCAATTTTCATAAGGATCGGCCGACTATATACGATCCGCTGTATATCTAATAATATAAGATGCGTGGCGCCACCTAGCGGACTGCGACTGAACTGCAAGGGTATATCAACTTCGGCTCCGCCCGAAGTTAGCTTTCCTTTCTTGTTTAAGCCCTTTTTTATTTGGATTTTATTTTTAAAAAATAAACTAAAATCTGAAAAGATATACTCCATATTTTTTAGGGTATAGACCCAATATATGTAGACTCCAAAAAGCAAAGTTGCCAATCAAATACATACACATGTATAAGTAAATGCAAGCTTCACAGGAGGCTGTACAAAATGGGTAGCTGCACTTACAGGACTATATTTTGAGTTAACGGATTTTGCCAGATATGAGCGATATATCAAAAGTTGCGTCATCTCAAAAGCTATCTCCACGTGCAATATAAAAAGGATCAGTCGACCAAATTTTAAAAAATAATTTTTTTTCTTAAAAAAAAAGTTTATTTTCAGTGTATTTTTTTTTGTGTACTATATAGACGTTTGGTCTCAAAGAAAGTGAAATTGATATCTAAAAAACCATTTCAACGGTGTAAAGCTCTTTTTAATATCTTTCTTAATTATAAAGTTATGAATTTTTTCATTAACAAAGTTTTTTTAATTTTTTGACGTAAGCTTAAGGTATTTCAAAACGTTGTAGAACAATAGTTGCTCATATGATAGTAACAAACATTTTCCAATTTTTTTCAGGATTTTTAAGAAAAAAATAGTGCAAACAGACAAACCGACAACTGGCTTCATTTTGAAGAAGAAGATAAAATCGAATTTTTCGAATAACTTCTGAATGAAATGTCGGATCGGGTCGATTGAGGTACCAATCGACGCGTATTTAGCTCTAGAATGCGAATCTATTTGGGGACTAAAATGTGTCCACCAGCCCCACTTAAGTGATAAAAAATTTGTTTACTTTCACCCTAATTTCTCCCAAACCAAATAACTTTTGGAATATGTTTCGACAAAAATTATCTAATTGAAACAATACCTTTCGATTGGTATATCATTCATTTAGATCGGTTGCCTACAGAAAATTTTTAATTCTTCGGCTATATATAGAGTTTCCTCGCGCACGCCTAGGCATGCAGATCGTCACCTCGTGGACTTCCACAGTGATACCTAAACAAAGTACGTAAAACCAAAGTATAACTTTGATGGCCTTTGATCTTTGAGTTTTGTGGGCCTTGGCCGAAATAAAAAATTGTATTTATATTTTTCCAGAATAATAATAATTCAACATTTTCTGATTACTTACATTAGTTTCTTCGCAGTCGGGAAGTTCCTTAAGTAGTGTTGAGTTTGCATACCATCTCACTTTGGTTAGAATTAATGGGTTAGCATCCAGTATATTACAGAACAGGGTAACATTTGACTCGTCGCTCTCTTTTACAGGGCCCTCGGGAATCATTAAAACCTCCACAGAAGGAACATCTAAAATAAATTAAAGTCTAAAAATTTTGTTTACAAATCTCACATTTTTAATTTTTACACTGCACATCCAGATTGATTTCCTGCTCAGAAGTTCCTTTTCCAATAGAATTTGATAACTGACACGAATAATTTCCTGTATCATCTTTTTCGGTAGACTTGATAACGAGAGCCACATTCTCTGAATTACCCCCCTGATAACGATCTGTATTATTGACATTCACGACTTCATTGTTCCGATACCTAAAAACATTAAAGATGTCGATATAAATTTTTATTTACTAATTTATTAATAAGATAACAAAATAATTATATATTTTAATTTTATGCATAAATAAAGCTAGAATTGGCCGCAATGTTGAGAAGCCAGATGATAACATGTGGTATAGAAGCCAAATAGGGGTATTTCAGGAGTTACTACAGCGCGTCAGATTAAGATACAGGGAACCCGGTAACCTGAATCCACTATAAAATCATATAACCGGTCGCCATCCAGGATATATGCAGTATAGTCCAGTCCAGTATAGAATATATTTATATCGATCGTATATAGCTTGCCATACTTATGAGAATTTCACCATCAAATCAATTTTCTAATACAAATGTTGGAAACTGCCCCAAGCATCTTAAAAAACAGCAAGGTTGTGCCATTTCCGATCGTTCAGTTACATTGCAGCTATAGGAAATAGACGGCCGATCCTTATAAAATTTGGCAGATCAGTTTAGGTTTCGCAAAGTCCAATCCATAGAAAGTCCCATCCATCAAACTTAAAAAACACAGATTTGTCATTTCCGATCAATATGGCGGCTATAGATATTGTCGACCGACAACGAAATAAAATAATAGAAGTCGAAAGCTTTAAAACTGAGACTAGTTTGCGTATAAATAGACAGACAGATGAAGATGCTTATATCGACTCAGGAGGTGATCCTGATCAAGAATATATATTCATAATGGTGTAAAAAATTACATGCCAAAGAATGTATATTTCACTAATCTAATATGAAAGGGTATTTTATTTTGTTCGTGTGAATGTATGTTACAAAGAGAAGAAAAAATTATAATGCCAAACCTATTATCCAAAGGGCTAATCAATACCTAAAAAACAAACCATCAAAATCCGACGATTTTTAGAATAGTTATAGACTTTTTGTTCTGTTTTCGTACTGGATTGTTTCAGTTTTTTATTCCAGAACGTACAAAATTATGCAACAAGAAGTTTTTTTTTAGTATCTATACTTTGAATAGTTAAAGTTTGGGTGGAAAATATGTATACCGGATATCATATAGTTGGAAAACTCGGCTGGATCCGTCTCATCTTGTGTTCCTTAAAAATATCAGAAAGTAAAAACAAAGATTGTCCAACATTCTCATTGGTTTCTTTATCCCAATAAAATCTTAAAAATAGCATAACTTTTGATTGGTTTCCAGATTATTGAAATTTGACTTCAACTTTGTATTTAACTTACCATACAACATTTGTTAGTGACGCTGGGTTTGCCACATATTCACAATTAAGTAAAACGATTTCACTTGTATTGGTAACCACCTCAGGAGGGCTGACTTTGACAACTGGAGGATCTAAATAATAAAAAGTTTTTTTTCTTTAATTATTTTATTGGACTTTGAGATTATTATAAATATCCCTTTGAATATCATAGTAAAATTTTCCAAAATTTCGACAAACGATAAAAAAAAAGATCGTATAATTATACCATTATTAATTCATAGAAAGTCCAAACTTTTTACTTTATTACATACTTAACTTACTACTTACTAACTTATTTTAGTTGGTATATATACATTTCAAAAATTATGTGTACTAAAAAAAATGATTGCCAACGCAATTACACCGCTCACATAATTCAATATATGGTAAAATTTTATGAAATTCTTCTCTTAGGTGTACCGCGGAAACTGAGGGTTATGGAACCTATGTTTGATCTGGACTTTGGTTCAGGGGAACCTAAAGGTTATCGAGCAGTTGCAATTTTTTGTGGAAAAAAAAAAATTGGAAATTGTCGGCCTGTAAAATTGCTTGAAAAATTAAGACCATTTGAAGAAAAACACAGCAAAAATGGAATGTAAAGTTGATGTTTGAATGTCGAGAAGCCTCGATTTTTACGTCATGACTTTCAGAAAGTTCATCTCAAGGATGTTCATTTTTGTCAAGGGATGGCTCGTGGAACACTAGTAGATGTGTATATTATAACTCTATTAGACTTTAAAACGTTGAGGAGTCTTTATACCATTCAAGCCGTCAAGAATATCATCCAAAGTCAAAAAGCCACGCAAAAGAATGTGAAGCTGTGTTTCGTAAAGTTGCGAAAAGTATTAAGCCGATTCGGCATTTTCATGCAAGCATTAATTCAAGAGCTTATCAATGGCGATATTTTGCAAATGGACGATACCATAGAAATATTTACTTGGAAAATGTGCTAGAAAAGGTGGTGCTTTACAATCTAAGCATTAGACTTCATCGAATGGAAAAAGAAAGTAGCAGTCAGTTGTTTTGGAGACCCCAATAATTGTAGAGAAGTTGAGACGTTTTTGGGTCCCATCGGATTTTTCAAGTTTATAACATTTTATGCCAATATTGTCCTCCCGCTGACGAATTTGTGGAAGAAAGACTTAGATTTTGGGGATATTAAAAATTAATATTTTAAAGAAAGCGCTGGTAAATGCGCCTGTATTGCACATTCACACAAGGACTAACGGACAGGTGGAGCGATCCAACCCTCTGGAAATCATTTTAAAGTTGTCGGAAGGACAGCTGTCGTAGTGTTACCGTTTTGAAGCTAAAGAAGCATCGCTTTTTAAAGTCATGATTGCAATGAAGATGTACAGCCGACCCGAAGAACGAATATGGAGTTTATGGAAGATCGTCACGTAATGCGAAAAATAGCGAACTTGAAAATTTTAATAGACTCTGTAGGCGTATAAGTGCAACTTTGTGTATCAGTTCGTTCAACCAGTTGTGAACTGTGGCGATTGAAATTTTGTCATCTGTGTCAGATGGCCGAATATAAATTAGAAAAAAATACAGGTTGGAATACACTCTTTGGTATTATAAAGTTACATGAGCTTGGGCTTAGCGGCAAGAAAATCTTAGGTCATTATTCAAAAAGAATTCATATTTATACAATATTCTTGACATTTCTTGCATTAAAAGAAACAAGAAAAAAAAAGTTAACTTCGGGCGTATCAGAAGTTTATATACCCTTTCAGTAGCAGCTTATATTATTATATATCGGATCGTATATAGCTGACCGATCCTTAGGATAATTTCATCATCGAATCAAGTTTCTAATAAAAATGTTTGAAACAGCCTCAAGCATCTTTAAAAATAGCAAAGTTGTGCCATTTCCGATCGTTCAGTTATATGGCAGTTATATATAATTGTGACAGGTCGAATTAAGTTGCCCAAAATGAAACTACCATCATTCTAGCATCAAAAACAACAAAGTTAAGTCAATTTCGATCGTTCAGTTATATGGCAGCTATAGGATATAGTTGGTTGATCCTTTTGAAATTGGGCAAATTGAATTACTTTGCCCAATACGGAATCAAGTCCCATCTAACTTAAAAAACACCAAAGTTATGCCTGATCAAGAATACTTTATGGGGTCGGAGATGTCTTTTTCACTGCGTTGCACACTTTTGAACAAAATTATAATACCCTCTACGATAAGTATAGTAAAAAAAAAAGTATAAAAAAAAAGTTTGAACCATTTTAGAAATCGGATTGTGCAAATTTAAATTTCAAGTCTAAAGGGACGTAGAAAGCTACGGCGATCCCATAGAAAAGAGAAGTCTCGCGAAAATTTTTGGTAAATTTGATAAATTACAAAGATATTAATTATCTACATATTTTTTCTTAAATTATCTAGCAGGGATTCTAATAAAATTAGAATAGCTATCAAATTTTCGCCCTCAAACAAGGGCGACTTAATTTAAAATCAAAATAGTTTAGATGAGCCGTCATTTAACTGCACGTAACTGCCGCCCGTAGTTTATTTTTTTTTAATTTTTGACGAACTATCTAATAGAAAACCTAACAATTATTTATAAAAAGCTAGCCACATGTATGTATGTACACCTATCATTTTAATCAAATTTGTTGCGTAAATAAAATTGATACGAGTTTTGCGGGAAAACCCCATAACACACATATTTTTATCATACATTTTTAATAAATATATTTTAAATTTAAATTACTTACATAAGACTTCCAATGTGAGCGCGGAAGAGATTGGCTTTTCTCGATTAATTTGTATCACTATATTTTCAGCCTCACAGCGAAATACTCGGTCATTCTCAAAACGAGTCGCATTAAAAATGAGTTCAGACTGAGTATGATATGTACCATCGTTTTTCTCAAACTATTAAAAAATGCATGACATTATGCTAAAGGTATAACTATTTTACTACTCACTGCTCTAGTACGAATCTCGGTAACAATATTTTCCTCTGTTGTTATGGGTGATGTAATGTTATACCAAGTAAGGTTAACTGGTGGCCGCGCTCCGTGAATCTGTTATTAATATTTTTATTAAAAACCATTATTTACTTATTATTATTAAAACAAACAATAGATCTACAATAGATTTTTCAGCACATGTGGAATCATTTCATGGTTCTGATTACGAGAAGAATGTATTTTCTGGAAATTACGTTTTCTTGTATACAAAAAAAAAAAAAAAAACGGAAAAACCGTTGCATTTACGGTTTGGGCTACTCGCATAGTAATAAACTCAACTATTATTAACAATGCTATGCGAAGTTTCAAGTTGATCGCTTTAAAACTGAGAGACTAGTTTTCGTCGAAACAGACAGACAGACGGACATGCTTATATAGACTGAGGCTTTTACTATCCCTATCCCAATTACACGTCGATTGTTATCTAAAGCATACCTATCCGACATTTCTTTCAAAGAAATTTATCAACAACAAGAAAGGAAAGCTAACTTCGGGTGGAGCCGAAGTTTTTATGCCCTTGCAGTAAGGTAGCAGCTTATAATATTATATATGTATATATCGGATCATATATAGCTGACCGATCCTTATGAGAATTTCATCATCGAATAAAGTTTCTAATAAAAACGTTGGAAACAGCCCCAAGCAGCTTTAAAAATAGCAAGGATGTGTCATTTCCGGTCGTTCAGTTATATGGTAGCTATAGGATATAGGCGCCAGATCCCCGCCGTTACGACTTATATACTGCCTGAAAGGAAAATAAGGATGTGTGCAAAGTTTCAACTCGATAGCTTCAAAACTGAGAGTCAAGTTTGCGAAGAAACCGACAGAGAGACGGACAGACAGACAGACGGACATGCTTATATAGTCATGTACACCCACACATACCAAACCTTTAAGTTCATGTATGTACAGTTAGTACACGGCAGCTAAGCTTCCACTAAAAAGCTTGAAGCCTAGCTTATGCTAAGATTAGTAATTAAGCAGACTTGGAACAGTACGCACGTACAAATAAATTAATTGTAAGACGAAACTGAAGTCTTTTTTTGTCAAACCTTTGTTACTCGACAAGGAAGTCGAAAGAGGTTTTTTATCGAATACCGTCACTATCAGCCTATAACCGACTAAGAAGTCGTGGCTGCAGGCATCTATCTACAAATTTCATAGCTGAGGCGAAGAGGTCTCAACTTTCCATCTAACTATATCGACTCAGGAGGTGATCCTGATCAAGAATATATGTACATATATACTTTACAGGGTCGGAGATGTCTCCTTCCCTGCGTTGCATACTTTTGACCAAAATTAGAGGGTATTATAATATATTATATTTTTGGAAGGGTATTATAATTTTGGAAGGGCCAAAATATCTTATCTACAAAATTTTAAAAGGATTGCCCGACTATATCCTATAGCTGTCATAGAACGATCGGAATTGGCATAACTTTGGTGTTTTTTACCATAAGTTAGAAAGATGGGACTTGGTACAGATTCCATTTTGGGCAAAATAATCTGTTCTGCCGAATTTCATAAGGATCGGCTATATCACATAGCTGCCATATATCTGAACGATTGGAATTGGCATAACTTTGGTGTTTTTTAATCTAGAATGATGGGACTACGGATTCCATTTTGGGCAATCGAATCAGATTTGCCAAATTTCATAAGGATCGGTCAACTGTATAGCCGCCATATAAATGAACGATCAGAAATGGAACAACCTTAACTGCAAGGAAAGCTTTCCTTTCTTGTTTTTTTATGAAAAACGTAATTTGAGAGTAAAGCGACAAGTGTTCTTATAATCAGTAAGCAACAATATTCATGTATGTATATTCTGACATTTTAAATCAATTGCGGGTGGTTTTCGAAAGTTCGTATTAATTGTGTTCTATATTATATAAAATAAATAGAACCATATAAATTACTTACATCACAAGTTAAAATCACTTTGCTGCCTTGAACCGTATGATGCTCTACACCATTCATTTCAATACTCGTTGGCCGCACTGTGGAAAAGTACATTCATGTCTATTTTAGTTAAAAAGTTATACTCATTACCAAAATATAGGGTGGGTGAAAAATGCTGTTAGTCAATGTATACAGAGAGTCAAACATTGCTTGGGTACTCAAAAATTTAATAACTTGAGACTACTTTATAGAATTCAACAACTGAAGAGATTTATTAAATTTTAATACAATATCGATCAAATATCTTTCAAAGAAACTAGCTTTTTTTCAAAATTTTTAATTACATTGGGCAAGGTTTTGGTGATGTAGCAGGTAAACGGACTACGGTTTTCCAGCCTTGATTGATAATA
>JAJJHT010010398.1:1986484-2003382 GCA_021223865.1 Drosophila pandora
AGTAAAATAAATTTATAAAAACATAAAAAATTTATTTACGAGTTTGGACCAAGAGGTCCTAATGAACAAAATTGCTAAACTTCTAAATTCTTTCTAAATTTCATAATTGATAAGAAGCAAATATAATTGTTTGTTATTTCAATACCTTGCAAGTTTATACTAAATTTTTGAACAATAGTTTCTGGCATAGCTGCCGACTTTACACGGCATTCTATATCTTGAGCCAAATCTTCACGTGATAATAACCAATCCAATTCTAGTGTTGACGTAAAAAGACCATCTTTAATGTCATGCGTAGGTGAATCTGCGGGAAATAAACGGAGCAAATAAGTTAATATTTTATTAAATCATATAAACTAATTTAAGATTTCCAAATTACCCTTGCAATACGGATTTTAATTTTGATAAGAGATAATGAAAAAATATTTTTCACGCAGGCTCCTATATTTTGGCTATTAACCATACATAATATGTATATGTATATTAATAGATATATTGCATCTATAGTATAGATCACCTCCCCAGCCGATATAAACTAATTTGTCTGCCTGTTTCTACGCGAACTATTCCCTAAGTTTTAGATCTATTCATAAAATATGAAAATGATCTTACATTGAAATGTTCACAAAATCGAACCATTAACCAATATTTTCGATGTATCTGATGTTCTGATGTTCCTGCACATTTTTTTATGTTTTGGAACCAACCAATCCAGTAGATTTGAGAATTTGACTTATTTCCGGATTGGAGTGATTTTTTTTTTATACCCTTGCAGAGGGTATTTTAATTTTGGTCTAAAGTGTGCAACGCAGTGAAGGAGACATCTCCGACCCTATAAAATATATATATTCTTTATCAGGATCATCTCCTGAGTCGATATGAACATGTTCGTCTGTCTGTCTGTCTGTTTTTACGCAACTAGTCTCTCAGTTTTAAAGCTATCGAGTTGAAACTTTGCAAACACCCTTTTTTTTATTGCAGGCTGTACATAAGTTGGAACGGCCGGGATCGGTCGACTATATCCTATAGCTGCCATATAACTGATTGATCGGAAATGCCATAACTTCGTTGCTTTTCAAGTTAGAAGGATGGGACTTTCTATGCATTCTAAGTTGGGCAAACTTATACGATCTGCAGATCTGAAATTTCGTAAGGAGCGGCCGTCTATATCCTATAGCTGCCATATAACAGTTTGATCGGAAATGCCATAACTTGGTTGTTTTTCGAGTTAGAAGGATGGTAGTTTCAATGGATTCCTCTTTGGGCAAAATAATTCGATATGCCAAATTTTATTATACAATACATACTATATACAATCCGCTATATATCTAATAATATAAGATGCGTGTCGCCACCTAGCGGGCTGTGACTAAACTGCAAGTCCTGATATCGCAAAAGTCCTGAGAGCGAATTTCTCTTCTGCGGAGACGCTTATGGATTAATATTGTCATCTCTGGGTGAGTTTTATGCCCGTTTTTGCCTGCTCCACAGCCAGTTTCGCGCATACCATTAAAAGTGGGAAGCATCTGAAAGAGTTCCGACAGGGTTTGTCCGACAGTCTCAAGTGCGGGAGGTTATTCCCGGACACGACAGGTATCCTGGCGATAGCGACGGATCGGCCTGGCGTACGCCTTGTCGGTTCCTGACCAATAAGACCAGGTGTGATCCTGTGAAGCAAGGGATAGCCAGCTCGGGAACTCAAGCCCAACAGTGAAACCAAGCAGGGACACCACGGGAGAGAAATTAGAATCCTGATCCAGGCGCTGGGGCGTATGCACAGCGTATCACCTGGAGTTAAAGGAGACGCGACGCCAAAACCTCTGGCCTGTCATAGATCCTGCGGGGCGTATGCACGCAGGTGTTTGGAGGCGAGTGACGAACGCGACCGGGGGTGTGTCCTGCGGGGTAGGTAGGCCCTTCGTGCCCTGATCCGGCAGCTTAGCAGCGACAAGCATATCCTGCCCGGCGTATGCCTGGGAGGTGAGCCAATCGGTCTGTTAACACGGATTAGGTGCCGGCCACGGCGAAAGGGCATTCCCAGTGAGCCAAAGATACCGAAGGTCCACGGCACCCGCAAAGGAGAAGCACCAACAGAAGCGGCGACGACGAGGGAGCAGCAGCGACGACGAGGAAACAGCAACGTCAGAGGAGCAGCGGCGACGAGGGAGCGGCGGCGACGGACGAGCAGCGGCAGCAGAAGGGCAGCGAAGAAGACAACAGCAACAACACAGGCCCCGCAACCAGAGTCCGTGAGTCTAAACCAGTGGTGGGCAAACTCTCATTTCCCATAACTCGCGAGCATAGGGCCAAAAATTCTGCTGCAGCGCTGCCGGCACACGCACAGTATGAGCGAGCTCGCTCCTCTCCGAAGCACTCTCATTAGCTTTCGTGAGAGGGCCAAAGTTGGCATTTTTCTCTCATTTCATTTCATTTGAGCGCCAAAAATATTCTGTTCTACCAATGAAAATGAATTTATTCGATGATCGGACCTCACTGGAGCACGACCATTGCGACAAAAAAATCACTGAGAAAAATGTTTCTTGAAATTTGGGAAGAAAAATTTTTCTTTATAGAAAATATGGATGGGGAAGCGCAATGCTTAATTTGTTTAAGAATATTATCTAGGAAAGCTTTATTTAATATTGAAAGGCACTATAATAGTGCGCATTCGAATTATTGTCAAGATTCAGGCGAAATTCGAACTAAAAAACTATTAGAGTTAAAAGCCCTTTTTTTCTTAAATTTCATAGGTAATAAGCATAATAATAGAATAACATATTCTAACAACATAATATAACATAACAATTCATTATACAAGTCTGAAAAATACAAAAAGTACCTTATTTTGTGCAATATTTACAAAATTACCGATGAACGAATTAGTACACAAAGTTTTTCGCTCAGTGAATGGGTTGCTCTCTTTGTTTTTCGCTGCTTACGCACACAATCAAATGTTATAAATGTGTGCGTTTTGCCCACCACTGGTCTAAACGAAGAAAACCGTGAGCCGTTTCGGCGCCAGGCACAAAGTATGCATATCACCCCACGATTGAAGTTTCAATCGATAGCATTACTGGTTTATTTTTTCGCACAACTTATTCCTAAAATGTCAGATCAGCCATAGGTAAATAATCAATATACTCAATCAGTCAACCTTTTTTCCGTCCATCTTCCTCTAAAAATATTTTTTTTTTATCGGATCCCCAAAAGAGTTAAGTTGGTTCGCCATGCCCCGATGACGTTCCAGGTTGTGTGCTTAAGAACTGCGCCAGGCCTCTGTACAAACTTTTATTAAAAGTATTTAATTTATTTCTTGTAACTTGAATATTTCCCTTTGTATGGAAGAAATCTTTTCCTGGAGAAAACACAACGAGTTCTTTTTAAAAACGTACAGACCAGCCTACCCCCGTTGTACATCTCAGGCCGTTATTTTTAACTGTTTCATAAATTACTTAACTGCATAATAACAGTACACTGCAAATATATATTTTTTTAATAAAAATAAAAAATTATTTTTGAAAGTGGGTCCTACGATTTTATTTATTTTACTCTTGATAGCCCTTTTTTTTACTAGAGGTCTTAACCTTTTGCCACGACGCAACTTTTGTTAACTTATTTTTTTAACTTCTTTTTTCTGTTATAGTTTTATTACTTACATGTTGTCAGTCGCTTGGATCCACGGAACCATCCCACTTCTGGCTGAGGACGTGTATTTTTTACAGTACAAGCTGCTTTGAGAGACTGACGCTCTTGCATTGGACCCACTACACTTCCATTTTCAATTCGGTCGCCCTTCACATCCAAAATTATAACTTCCGATGGTGGCACTGCATAAGTGTGTGTTTAAAATCCCATATATAATTTCTTTTGTATACAACTTTATAGGTTTTGTATCAAACTTTATAGTTTGATTAAATTATTTATATAATGTTATGGTTATGAATCAAATTGACAATAAATGAGGAAAGGAAAGCTAATTTCGACCGTATTCTATTCTATACGGTGCTTTGGAAAAATATTTATACTTTATAGGGACGGAGATGATTGCTTCAATGAATTAATATACCGAGATGATTGCTTCAATGAAATAATATACCCTTCCAGTGTATAAAAACCCTCATACCCTTGCAGAGGATGCTATAGTTTTGGTTAAAGTGTGCAACTCCTTGAAGGATCCAGATGATTCGTCATGAATATATGACATAACATGGATATAAAGAATAGCCGTCTATCTATCTTTACGCAAACTAGTCTCTCGGTTTTAAAAGTAACGACTCTAAACTTTGCACACATCCTTACTTCATTTGCACGAAGTATATACATGTAAGTAGAAAGGGCCGAGATCGGTCGACTATATTCTATAGCTGCCATATAACAGAACGTCGGGAAATGACACAACATTTATATTTCCATCTAGAAGCTCCGGAAATTTTTCCAAATTTTTATTATAATAATAATTTGAATGTTGAAGGATCGGGATCACCCAACTATATCCGATATATGTATTATAATATAAACAGTCACTTAAATGCAAGTGTTTGTCAACTTCGGCTCAAAGTTAGCTTTCCTTTTTTTTTTTTTGTTGATAAATATTTTAAACGAAAAATTACGGAAATGCCACACCGTNAATATTAATATTAATACAATTTATTAAATTGTTTTCAAATCCATCCAAATCAATTTTATTATAATTGTATATTAATACAATTTATTAAATTATTTTCAAATCCATGTATTCGTGATATTTTTAAAAGAAAACAATAAATACAATATATTTTTTATGAGTTTTGTCGCGTTCAGATTATATAAGTAGAAGCAAAGGAAAAAAGAGAGAGATTGGTTAATAGAAAGGTTGTTAACTTTAAAAAGTTTATAATCAGAATATTATTTCAGAAGAGCCTTAATAAAAAAAGGATAAATTTAGCATATAATTTAAGGTAGCAATGCCTGTGCTTATTACAGAACCATGATGTTTAATAAAAGCTGTTTATTTTTGAGAGATTCATACGTTCATTAAATGCGAAAAATATGATTGATGAGGTTAAATATTCACACATTCTGAGGGAATATAGGAATATTTATTTATTAAAATTACAAGAAATACATTTTTTTGTTTCATAAATATTATAGTTTTGGCTTTTTCACTTCAAAATAAGCGCAAATTGTTTTTTTATTGTTTCTCGTTTTTGTAAGATGTGTTTAAGTAATGTATCATAAGGAAACAACACGGGCTATAATCGAATTTTCCCGACTATATGACATCTGATACTAGCCTCTCTCACCCAATCTTATTATACCCTTTCACAGAATAGAATCTCAAACAATTTATTTTATTTTTGTCAAGTTTGAATTAAACTTGATCTCCGTGGATCTCGAATTAATTCGAGTTTTAGATACCATAGATACCATAGATACTGCTAGATACCATTTTTTAATTTTAGTTGGTACACATATATTTCAAAAATGATATGTACTAGAAACATTGATGGTCATCGCCATTACACGGCCTACATAATTTAATATATGGTAAAATTTGATCGATATCTTCTCTTAGGTGTACCGCGGAAACTGTGGTTGATAGAACCTATGTTTGTTTTGGACTTTGGTTCAGGGGAGCTTAAAGGTTATGGAGCAGGTGAAATTATGCATGGAGATTTTTTGCTGTTGGCCTGTGTAATCAGTTTCTTTCATTGCCGATTGCGACATTCAACATAAATTTGTTTTTAACTATATATTTTATATTTATTTTGTTTATCTCTATATTGGGTAGTACATTTCTTACGATATCCAATTTACTTGTATTTATTAAAAAATTTCAAAAAGAACATGATGGAAGAAAGTGATGAAAGCGATGAATGTGAATTAAAAAACAGAAAATACTTTTAAGTGAAACCAAAACGAATTACCAAAATCAATTAATAATTAACATTTTGAAATTGATTACACACAAATTTTTTCAGGTTTTGCTGAAATCAGCGTATGAAAATGGATTTTCAGCGTTTGAAATAGAAAAAGTGACTTCTGTCTGGGTCGCGTGCGTCAGCCTTAGTTTTATTAGAATATTTAAAAAACTAAAAGTCATCCAAAACGTATATTTGCAACAATTATAGATCTTGTCAAGAGCTATAAGATTCCCTTTTGTAAAAATTAGAGAATTCATAAGAGAATTCTCCACATTAGAGAATTACCCATATATTTACATAAGGGATTATTTTCTGTCCATTAATTTAATTTTTTAAGAATTTATGCATGCTTTTAATGATTAAATAAACATATATTATATACTTATATAATAAAAGATTATTATTAATAGGACCCGTAAAAGAATTTAAACAAGCAAATTTGCAATTACCTAATACTCGTAGTTCAATTCGGTACCCATTGAAGTTATCGCATGTTTCTTCTGGTATAAAAAATGTTGTATCACAAAGATAAATATCTTCATCTCCAATTTTCAAGTCGTTAATAATAAGTCTGTATGGATTTAGCTCAACAGTTACCCTTTAAATAATCAATTAGGAAAAAAATACAAATAATAATTTATACACATTTTTATACCTGTTCTTGTATTCCTTATTTACATTCGTAACATTTGTTTCCCCCAAGAGCATTGCAGCAATACGGTCTTCTCCTTTGAACCAGTTTAATGAATGTAGTTTTCCACATTTTCCTTCATTAACGGGACATGGAAGGGTAACAGATTTGGTTTCCTGTTCACTCACTGTGCTATCTAAAATAAAAATACATAGACGGTAACGATATAAAAGTACAAATTGAACTAATTTATTACATAAGATGATTAGATTACAAGGATATTAATTCTCAATACCTCTTGAAGCGTTAGATTTTTGCATGTGTATTTATTCAAAGTTGCAAATAATGAGCTGGGTTGCACAATTTTGTAAAGTAAAATTTGGCTTTTACAACAAAATTTTTTTTTTTTAAGTTGGCTCTAACCATTTTATTTATTGGATGATATTATTATTATTTGCAGATAGCAGTTGAGATTACGCATCTTTAGATATATCGCTTATATTTTGAATAATCCGCTTACTCTACATATATATGTAGTAGACATATACATACATATATACAATATGTAAGTGGTTGCTGTACTACACTGTACACTGCTTAACTGTACACTTCTTATAATCTCTTTACAGACTGTAAAGCAGTTGTGGGCAAAACACACAAATGTATGGCACAAACACATGTAGGAGGGTTATATTTTGAGGTATATATTTTGAAAATATGAGATTAAAAACTCCAATTTAATTGACGAAAATATTGTTTAACCACCTTTAATAAATTCATCAAAATTTTTCGAGTTTTACGGTAAATCCAAAATGAAAATATGGTATTATCTACTAATTTAAATAGGAAAATAAAAATCTTTCATAGAAAAATGTTTGGGGAAAAATCATAGAATACCAAAAATTAATGTAGAAAATCGGAGATTTCAACTTTGGATGAGTATTCCAAGAATATTGTAATTGCTAGATAAAATTGTTTAATTATAGTTGGTACACATACATTTCAAAAATGATATGTACAAGAAACAATGATATCCATCGCTATTTTACGGCCTACACAATTCAATATATGGTAAAATTGGATCAATTTCTTCTCTTAGGTGTACTGCGGAAATTATGTTTGTTCTGGATTTTGGTTCAGGGGAGCTTAAAGGTTGCGTGGATATTTTTTGCTGTTGGCCTGTGTAAGTGGAGCTACTCATTTTATGCGACCGCCTTTGCACTGCTTGTTATTATATTTACTGCTTGTTGTTTTTGAGTTTGTGCGTATATTTAAAATGCTCTTTAACCCTTTACAAATTCTTATATTTTTATACCCTTGCAGAGGGTATTATAATTTTGGTCAAAAGTGTGCAACGAAGTGAAGGAGACATCTCCGACCCTATAAAGTATATATATTTTTGATCAGAATCACCTCCTCAGTCGATATAAGAGTGTTCGTCTGTCCATCTGATTGTCAGTTTCTACGCAAGTAGAATGTCTATGTTTTCAAAGTCGGCTGACAAGATTTCTCGGAAACTACTTAACCCATCTTGATAAAATTTTGCTCAGGCCTTCGAGATACAATTCTTGAACTGAAAACTTGAAAACTTGAACTTTTTTTCGTTGATAAAACTATTTACAAAAAAAAATGGTAAACAAATTTCAACACAATTTGATTTTTTTTGCAAAAAGGTGACCCAAAAATCTAATTTTCACTTCTTTTTTTTTTCCTTAGTTCAGTTTCTAGTTTTAGGTCTTCTATTTCTGTCCAGATGATTCTGTCCTCGAAAAAAAAGCACCTTTTTTGACTGTTTCATATTTTTTTTCTGAAAATTTCAGAAATTCTTCTTCAAATATGTAAATTTAAGAAATTTTAATATTACTTGTTGTAATAAAATGTTTCATTCTTTATATAAAAAAAAATTTTTGAAAATAGTCTATTTTTTGGCCGAGTAAACACACCTAACCCCTTATGTTAGAAAGATAAGACTTGGTACAGATACAATTTTGGGCAAAGTAATCCGATTTGGTAAATTTTATTAGGATCGGCCGACTGCGTCCTATAGCTTTCGGAACGATCTTTACCAGCTTAACTTTGTTGTTTTTGAAGCTAGAATGATGGGACACTCTACCGATTCCATTTTGGACAATCTGATCCGATCTGCTAAATTTTATTTGGATCGGCCGACTATATTATATACTTGCCATATATTTGAACTATTAGAAATGGCACAACCTTGCTATTTTTAAAGATGCTTGGGGATGCTTTCAAAATTTTTAAAATGTCCAAATTCTCATAATGATCGGACAACTATATACGATCCGATATATATAATAACAAAATAAGTTGCTGCTTAACTGCAATGATATATCAACTTCGGCTCCGCTCAAAATTAGTTTCCTTTCGTGTTTTAAATAAAACAAGAAAGGAAAGCTAACTTCGGGCGGAGCCGAAGTTTATATACCCTTGCAGTTGAGTTGCAGTCCGCTAGGTGGAGCCACGCATCTTATATTATTAGATTTATAACGGATCGTATATAGTAGGGCGATCCTTATGAAATTTGGCATATAAAATTATTTTGCCCAAAGAGGCATCCATTGAAAATCCCATCCTTCTAACTTGAAAAACAACGAAGTTATGGCATTTCCGATTAATCAGTTATATGGCAGCTATAGGATATAGTTGACCGATCCCGGCCGTTCCGACTTATGTACTGCCTGCAACAGAAAGAAGGGTGTGTGCAAAGTTTCAACTTGATAGCTTTAAAACTGAGAGACTAGTTTGCGTAGAAACAGACAGACGGACAGACGGTCAGACGGACATGCTTATATCGACTCAGGAGGTGATCCTGATCAAGAATATATATACTTTATAGGGTCGGAGATGTCTCCTTCACTGCGTTGCAAACTTTTGACCAAAATTATAATACCCTCTGCAAGGGTATAATTACTAAATCAATTCAAAAGGCTTATGTAAGTTTTATGTATATTTATGTTTTTGGTTTGGCTTATGGTTTTTACTGGATTTTTATGGATTACACAGGCCAACAGCAAAAAATCTCCACGCATAATTTTACCTGCTCCATAACATTTAAGCTCCCCTGAACCAAAGTCCAGAACAAACATAGGTTCTATCACCCACAGTTTCCGCGGTACACCTAAGAGAAGAAATTGATAAAATTTTGCCATATATTGAATTATATAGACCGTGCAATGGCGATGGCCATCATTGTTTCTAGTACATATCATTTTTGAAATATATGTGTACCAACTAAAATTAAAAATGGTATCCAGCAGTTACCATATCTTTGGAGTACTCATCCAAAGTTGAAATCTCAGATTTTCTGCATTAATTTTTGGTCTTCTATGATTTTTCCCCCAAACATTTTTGTATGGAAGATTTTTATTTTCTTATTGAAATCAGTAGATCATACCATGTTTTAATTTTGGATTTAAGTAAAAACTCGAAATAATTTTATTGAATTTATTATAGGTGGTTAAACAATATTTTCATCAATTAAATTGGAGTTTTTAATCTCATATTTTCAAAAAGTCATGGCTATCTAAAACTGTTTCTATGTTCAAAACGTATCAATTAAGAAGTCTTTGATTTATTTTAGTAAATAACTTTATTTATTCGCTCCGCTGTTTAGCGTGAACGATTTATTATTTAATAATAATTAATAAGTTTTGGTTTGTCTTAGTTAATTAGTTTTCTTTGTCCGCTCCGCTGTTTAGCGTGAACGATTTATTAGGTAATATCTATCCACGTGGTTTTGTGGGTTGAGTTTTAATATGAGTCTTGCGTGGTGATGACCGGCGCATTTGATCTACCAAAATCCACTAACCTAGGTACAGAAATGTTCTTATCTCTAATGTTAAATCTACTGACGAAAACATAGTACCGAAATATTCTTATCTCTAAAGCTCTTCTTACAACTACCCAAATAAAGCTTGTCTTACACTACTTCCCAAGATCGGGTCTTACGACTATATGAGAAAATATATTAAATAAATTTACCGCAGGGTGATTGTGTTAACTTATCTATTGTTCAACTTGTTTTGTAAAAGCTTACAGAAATTGTAGACAGCCATGACTTTTTGAAAATATGAGATTAAAAACTCCAATTTAATTGACGAAAATATTGTTTAACCACCTATAATAAATTATACAATATTTTTTCGAGTTTTTCCTTAAATTCAAAATTAAAACATGGTATGATCTACTGATTTCAATAAGAAAATAAAAATCTTCCATAGGAAAATGTTTGGAGAAAAATCATAGAAGACCAAAAATTAATGTAGAAAATCTGAGATTTAAACTTTGGATGAGTATTCCAAAAATATGGTATCTGCTAGATGATATGTAAATGATATGTACTAGAAACAATGATGGTCATCGCCATTACACGGCCTACATAATTCAATATATGGTAAAATTTGATCAATTGCTTCTCTTAGGTGTACCGCGGAAACTGTGGGTGATAGAACCTATGTTTGTTCTGGACTTTGGTTCAGGGGAGCCTAAAGGTTATGGAGCAGGTAAAATTATGCGTGGAGGAAAAAAAAAGTTGGAAATTGTCGGCCTGTGTTATCAAATAAATGAAGTTTTATAGATAAATGAATAACAACTGGTATCAAAAAAATGTAATAGGATGAGCAAGGGGAAAGAATACAACGAATCATATTTATATTATGCATTTTTATACCCTTGCAGAGGGTATTATAATTTTGGTCAAAAGTGTGCAACGCAGTGAAGGAGACATCTCCGACCCTATAAAGTATATATATTCTTGATCAGGATCACCTCCTGAGTCGATATGAGCATGTCCGTCTGTCCGTCTGTCCGTCTGTCCGTCTGTCCGTCTGTCTGTCTGTCTGTCTGTCGGTTTCTACGCAAACTAGTCTCTCAGTTTTGAAGCTATCGAGTTGAAACTTTGCACACACCCTTCTTTCCTTTGCAGGTAGTATATAAGTCGGAACGGCCGGGATCGGTCGACTATATCCTATAGCTGCCATATAACTGATTGATCGGAAATGCCATAACTTCGTTTTTTTTTAAGTTAGACTTTAAGGGACTTTCCACACATGTTATATTTGACCAAAATATCTTATGTACAAAATTTCATAAGGATCGGCCGACTATATCCTATAGCTGTCATAGAACGATCGAAATTGGCATAACTTTGGTGTTTTTTTTAAGTTAGAAAGATGGGACTTTGTACAGATTACTCTTTGGGCAAAACAATTCAATATGCCAAATTTCATAAGGATCGGCCGACTATATACGATCCGCCATACATCTAATAATATAAGATGCGTGGCGCCACCTAGCGGAATGCGACTGAACTGCAAGGGTATATCAACTTCGGCTCCGCCCGAAGTTAGCTTTCCTTTCTTGTTATTTATATTATAACCATTTGCTTTTAATAGAAATTTTTCGAACCTTCATAAAAGGGGACTCACTGTTCTCTGAAGCTTAACTTTCCAAGTATATATTTCACCTCAAAGGTTTGACGCCACTGCCTCACTTCAAACAATTCTTTGCTCTTGGAATAAAATTCCTCAAAATCTTTTCCCATGAAAAAGAGAATAAGTAAAGTCTCCCACAACCTGAACGTACATAGTTAAAAAAGATTAAATTAAAAAAGACGTTCTAACTGCAGGCAGAACCTTCAATAGCCGTTCCGACTCACCCTCATTTATACCCTAGCTTGGAAACTAATATATGTACATATGTATGTATTATACACTAGTGGTGCCCACGAAAACAGGGAAGGAATAATGAGCAAAAACGCTTTGCAACAAGAACGGAAATATACAAATGATAAATATCGCAAATATTAGATATATTTTTAGATATTAGATATATTATATACATATAAGGCCGATCCTTATGAGAGTTTCCAAATTAGCTCCAAATTAAACAAGAAAGGATAGATATAATCGACTTTCCCGACTATATGAAACCTGGGAGTGGGCGTGGCTCAAGCCATAGCTCCATAGAAGTTAAAGGGCCAAATAAGATTGCTGTAGCACTTAAAGTCTTTGAAATCTTCGCGTTTATATGGACGGACGGAAGAATGGACAAAACTATAAAGTTATTGTCTAGTTTGATTATCTTTGTGTGTAATTTGTAAAAAAAAACTTTTTTTGTAAAATTCTCGAAGTTTACTTAAATAAATAAAAATACAACTTTTTAAATTAAATTGACAAAATTTAATATTAAATATTTTAGCATTCTGTCTGAATTTAAGGAAAAGCTGCAAGGGAATATCACTGTGGACTGCAGTCTTGCGCGAGGATACACTTCATAAAGTAGAATAATTAAAATTTTCCCGTGTGTGTCTGCATTCAAAACCGCACAAATCTACAATAGGGGTAAAAGTGAAAAAATTGTGATTCATTAAATTTAATCACTAAATAAAGCTAGAGGGGGAGATTTTCCGATTGACGCCTCAACCTTCTCGATCCGTCTTCTCATTTAAAAGTTATAAGGGAAATACGATATTTACAGCATTTCCAAATAAAAATGTGGTCCGTTTGATTTATTGAAATACAATTTTCAAAAAATTATTTGAAAAATGTATTTTGAAAAATTTTGAAAAAATAAAATATTAAAAAGTTAAAAAATCAATAAAGCTTTCTAAAGCTTTCTAATTTGTTGGAAAGGTTTTTTAATATATATTTTCTCAAGACCAAACATCTAAAAAAATTTTTTTTATTGGCTCCAAAAGTTTTATTTTTTTTAAATTTTATTGGAGTGTAGCAACCACTATCACTGCTTAACTCGAAACTGCTTATAGTCCCATTACAGACTGTAAAGAAGTTATGGGAAATTACATTTTAACATTCGCTGATTACGCAAATGTGTAAAACATATACATAGGTGTGAGCGACAGCAGCGGAAAACAAACATCTTTATACATTGCTTGTACCAGAACGCCCAAAATATCTGATATCAATATCAATATCAAAACTCGTCAACACCGACGAAAAGTGCAATATAGGTGCACAAAATTATATATTTAAAATATTCTTATTCGGCACAAAAAATTACTCTCTCTAAGTCATGGCTATCTACAATTTCTGTAAAGCTTTACCAAACCTGCAATAGATACGATTTAAACATAGAAACAGGTTTAGATAGCCATGAATTTTTGAAAATATGAGAGTAAAAACTCCAATTTAATTGACGAAAATATTGTTTAACCACCTATAATAAATTCCTACCTATATAAAATTATTTCGAATTTTTCTTTAAATCAAAAATTAAAACATTTTATGATCTACTGATTTCAATAAGAAAATAAAAATCTTCCATAGGAAAATGTTTGGGGAAAAATCATAGAAGACCAAAAATTAATGTAGAAAATCGAAGATTTCAACTTTGGATGAGTATTCCATAGATATGGTAACTGCTAGATACCATTTTACAATTTTAGTTGGTACACATACATTTCAAAAATGATATGTACTAGAAACAATGATGGCCATCGCCATTGCACGGTCTATATAATTCAATATATGGCAAAATTTTATCAATTTCTTCTCTTAGGTGTACCGCGGAAACTGTGGGTGATAGAACCTATGTTTGTTCTGGACTTTGGTTCAGGGGAGCCTAAAGATTATGGAGCAGGTAATATTATGCGTAGAGGAAAACAAATGTTGGAAATTGTCGGCCTGTGTTATTAAAAGTGTCCAAGAAACACATAATTTTTTTTTATTCAGGATATCTGAATTATAAAATTACCTTTTAAAATTATATCCTTATAAAATTATATATAAAACTTACCAATTTGCGCCTCCGTTAAACAAAGTTGAGCCAAAAAAAAGATTACTAAGAATGGTATTAAGTCGCAAAGCCCAGATAGTTTTAATAAATGGTTTTTTCGAAGGATATTCATTGGTGGACACCAACTCCATATTGGTCTAAGTGACATGATTGATGTTGACAATAGATCTTTGCACGCCATGTTTTACAATTATTATTATTCTTGAGCCTCTATAATTTATCTTTTTTTCTTTGAGACTTATCGATTTTTGGTTTGGTTTCCTAAAATTGTGGAATTTTTTATTTATTAGATTATCAGTTTCGTAAGCACCATCATTTTATTCGGACGATAAATCTCGCGGTTTTTGTGTATTTTCGGTTTAAAAACCATTTAACTTTTCCTGAAAATATATATAACAAGAAAAATAAATGGTTATAATTTACTATAGTTTATAGCAACTGTATATAATAGCAAGTCTTACACAAAATTATTGGATAACTTTTGATAATCCCCCACAGTCGATTGATCTTTTTGATATTTTATAAGTATATAAGGATATTTATAAGAAAATTTTATTTTGTATAACCAAATATTTAGATTTTTTTTTCGTTACCAAAACGCAGTGAAAGAAACATCTTTTTATGAGTTTTTTTTAGGAATAGCCAGAGTTTTTAGGAATAAAAAATTTTAAATGATTTTTCTTATGGTATATCACTTTAGATGGCGAAAATATCGATTTTAAAATTTTTGTTTAGTTTTGTAGAGAAATAATAAAAAGGGGAAAGGCGAAAGTTAGAATCCACAAAGTCGAATCCTTTTTTGTACCTTTAAAAAAAAAAGGTATTCAGGATCAATCAGTTGAATTGACTCGACCGATCCCAGCCATTCCGACCTTTATACTGCGTGCTCACATTTAACACACATACCGCAGGACCAAGACCTCTGCGCAGAGCATGACTTGTCACAGTTAATTTTTATGTTCCACCGACATGCCCAGATCTCAATAAAGCTATAGGCATCAGTGGCTTTATCAACACATTGGGCACTTTCATCAAGATACTACGTTAGTCTATTAGTTATTAGCGACGGAGCTACCATATTTTGACTTAATAAATTATCTTTCAACGGTAAAGCAAAGGACTCACACTGAATCAAGTTCTTACTAGCCAATAATTAAATAATGGGATAAAAAACTTGTACTTATTTAAAAAAAATGTTGATAACCTAATAATATTTTAATATATTATAAATGCAATCAAATTTTCTCGAAACCTTTACTACAGATTTAAAAAATACAATATAAGAAAGTTATATATATTTTCCGTCATCTCATCTTTATTTCTTTTCATAACAGTTATTTTTTTATATATATTTTTTTTTTTGTACATATTTTGTTTATCGTTAGGGGGCGTGGCAAAATTTGACCCTAAATTGATATGCGTGGGTACCATAAGAGTCAACGTTGGCACACACGTTCTTATAGACAAAACCACTCGACTAGAGAAAATTTTTGAGGAAAAATCAAAGAAGCTCAAAAACCATTGTACAAAAATGGAAATTTTAACTTTGAGTATTCCAAATATGGTAACTGGTGGATGCCATTTTTATACTCTAATAATTTTGTATAATTCTGGGATGAATGTATTATACGGCATAAACAGCTTATTAGGGAAGATATCTTCGACACAATAAAGCATTCTTGCACTCTTTCTTGATTCATCTCCTCGAGTCCAGTCTTTCTGTTTCTACGAAAAATATTCCCTCAGTTTTAAAGCTATCGACACACAAATTCTTTATTCAAGAATTCCGGAAAGTCAGAACAGCCGGGATTGTTCGAATATATCCTATACCACTTAACTGCAAGGGTATATCAACTTTGCTCCGCCTGAAGTGCTTTGTCTCAAGAGCTTCACGATTAAAATTAATTTGGCTGGACCATATTGCTCTGATAGAAATAGTTAAAGAAATGTACTAATATGTAGCACTAGAATATATCTAGTTCCAAATATCTTTACAAAACACTTTTTTATTTATTGTAAATTTTTACGGCAATTTTAGAACTTATTACGTCAAAATGTATAAATAAATACATATGGGCTATTCATAACTCTGAGTTGTGTACTGTTAACATATTTATATGCTTAAGGCAACATATACATTGTACATACATAAAAGTGTGTGACGGAATTTTACAAAAAAGAATAATTATTGCGTGTTATTTCTAAAAGAGATTTCGACTATGATATAATTTGGACTGGTCCGTCGTCTCTTTACCCGGCACTAATATATTTGAATATGTACACATGTACGAACATGTTTAAGCACAGAGTGTATTGTATATATTTTTATACCTACACATACGACTATGCAAATATGAATGTATGCACGTACATACATATGCATGTGGCGTATTTTCGAAAATACTGAAAGTTTTTCGGCTTCGCGTTTGGCAAACGATTTTTTAAGCAATCTTTAATTCAAAAGACAAATGCATGTGTATGTATCTATTTTCTATGACAACATTTTACGAATAAATATATTTTTAGTTTTATGCAGAAAATTAACTTTCTGTATAAGATTTTTCACTTAACCATTTAACTATTTAACT
>JAJJHT010010398.1:2003470-2017642 GCA_021223865.1 Drosophila pandora
GTATGGGTATACATAGGTGGGTGTATTATTCGTATGTGAGCTTTTCTTTAGCTGGATTCGGTCACTGCTATTTTTTTTTACTTTCACTTTTAATTCAAAATTATTATTATTATTTATTCTCTTACATTCGCGTTGCTTTCGGTCTTGCAATTATTGTGATTTTATTATTTTGTTCAAGATTCAGTATTCACACGCGTTCTTGTGGCTTCACGTTGAAGAAGCCTAGGCTAACGGAAGCAAGATCGTCGGCACCTGTAGGTTCTCGGCGTACAACGTTCAAAATGAAACTGAAACGCAGAGAATTGGTAGGAAGGCTAAAAACGCAGAGGCAAATATAAAGCGTCAGCAATGCTGCTGAGTGGCCAGAGACAACGGCACGAGAAAGAAAATCAACCCCTATAATACAAGGGAACAATGGCCCCGAAAGTGACGTAGGCGTTTTCGTGTTCTAAGAGTAACGTTGCGAATAGTATTTTGAGGTAAATGACGCGGCAGACACATGTTATTAGCCACCATAGCAAAAGATATAAAAAATGCAGTAAATAACCTGGGTGCAGTTATTTATATTGAAAGTTACCATATGTGTATGATCCGAATAACGCATTAAATCATCTTTACAAAGAGTGTATTTTTTAAAGAAAACTTAAATAATAAAAAACCCAGGCCAGAAGTTAAAAATTTCCTATCATAATTTCAATTTTTTTTACAACAACACTGATCCAAAGTCGACGAAGGTTCCGTTTCTCTGAGTATCCGCCGTCCACCTAAGAGAATAAATTGATTGATCATTGATCAACATACATACATATATTAAATATGCATTTTCCAAAACATAAAATTTTTAACAAAACGTGTATATCTAGGATGAAAGAAGCATCCACCAGTTGTCATATCTTTGGAAATTTCCAATTTTATACATTTAGTTTGTATTGGGCTCTTTAAAAATTTTCCGAAAAAATTTTCTGGGCTTTAAAAAAACCAACTGAAACATATAGGTATATTTCTTATGGTAAATGAAAGAATTTTTTTTTCTCAAATTAAACCCGTACAGAGTTTACTATAATTTGGTCACTGAACTAAAATGACTAAACTAAAATGGCTTATTTCATTATTACGTGAAAAAAATGACGGATATACATACATATGTATGCATGTAGAATAGGGCACTGTAGAAGCAGAAGCGACGAATACAAAAAAAAAAAAAAAATAAAAAAAAATACTATAGTGTAAAAAAATACGTATAATGACCCTCTGGTGACCGAAAGACCAGCGGCACGAAAAACGCCACGGTGGACTGGAGAAACAGCATAGCACAACAAAAATTGCGATACTGTCGCTTTTTAGAAGGGAGAAACGGCGCATCTGCTTCCTTTACCTACCCTTGTTGAGACAGGTGGCAGCGAGAAGCCGAGTTAGTTACATTTCAATGACTCCCGGTTCCCTGCCACCTGTCTACTTCTTGTTAAAAAGGAGTTATTCAGTTTCGAGGTTTCTGTTTATAAATACTAAAAGTCAATACTAAAAGTATAACTAAAGTAAAAATAAAAAAAAATTACGGGGATTAAAAGGAAATAAAAAGATATTTTTTCGCTTTTGTTAAAAAAAAGAGGGGTGAAGCAAATTTCGAAGAAGTAACGGGGACCCATTTGATAAAATTCCTAGTTAGTATGCATTTACACGAACTCATGGAAATTAGGTCAATGGGCCTTATCCCACAAGTGGCAAAGGTGGGCCTCATAACGAAGCTATGTGCGAGGTGGAACTTTAAAGTAATGAAGAGAAGCTTAAAAACTGAACCTTAAATAAGATAATTCAGCAAATCAGAACCTTTTCAATTTTCCTCCTTGGAAGTGCCATTCAACTTGGTCTGATAAAATTAGTGGATATTCCTGCTTCGGTTCGAGATATGTATGTGTGAAGCCAACATCAACAAAATTTATATTTTTAGGAAAATAAAACAATTTTACATAATATTTTTACAGGCATTTATATTTAATAACTAACAAGAAAGAAAGCATAACTTCGGGCGGAGCCGAAGTTGATATATTCTTTCAGTTAGGTAGCAGCTTATATAACACAGGCCGACAATTTCCAACTTTTTTTTTCCTCCACGCATAATTTTACCTGCTCCATAACCTTTAGGCTCCCCTGAACCAAAGTCCAGAAGAAACATAGGTTCTATCACCCACAGTTTCCCGCGGTACACCTAAGAGAAGCAATTGATCAAATTTTACCATATATTGAATTATGTAGGCCGTGTAATGGCGATGACCATCATTGTTTCTAGTACATATCATTTACATATCATCTAGCAGATACCATATTTTTGGAATACTCATCCAAAGTTTAAATCTCAGATTTTCTACATTAATTTTTGGTCTTCTATGATTTTTCTCCAAACATTTTTCTATGGAAGATTTTTATTTTCTTATTGAAATCAGTAGACCATTCCATGTTTTAATTTTGGATTTAAGGAAAAACTCGAAATAATTTTATTGAATTTATTATAGGTGGTTAAACAATATTTTCATCAATTAAATTGGAGTTTTTAATCCCATATCTTCAAAAAGTCATGGCTATCTAAAACTGTTTCTTTGTTCAAAACGTATCTATTTCAGGTTCAGCTTGTATAGTAAAGCTTTACAGAAGTTGTAATTGGTACACATATATTTAAAAAATGATATGTACTAGAAACAATGATGGTCATCGCCATTACACGCCTACATAATTCAATATATGGTAAAATTTAATCGATTTCTTCTCTTAGGTGTACCGCGGAAACTGTGGGTGATAGAACCTATGTTTGTTCTGGACTTTGGTTCAGGGGAGCTTAAATGTTATGGAGCAGGTGAAATTCTGCGTGGAGATTTTTTACTGTTGGCCTGTGTAATTATAATATGTATATATAATTGATAAAGTTGGTCGATCCTTTTGAGAATTACACCATCAAATCCGTTTTCTAATAACAATGTTGGAAACAGCTCCAAGCACCTTTAAAAATTGCAATTTTTTCGGGCCATTTCCGATCGTTCAGAGGATCCTTATGAAATTTGGCAGATCGGATTTAATTGCCCAAAATGAAATCCGTAAAAAGTCCAATCGATCTAACTTAAAACACACCAAAGTTATGGCATTTCCATCAATCAGTTATATGACACTGAAGGTTATTGTCGACCAATCGCGACCGTTGCGACTAATACTGCCTGCAAAAATAAAAACGATGTGTTCATAGTTTTAAAACTGAGAGACTAGTTTTCGTAGAAACAGACAGTCGGACATGCTTATATCAATCCAGGAGGAGATCCCGATCAAAAATATATTCTTTATAGGGCTGAAAATGCCTCCTTCCCTGCGTTGCACCCTTTTGACGAAAATTAAAATGCCTTCGGCAAGGGTATGAAAAAGACGGAGGATCACAGTATATGTGAACTAAAAATAATAAAATTGTCACAAACAAGGCTAATTGATAGTGGTACGTTAATTTGTATTACGTCTAATTTTTCCAAAGTAATACTTTTTTTAAACTATAAGTTTTTTTTTCTTGCGCAATTTAAACAAAACAATGGGAAAAAAGTTTACAGAATATACCAATCTCAAGCTAAAAGTTGTTAAGTTATGCTGATTTGGAGAAGGGGTTTTGAAAGCAAAAAACTAATCAAAAATGTATATTCAGTAATATAATAATTTTCAATTTTAGTTAGTATTGAGTTTGAGTTATTTTTAAAGATTGTTTGCATTGTTTGAGTTGTTTTAAAAAAAAATTGTACAGTAATCAATTCTGTATAAAAATCATTTAGTTTAAATTTTAAGATCTTGCCATTCGTTATGGTGAAATATGGCCCTGCTGGATGTTTGGGTTCAGCAAAGGTTGTACCGTGAAAATCCAAAAAGAATAAATGTATGAATTCGACAAATTTGTTTGAAATAATTAGTGTATTAAAATAATTAAAAAAGGTTGAATGGTAATTTTAGCATAAATTAGATTCAAACTAGAGAA
Organism: Drosophila pandora; assembly: GCA_021223865.1. Lineage (NCBI taxonomy): Eukaryota > Metazoa > Arthropoda > Insecta > Diptera > Drosophilidae > Drosophila > Drosophila pandora. Next base: position 2,007,468 of record JAJJHT010010398.1, read on the forward strand.
AAGGACAATAATAAAAACGCGTTTCAAGAATTTTGTAAAGTTAATGGCATTGGGGAAAAACTTTTTTTTACAAGAGGAATGTCTATATGCTTTTCATGAACACTTCCAAAAAAGATAGATAAATACACACATAATAAGTAAACATACACTGTTGAAACATTAAAAAATAAAAATACTCTTTTAGTTATTATAATAAATATAAAATTAGGTCTAATTTATCTAACACTTTATCTAACATGAAACACTTAAAAAAGTTTATTTTTGGGTCCTCAAAGATTGTAAGAAAAATATTCATGTGGGGGGGCCATGGAACCATTGATTCGACCACGGAACAAGAAAGTTCAGGCGAGCAAGGAGAAGCATCCAGAGATTCACAAAGAGCTGCAGCGAAGTTTTACCCGCTGAGGGATCATCGTGCTGGAGGAGCTGGCGTAGGACCAGCAGTCATAGAAAAATAAGGCCACAAGCGGCCATTTTCCAGTGTACGTGGAGCTCAGTCAAGGCGGGTCACAGAAGCTAGCTAGGTCAGGGGTACCAGCGTGCGAGCTAGACCCCTAGTGGCAGCGAGGCGTAGTGCGAGCAACGCTTGACCAGAAGAAGAAGAGAAGAGCGGGTCACAGTTGCGGCGCGAATCTCTCAGTCAGGCCGCCCACGAGGCGGGGCTGAGGGGAGTCATCAAAACCAAGTAGGAGCTGGAATCACAGTGAGCCCGATAAGCACTGTTCACAGGAGCCTGAGGTCACGCACGCAACATATTCGCCATAGTTTATGATTCCCGAGGCAGCATCGAGGGGAGAGAAGGGGGTGTTTCAGAACCCACCCACTAGCCGGCGAGGTCTAGCCGGACACTGCGTGCAACCCCTTCCTCTCGTCCGACATATCCAGAGATGCCACCTTACTGTTCGTTACAGTAGATAGTCCTATCATTCTACCTTCAAAAACATCGAAGTTAGGCCAATTATCCTAATAAAAATTTGCAAATCGGATAAGATCTAACTAACTTAAAACTAACTTTCTAAGGAGGAAAAACATGCCACAGCATGAACATATGACATCTATACGATATAGTCGGCCGATAGGCAAATAATTGAAATTCGTAACCCAGCTGCAAATAGCTTAATAGTAAACAGCTGAGCAACAATCAAATGTAGGATAACAGAAGCTGTTATATAAGTTATCGAATAGTAGAACGAGACTGTTAAATAAAGCTGCGAGTAGTAAGTCTTAAGCAAGAAATAGATCAGAAACGACAAATAAGTTAAGATCAAAAGACAATTATGTAAAACTATATCTAACTTATCCACACATTAATAAACCTATGAGACCACTAAAGAAAACCATCCTCTCACAGTTCAGAAGTGGGATACTAATGTGTTGGTGCAGTGTAGTGGAGATATAGTCGAGAAAAATTGGAACAGAATCGTCGGCGTGGAAAGTTGGTAATGGGTAGCAGCCCCAGAGATTACTCGATACTTGTGCGTGGCAGACGGATTCAAAGAAAAAGCCAGTCAGTATAACACAAAGGGATTGTGTGTATATGGGCGTCGTGGTAAAATTCGCATTTGAAAGAAAATTTTGAAAAACCATTGAGGGAAATGGTCAAAATAGCAGAACTCAAGGGGGACCAGTTGAGATTTTTGTTAAGAGAACGAAATCTTGCAGCTGCGGGATCCAGAGCGGAGGTAGTACAGCGACTAGTTGAATTCGAGAATTCGGAAGACGTGGAGATGCCACAAACTAGTGGAAACGTGAGTCAACGAGTGGAATCGGTGACGTCACAAGCGGCAGCTATTTAACAACTGCAGAATGAAATGTCCGAGCTGAAGAATATGATGGCGCAGTTGGTGAGCATGCAGAGGCCAAATGCAAATGATGGAGTTAATAGGCAACAACGCACAGAGGAAATCAGGAGGAATATCACAGGAGACGATATTCCTAATCTACAAGCTAGAAACAACGTGAGACAAGCGTCGGCAAAGGAAATCGCAGACACTTTGCCAGAGTTTGATCCAGGAGACGGGAACGCTATATCAGTGAACCAGTTCGTGTCATCAAAGTGGTTGGTGCGTATCATTGGGACGAGACGTTTTTATTATTGGCAATTTATACAAAGATCGAGCCAAAGAAACAGTGAAGGAGTATTGTTTCCGGATGTCTGCCCTAGCGAGGCAGCGGTTATCAGATATGTTCGCGCAGGATTGCAGCACCGAGAGTTTCAAAACAGAGTTAGAGATGCAGCCGAATCTTATTTCGTAAACAGAGGTCGGACAGTAGCAAACAAAAAAAAGTTTGTGCCTAAATACAAAAATTTCGAGATGAAACAGGACAGCGATGTAAAGACAGCAAAGCCAAAGGATTTGCTGTAACAAATGTAATACTTTTCATGCAATCACGGAAAGTTGCCAAACTGCTTAGGAGCAACAAATCGTGACAAGTTATTCACCAGAATAGTCCGAATAAATTCAAAGAGCTATAACGCATTTATAGACACAGGTAGCCAAGCTAGTATCATTCGACAGTCAGTTGCGGATGAATTAAATGCAGATCGGCATGAGTGCTCTATGAGGATTCGAGGCATATTTGGAGGATCGTGTATTCTTTTTGAAGAAGTCGTTATCCAGATGGACGTTGAAGGGAAGACCATTGATGCCAAGTTAAACGTAGCAGACGACGAGCTTTTGCAAGAAGACCTATTGCTGGGACAGGATGTCATTATTAGCGCCCAGTTATCCCTAAAGTTTACGGCAGAGGACGCCGAAGTCAAGCGAGCGGTGCAGCAACCAGAAACTATTGTAAGCGAACGTGGTACTCATAAGCTTCTTGATAATATGCAGAACGATCAGGAAAGAAGTCAAATGAGTCAGTTGTTGAGCAAATTCGAAGATGTCATCTTTACAGGACTAAAAGGAATAGGAAAAACAAACATTGTCCAAGCCAAAATAGATGTTGAGAGCAACTAAGTAGTTTCCCAGCCGCCATACCGAATTCCCGAGCCAAAGAAGGAAGTTGTCGCCAAGATGTTGGACGAGTTATTGCAGCAGGATATTATCCAACAGTCTACGTCAGTGTATGCTAGCCCTGTGGCACTCATCAAAAAGCCGAACGGTAGTGACCGACTATGTGTTGATTACCGCCGTTTGAACAAGTTGTTAAAGAAGGAGAATTTTCCGGCCCCGAATATCGAAGAGCGCCTTCAAGAGGCGAAACGACTTAAGTATTTCACCTCACTGGATTTAAATAGCAGATATTACCAAATTAAATTACTGAAAGCCGAAAGTTTACAGCATTCATCACCACGGATGGACTTTACAAGTTTAAGCGACTCCAGTTTGGGCTAAATAATGCCCCAGCAATTTTCAATCGTCTCATGGCAGAATTACCAAAGCGAGTGAATAAAGGAGATATGATTCACTACATGGACGACATTCTTATTGGTAGCAATAATTTCTAGGAGATGTATGCCAAGCTAGAAAGAGTCCTTACAGTATTGCGAGAGTGCGGACTAACTCTAAATCTGGATAAATGTAAGTTGTACGAGCAGTCTATTACGTTTCTAGGACATCAAATTCACGATGGCGGTATAAGCCCAGGGGAAGTAAAGACGAATGCTATTTCCATGTTCCCCACACCGACCAATGTCACCGAAGTACGTTAGTTTTTAGGACTCACAGGATATTTTCGGAAATTTGTCGCAGGACACGCTATTATATCAGAGCCGTTACGTATGCTGTTGCGAAAAGCACAAACATTCAAATGGGAGCAGCGCCAAGAGAATGCTTTTAACGAATTGAAAAGATGCCTAACGTTAAGACCTGTTATCACAAGTTATCGCCTAGGTGCTGACCATGATTTATACACAGATGCCAGTACTGCGGGTTTGGCCGCCGTAGGGATGCAAAATGAGGAGGGTCAACTAAAGCCAATTGCTTATTTTAGTCGAGCAACATCTAAGTCTGAGAAAAATTATCACAGTTATGAGCTGGAAGCTCTAGCCGTCGTCGAGTCGTTGGAGCGATTTAAGTATTATCTACCGTAAAAAAGTTCGAGTAGGTACCGATTGTAATGCCCTGAAATCTTCAATGGATAAGAAGGAACTAATACTGAATACTGAGCTGGAATACTGATGTGCCACGTTGATGCTTTGAGCCGAGCACCTTTTGAAAACGCACATGAAATGTAGACTGAAGATTTCTAAAACCCTGATAGACGAAGCTGACTGGTTATTCGCAATACAATTACAAGATGAGAAGATCCAGAACATCGTAGCGGATATGACAAGTGCGAAGCAAACCGAGAACGATGAGTACGGAATATAGCAAGATCGCCTATTTCGAAAATACGACAACAAGTTCGTATGGGTTGTGCCGAAACAGCTAAGATACCTTATACTCCACGAATGCCACGACAAAGCAGGACACATGACCACAGAGAAAACAATGCATCGCATTCTTAATTTGTTTTGGTTTCCCCGAATGCGAAATTTCGTCAAGAGCTATATAAAATCATGCATAGGTTGCGCGCTAAACAAAATATCAGGTGGATGCCATGAATGAGACTATCATTACGATGACATCAAGCCCATCCCATTTTATACGGTACACATGGATCACCTAGGACCTTTTCCAAAGACTTCAAAGAGGAATGAGCATATTCTAGTTATTGTCGACGCCTTTACGAAGTTTACTATAGTTCGAGCAACAAAAAGTACTGAAACCAAACATGTCTTGGATATCCTGCAAGAGGTTACGAGCTACTTGGGAATGCCAGGACGAATCATCACCAACGAGAGCCAACGGTCATGCAGAGAGAACGAACAGAATTATTTTGTCCATGCTACTGCCTTCGAATGAAAACGATAAGCGATTTGACAATATGCTACGATCTATCCAGTAGAGCATTAATACCATGGTAAATAGCACAACTAAATGTTCCCCATTTCAGCTTCTTTATGGATATTTTGGATATGGATATTTATGGATATTTAAAAGAACACCCTGACCAGCGTGATCCAGAATCAAAAGGAGCTGCAGCCAAGAAACGGTACGACGCAAGACACGCTAAGCCAACATATAATATCATCCATATAAGCTAGGAGCTGGATATTGTGCTGGTGAAGAACGGCCTCGCTATAAAGGACCTTTTATTGTCAACAAGGTGTTGCCAAACGACCGATATATAGTGGAAGATATTCCCCAGGCCCAACGAAAACAGAGACATTATAAGACATTATAAGTCGGTTTATGCATCCGACAAGATGAAGCACTGGTGTGAACTTCCAGAAGATGACCAAGATGACGACGAGGACTCGAAGGACGACCCCATTTACGAATCTCGCGAGGACGCTGAGATTTTATCAGGAAAGGCCGAATGTAAGGAAATTTGAAATTTTCTTGTCACATCGGTTAATTGAGACCCAAAGCCTTCCACGTCAACTGACACCTCAAGTAAACTCAATCTATTCCCTTCAGAAAACAAAGCCGCTGAGAGAGAAAAGCTTCTTTCGAGCTTCGATCTGCAAAAGCTTCAGCAAGTGTAGCTATAAAAAGAACTTAGAGCCACAAAGTTAAGTTAGTTCTGAAATTTAAAAATTCTAAGCAGTTTTAAAGAATCACACTGTATCAAAAACGGAACTCAAATAAAAATATATTTTTTTCAAACTATTTTGAAGAAGATATTTAATTATATGTATGTATGTGTACGTAACACCAAGCTTCACAAGTGGCTGCACAAAATTGGTAGCTTCACTTATAGGACTATATCTTTAGTCATCGAATTTTGCCAGATATAAGGATATATCAAAAAGTGCGTCATCTCAAGGGCTATCTCCATGTGCAATATAAATAAGATCAAACAAGCCAATTTTAAAAAATAATTTTTTTTCTTAAAAAAAAAATTATTTTCAGTGTATTTTTTTTTTGTACTATTAAGAAGTTTGGTCTAAAAGAAAGTGAAATAGATATTTAAAAAACCTTTTCAACGGAGTAAAGCACGTTTTAATTTTTTAACGTAGAACAATAGTTGCTTATACACAAACATCTCCAAATTTTTTCAGGATTGCCAAGAAAAAAATAGTGCAAACAGGCAGCCAGACACACTGCCTTCATTTTGAAAAAGCTGTAAAAATTTCTTGAATAACGTCTGAAAGAATGCGTATATATATAATATATATATTCTATCTGGGGACTTAACCAGCCCCAATTTAGTCTACCAGTCCCAATGTCTCTGGCTGGTCATTTAGTGATTCTGAATTTTTTTTCTTTTACCCTAATTTTTCCCAAACCATTTGGTTTGGAGACTTTTGAAAAATGTTTGTCTCTCAGTTTTAAATATATCGAGTTGAAACTTTGCACACATCCTCCCTTTCCTTGCAGGTAGTATATAAGTCGGAGCGGCCGGGATCGGTCGACTATATCCTATAGCTGCTATATAACTGATTCACCGGTAATGCCATAACTTTGGTGTTTTTCCACACATGTTATTTTTGGCCAAAATATCTTATGTACAAAATTTCATTAGGATCGGCTGACTATATCCTATAGCTGTCATAGAACGGTCGGAATTGGCATAACTTTGGTTTTTTTTAAGTTAGAAAGATGGGACTTGGTACATATTCTATTTTGGAAAATAATTTGATATGCCAAATTTCATAAGGATCGGCCGACTATATCATATAGCTTCCATATAACTGAATGATCGGAATTGGCATAACTTTGGTGTTTTTTTAACTAGAATGATGGGACCTTCTACGGATTCCAATTTGGGCAATATAATCCGATCTAATAAATTTCATAAGGATCGGCGGAAATGGAACAACCTTAACTGCAAGGGTATATCAACTTCGGCTCCGCCTGAAGTTAGCTTTCCTTTTTTGTTTTTATAAAACTCTGCCGAAGAGTAGGCAACTAAAAACGGAGCAGGTGGCGTATTCGTGTGTTCTTTTTTGGGATGCATTATTCAGTAGTTCAATGTTAACATTACATTCAATCCATTTATTTTTTATTTTATTAAACTTATTAAACATACCAATCGACGCGTATTTAGGATGCGTATATATATAATGTTTGGACAAAAATTATCTAATTTATTTTTTATTTTATTAAACATATTTATACAATTTTTTGTATAAATTACACACAATATTTTTAATACATTTTTTAGACACATTATAATATGTATTTTGTATAATGTTTAAGGGTATGATTTTCTGCACTCTGCAATTTGTACCATCGCCCTTTTTATACCCTTGCAGAGGGTATTATAATTTTGGTCAAAAGTGTGCAACGCAGTGAAGGAGACATCTCCGACCCTATAAAGTATATATATTCTTGATCAGGATCACCTCCTGAGTCGATATGAGCATGTCCGTCTGTCCGTCTGTCCGTCTGTCCGTCTGTCCGTCTGTCTGTCTGTCTGTCTGTTTCTACGCAAACTAGTCTCTCAGTTTTAAAGCTATCGAGTTGAAACTTTGCACACATCCTTCTTTCCTTTGCAGGCAGTACATAAGTCGGAACGGCCGGGATCGGTCGACTATATCCTATAGCTGCCATATAACTGATTGATCGGAAATGCCATAACTTTGGTGTTGTTTAAGTTAGAGGGTTGGGACTTTACACACATGTTATGTTTGACCAAAATATCTTATGTACAAAATTTCATAAGGATCGGCCGACTATATCCTATAGCTGTCATAGAACGATCGAAATTGGCATAACTTTGGTGTTTTTTAAGTTAGAAAGATGGAATTTGGTACAGATTCTATTTTGGGAAAAACAGTCTGATCTGCCAATTTTCATAAGGATCGGCCGACTATTTACGATCCGCTATATATGTATGTAATAATATAAGATGCGTGGCGCCACCTAGCGGACTGCGACTGAACTGCAAGGGTATATCAACTTCGGCTCCGCCCGAAGTTAGCTTTCCTTTCTTGTTTATTACACTTTTCTGGATTTTACCAATTAAACCTAAGATGGCGGCCTTGAATTGTTACCCTTAGATGCCAATTTTTAAAAGTTGGCATATCAATATCCCAAAATTAAAAGAAAAAAGAAAAAATTAAATATCAACCTATTTGTATACCCTCAAAAGTGTGCAACGCAGTGAAGGAGACATATCCGACCCAATAAAGTATATATTCTTCATCAAGATCACTTACTGAGTCCATGTAAGCACGTCCGTCTGCCGAACAGAATAAAAAGCATACGCACAAGTTTAATGTTTTTTAAGCTCATACAGATTTCTATGCTGCCTACAACTGCCTGATCTGAACGATCAGAAATGGCACAACTTTCGTATTTTTGAAGACGCTTGTGACTTTTTGCAACATTTTGTTTTTTTTAATTAATTATATTCTTCTCTCCAAATATATCCGACCTGATATATATCTAATAATATAAGCTGCTACTTAACTGCAAGGGTATATGAAAATTAATGAACATTTAGAAGAAAAATTAAACACTTTTGGATAAACTATTTTCTGATACTTTTTTGGCTTATGGTAGAAACTACAGAACAGTGCTTTGATAGAAATATAAACAATAAACAGTATATACTATGTGAATTTATTTATATTATTTTTTAATGCATATATAAATTAAATATGATAATTTTTTTTAAATTAATAATGAAATTTTTTCCTTTCTAAAATATGCATAATCTAACCAAAATGTTTATTTTGATTATTAATATTTGTATATACATTGCACCATCAAGGAAAGGCGCTGGGTGCTCCAGTAGTTGTGTTGGCGCTGACAGACTTCACTTCAACTTCCTCGGCAAGGGACATACTTTTAACCTCTAATAGAGAAGTGTTGTTTGGCCCCATATTTCCAACAGATACTATATCAGAGTTATTTAGCTGTGGAGGTGTTGAAGAACTGCTTCGTACTATGTTTTTGTATGATCCTTTTCCTTTGGGGATTGTTTGGCTTAAGCGGCGTGGTTTGTTTTTCCTTGAATTGTCTTTCAAGTGTGTGCCAGACTTTTTCCCATTACCTTTAACCTTAGTGGTTGTAGTTGGTTGAGTCGGCTTAGATGTTGTTAACAGATTTTTTCTAGTTGTTTTAAGGATTTTAAAGAACAAATCAGCAGGAGAGGGAGTTGTTGTTGTTTTTGGTTGCAGGGGTAAAGCTCTATTGGATTGCAATCTCAAGGATGCCTCACCAATAGAAAAATTAGTTGGGAGATTTCCCTCAGGTTTTCCTCTTATCGACACAAAGGTTATTAGAATAAAATACGATAAAACAATGGAATAACGCATTTCGATTTGGGTATGTCGCAGTGCCGACTACAAAACTTTAACTGACCGCAGCCACAGAAATCTTAACTTTTATAAGCCCCAGAAACCAATGATTTACAGATGTAGCAACTGTAAAAACTAGTCAAAACAACTGTTTTTTAAACACAGATATAAAATTCAAATACAGATATAACAGGCTTCTGACTAAGGCATGCGTAATCACGTGGGTTTCTTCATATAATTATATAAATACAGACATGTGGCCTTTTAGAATTCAGTTCTTACTTTCGCAACTACCTATTCAATCATAAACACAATGTTATTCTGCATTTTCTTCACAATAATACATATTGCATCCTTATGCACGGAGGATTGCCAGTCCTCCTCAGTCCTCAGTCCTAAAACGTTAATGAAGGATTGCCAGTCACTAAAGGTTTTCACATCCAACCTTTCGCAAGAGCCGTCCGATAGTCCCACAAAATTGATTCGTCGAAAACGTTCTATTGACATCCCCAAACTGACATTCGAGGGCTTAGCATACGATAGCTTGCTAAATGATGCTTTAAAAACGAGTACAGAAAAAACAACAACAGAGAAAAAAACTACAGAGAAAACAACCGAATATACAACCAATGCATCTCGTGTAAAAACCATAAAAAAGTCTTTGAAAAATAAAAGGCGCCATGGTAAACTGCGAAGATTTAAGACTAAAGCGCCCAAACTGTATTAGATATACATACATACGTTGCCAAAATGCATATATAGAATTTTAAAATGTGGAAAAGAAAAAGTTTTAATTTACAAGTGTTTGGAATTGAATGAAATTATTAATCATTCCCGAAAAAAATTTATAAACTTAACAATATTTTCAAAATAATTTTGCCTAGAAGTTTTGTAATCTTCTATATTTAATAATTTGTAAACATTATATTTAATA
>JAJJHT010010398.1:2017712-2123653 GCA_021223865.1 Drosophila pandora
CCTATAAGTTTTGTAATCTTTTATATTTAATAATTGGTAAACATTTATATTTAATAAAAAAAAATTAAGTCAATTCAGATGTTTTTAATGCCTTGAGGGAATGATCTCTAACCCTAAAGTTAATCATAAAAAACGGGGAATTTTTTTCTAATTCGTTAGTTAGTTCGTTTAGTTAGTTAGTAATCGACTTTTAATCAAGAGAATTAGGATTAGTGATTCCTAATTAGACGAAAAAAAACTCAAATGTTTCCAATGATAGCTCCAATTTAATGCAAATTTTCAATTTATCTTTTTTTCCCCCAAATTTCTCTACAACTTTTCTCGTAAACTTTTCTCAAACATTTTGGTACAAATAAATATAACATTTTTTATTTAAAAACTAATATTAAATAATATTTTCGATTTGGCTGAATTTTGTTTTGTAGTTATAAATATTGCTAAGATAAACATTGGTAAAATTTTAATTTCGGGGGTGTGGTAAAATTTTGATATGCTTGGGATATGGGAGTCTAAGTGTCCAGCCGGATAGCTTTATCTAAAAAAAATCCGGGCGTTCAAAAATACGGCAAGTCAATATGGGAATCAGAACAAATATACATATATATAAATCCTCTAAAAATTCCTCCGCCAAACTTTTGATTTTATTAATTCGAATCATATAAAAAAAAACTATTAACGAGGTAAAATACCGGTGACGAACGTGCTTGCTTAACCCAAAATATCTAATATCAATTTTGGTGCCGCAAATGTGCTATATAGGTGTACAAAATTGCATATAAAATACATAAAATACATACATACATAAAATTAGCCTACGTGGCAGCCCGATCGCTTAGTAGGACCCTATTTCGCATTGTTTGGAGAGCTTTGACGATCTGGTAACAAGGGTAAAGCGTAGGTGGGAAAACCGCGTGGCCGCAGCGTTCTTTTGGTGTTCAACCACGGATTGAGAAAGTTCGGCCAAGCAAGGAAAAAAAAAAAACAGCCAGAAATTCAAGAAGGCCGGAAACGAAGTTTTACCCGCTGAGGGATCATCGTGCTGGAGCAGCTGGCGTAAGACCAGCAGTTATAGAAAAATAAGGCCACAAGCGGCCATTTTCCAGTGTACGTGAAGCTCAGTCAAGGCAGGTCGCGGGTCGCAGAAGCTAGGTGAGTCTTAAGGCTAGGTCATGGTTGTGCGAGCCTGACGTAGGTGTTTTCGTTTCGGTAGGTCAGGGGTACCAGCGTTCAAGCTAGACCCCTGGTGGCAGAGAGGCGTAGTGCGAGCAACGCTTGGCCAGAACAAGAAGAGAAGAGCGGGTCACCGTTGCGGCGCGAATCTCTCAGTCAGGCCGCCCATGAAGCGGGGCTGTGGGGAGTCATCCAAAACCAAGTAGGAGCTGGAAACACAGTGAGCTCGACCTGAGCTGAAGCAGTTGGAGCGTTCGCGACGCTTTAAGGGGCGCTCCGCCGGAGATTCGGATAGGGTTCGGCCCCTTACCTCACAGGAGCCGCCGTGCAGTAGGCGTCATCCTAGAGTAGCGAAGCCAAGGACGGAGTGCTGGCGGCGCTTTTAAGCAGCACCCCGTCGATCGGAGGAGTCGCCGGAAAGTAGGCGCCATCCTGTAGAAGCAGAAGCGGGAGCGGAGCGCTGGCTGCGCTTTTAAGGAGCGTTCCGTTATTCGGAGGAGCAGGCGTGGACTAGCCTTCAGCCACAGGATAGGAAGCAGGGACAGGGTGCTTGCGGCGCTTTCAAGAAGCGCTTTGTCGACCAAGAGGGCGGAGAGACTCGACCGGCTGATGGCCTAACGGTGTCGAGAGCGGAGGAGAGGAAATAGTGTCCGGAGATTTCAAGCTAGAGCACTGCTGCTGGCTGAGTGTTTTGTGATGGCATTGTTTAACGGGATAGGCGAGAGTCCTCCCGACATGTATATTTTCTTTTCCAGCCTCGAGTAGTGGAAGCGTTTCAACGACTCGTCGCGGATGTATTAAGTGAGTAATCCTAAATCTATGCCAAGCCAGCTAAAGTGATGCGGAATTCTCCGATCAGTACTTTTCCACGTGTTCCGATCTCCGGCCCAAGAGGCTTTACCAGTTAGACAGTCAACCACCCCGTGGCTTTGAACAAAGATAAGAAAGGAGTGAAAACCGAACATGGCCCACATCCGTACGCGGACTTTGTAGTGGAGCTCTTTTAGCAAATGAAATCCTATGTCATGAATTTGAGCGCGCGTCTACGAATTCTACCAAATTGAATATACTTATAAGTTCGTGAATCTTTAGCGATAGGATATTATTAAGAATAGCCAGAAGGAACATAATATTGAAGTATTAGGATACTTAGAAAGCTAGGATAAGGATGTTATTTAGACATTTAAGGACTTTCTTTAAGGAATAAATATGAAGTTTGTAATGGAATGAGAAAACATATTTCGCCTCGTTTGAGTCGCCACCGCCCTGCCGCCAACCTATGCCATGTACCTTCTTAGGGATCTCCGAAGGATCCTAATATATTCTGTTCTGAGGAGCTCAGGTTTGACCCACGCTGTTCGTGAGGTCGCGCACGCATCATTATCGATTTAATTTATGATTCCCGAGGCAGCATCAAGGGGAGAGAAGGGGGTGTTTCAGAACCCTCCCACTAGCCGGCGAGATCTGGCCGGACACCGCGTGCAACCCCTTCCTCTCGTCCGATACTTTCAGTGATGCCACCTCACTGTTCGTTACAACTTGGTACAGATTCTATTTTGGACAAAATAATCTGACAATCTTGCCGAATTTCAGAAGGATCGACTAACTATATCCTATAGCTGCCATACAACTAAACGATTGGAATTGGCCTTTTACTAGGAACGTTTAAATTAACGCGTGTTAGTAAATGCTGGCTGTCTATATTTCCATAAATAAGATTGTATAGACACATGACATTGTTAATGATGGTAAGTTGATTAGTAAAAGTCTACTACGATAAGAAGGGAGGTAAAGATTTGCATCCCAATTAAGTCCCCTAAGCGCAAAAGTAAGGAAGTTTTTTTGTACAGATTCAATGTGATCTTGGTGTACTCCATATTGAGGACTCCAGACACACGATCCATACTCAAGAATCGGACGGACCAATGATGTATATAACGTTTTAGTTATGTACGGGTCATTAAATTCTTTTGACCATCTTTTAATAAAACCAAGACCACCCATAGCTTTATTAACCATGGTAGATATATGGTCGGTAAATTTAAGTTTCAAATCTAATAGGACACCTAGATCGTTAACCTGAGTTAATCGTTCTAAGGCGTTCCCACAGAGAAAGTACATGTGAATTTTTACTGAAGGCATAGCTTAACGTCATCAGCGTACATAAGTACAAGTGAATTAGTTAAGGCAAGGCAAGTCGTTAATAAACAGTGTAAAAAGTAGGGATCCAAGATGGCTTCCTTAGGGCACCCCAGATGTGGCGCGGACTAAACGCGAGGTAACATCTTTAAAGAAGACACGTTGGGTGTCTCCCAGATAAGTAGCTCGAAATCCAGATAAGAAGATCAGTTGGGAATCCCAAAAGACTGAGTTTACTTATAAGAAGCGAATGGTTAACAGAGTCAAATGCTTTATTGAAGTCTGTGTAAATGACGTCTGTTTGTAAGCCATTCCGGAAACCATCCGTGATAAAAGATGTTAGCTCCAATATGTTGGTAGTGTTGAAGCGGCGCTTCATGAAGCCATGCTGGCACGGAGTTATTATTGAACTACATAGGTGTTGCAAATGTGGAGTGATAAGTTTTTCAAAAAGCTTAGGAATTGCTGAAAATTTAGAGATGCCTCTATAATTTGCAGCGTCGGACTTTTTCCCTTTTTTATGCAGCGGAATAATGAAAGATTCCTTCCACAAAAGGGGAAAGTTTAACGAGCGGTGCACAGAGCCTCGGCGCAGTTTTTCAGAATACAGCCTGGTACTCCATCAGGGCCTGGCAAATACACGGGCTTAACCTTAAGAAGATCCGATAAAACATCACATTGATCGAAAGATGGGTAAAATATAAGGTTGGCTGATTCGATATTATAAGTGTAAGGCTGAGCTGGAATTGTCCGTGTAAAAATCAATCCGCATCTAAATCTAAACCACATAATTCCAGTGATTGACCTTGAGCATTATTAATGGTCATGGCGAATGCCAATCGTATGAGAAACTGCAATCTTTGAAATTGGAACGGTGTATCACTCAGAATCAGGGGAATCCTTGGAATGAAGACATCTTAACCTTTGAAAGGTACTGTTAAGATCGTTGCTTCCACTACGTTTTTCATAAATTTCTTGACCGCAAGCCGCGTGCCGTTGCAGAGTTTGGGTTGATTAATAATCCGGAGCATATTAATTGGGACACCCATTTTTAATTTCAATATGTGGGTTGGCATCCCAGGCAGATCAAGTGAATTCAAAAATTCCGTTGGGTAATTACTGCTTCATCTGTCTTCACAACGGTGACTATTGACTTATATGTAATTTCCTCAGCTTCTATGCTGGATTGGAAGTTGAGAGTCATCTTTATTCTTGGCGCAAGGATAGCTCGTTCACTGAGCCAATCGTGATTCCTATAATTGATTTGAATGTTTGGAAATACTTTTTCGATTAGTTCCTCTTTCGATGTTACTAAATTACAACAATTTTCTGATAGTGATATTTTTCTTGACGTCTCATTAACTGGCAGCTTTTTATTCCGAATGTCCAGTAACTGTCGTAAGAATACCTCGGCTGATTCATGATTCTGCAACTGGATACGCATATTCGTCATTAACTGCAATGTACGTACGTGTCGCCAAAATGTTAAATATTTCAGGCAAGCATTTATCTCGTCCGCTGGTGTCGATCGAGAAATTACAGGCAATGTTTGCCTGAAATCTCCTATGAGCAATATCAACGCATTCCCTAATGGTTGAACGGTTCCACGAAAATCCTGCAACGATCGATCAAGAGCCTCCAACGCTTTTTTGTGTGCCATGGTACATTCATCCATGCCCGCAGTACTTTTCCCATACCTGATGCTCTGGAAATATTGCACGTGGGAGTCTCGATGATTTGCATGTTCAATGGCAACTTAAGTTCTGCATGAGCAGTCCTTCCAACAGGTAACAATGTCGCAGCAATTCCGGATAAAGCAAGAGCTAAAGCTACATATGTCTTTTGTTGCTCGAACCGTGGCCGGAATCAATCTGATGAGGAATGTTTTCCCAGTTCCTCCTGGAGCGTCTAAGAAGAAGATGCTCCGCTATCTATCATTTCTGCGACTTTTATCAATTGATCGTTCCGTCCATGGAGAACAGTATCTCGAGATTGGAACTGATACCCGACCATGACAATTGCCACTTCGCCTATAGTTGGAGCATTTAATCTTCTGAAATGTTCTCCAGCGCATGTTTTGTCCGAATGAATGGCAATCTTGTGGGTATCCGAAGGCATCATATCAATTGCATTTTTGAAAAAATGCACCAAATTGTTTCGTTCGTGAAGCTCCTGTTCCTGTAGCTGTGAAATGATGGACCTCTTTACGGAGGTATGTTTTCCACAACGTGCATTGACTTTATCTCTATCATCACCGATGAAGTACATTTAAAGAAATTTATGTTCTCTGTCTGGGGACGGGAGCAGGGCGCCAGCTTTTTGATAGATTTGCCCTTTGATTTATTAAAGTTGGCAAGAATTGGTCAGTCCCATTTTCCACACCAAATGTCAATTGGAAGCAAGAATTATATTTCATAATGTTTGATAGGAAATGCTTCGATTCAGCAGTGGTTCCAGAAAGCAGAGTTTGCAGTGGCTCTGATGGTGTTTCAAGTTGGATAATTTGTTTTTCCCTTTCCTTTCCTTTCATTATTGAACTTCAGAGCCTGGCAGCAAGTGCAGATGGCTCATCTGGCCAATGACGACATGGCGACTGGAGCTATAACACAGTGTAACAGTGATTTTGAACTTTTGAAGTGACATAGTAGGAATTGTTTATTGGGTCGAGTATATCACAAAACCATGTTTGAAATATTTGTAACACCCTCAAAATCTTGATTTATGGTTAAAAAACCGTTTTTAGGGACTTCTTTGCGCTTAAAGATTCCTGAACGCGTTTTTTTCAACCGATTTTAAAAATTTCGGTGTTTTTCAATAGTTAAATGTTGTAGCTTTTGAAAAAAAATATATCTTCGATTTTGTTAAACAAAAAGGACAAAATTTTTACACCTGAAACTGAAGTTTTCGATTTTTATTCGTGTTTTTCGGATTTTGATGCCAGTTTTTCGGTACAACTTACAAAAATTCTGTCATTTTTGCCACATATCAATGTTGTCTCATTAATTCTGAATAAAACGAGACAAATTTCATCAAAAAATAATGAAAATTGGTGAAGTTATAACGCTTTTCCCAAAAAAAAGTCAATTCAACCTAGCGAGCGCTCCGGAGTAACAATGTGTATAAGAATAAGAGTATATTGCTTTCTTCTGATAAAAATTCTGTCATTTATGCCACATATTAATATTGTCTTATTAATACTGAATAAAACGAGACAAATTTCATTAAAAAGTAATAAAATTTGTTGAAGTTATAACGCATGGTTTTATTGACTTTTTTTGGGAAAAGCGTCCATAGGATCCTTATGAAATTTAGCAGATCGGATTATATTGCCCAAAACGCAATCCGTAGAAAGTCCCATCATTCTAGCTTAAAGGACACCAAAGTTATGCCAATTGCTATAGTCGGCCGATCCTTATGAAATTTGGCAAATCGGATTATTTTGCGCAAAATACAATCAGTACCAAGTCCCATCTTTCTAACTTAAAAAACACCCCAAGTTATGCCAATTCCGATCGTTCTTTTGTACATTAGATATTTTGGCCAAAAATTTTTTGACCAAAATTATAATACCCTCTGCAAGGGTATAAAAATACATTCGCGGTGTATCAAAAGTAGGGTTGATAATATATCGAAATATCAAAATATCGATATTTTTTTTCTTAAATTATATATTTTTATTGTGATATTTTTGTTGCCCAAATATCGGAATCGCGATATTTTTTTTTTTTTTTATATTTTTCCCTTGGTCACTCTGATTTCAATCTTTAAAGTGAATAGTTTGATAAATATTGAAATTAATTTGATAAGTTCTCAACTTGGAAAAATGGATGTAAAATCAAATTACACCAAATTATCAGGCGGCACTGCAAAGTGTTTGCATTGCGAGGCAGTAGTAAAGACGAGCGGAAACGCTTCAAATTTGTCGTCGCACTTGCGCAACAAGCATGCCGCCATTTTTGCAAAATGCGCCCAAAAGAATGTACATATGTATGTATGCACATCCCAATGTAAATCGGAGTTTAACACGTGGTTTACAATATATGTATGTATTTTCATTTGTTTTACTTTTTAGCTATCAGCGAATTTTGAAATAGTACTTACAATAACTGAATCTTTCAAGACTGCTGCAGCTTTTAAAGGTAAGTGTCTTTAAAACACCTTGTTCTTTAAGCTTTACCTTAACTTACTTTTATTTTCTTTTAGAAAATGGATATAAGACAAAGGAGATAAACTAAGCATTAGTATACATGATCTGTAATGCAACCCCCTGGAGATCGCATAAGGCAACCATGCCGGGCCTTTTCAAGGTGGCAATGAGGCATTTAATAACTCCCGATGGCTCGGTGCCATCGGAGCGGCTGGCATCCGCTATTAAATGCGTAGTACGAATGACGGATACGCATATAAAACAATGGGTTTTTCTTAAATCTATTAATTCCCAATATTGGGCTTATATATAAATAATAAAATAAAATATAAATAAAATAATAAATTTTGTCTTTTAAAATAAATCAAATATATCGATATTTTGAAGTGATTTTTTTAAATATTATCATCAAATATTTTTATAAAGGAAATATCATCGATACGATATTTTTTAAATTTTCAACATCCCTATTCAAAAGACGTTTATAAGATCGTCACAGGTGACGAATCATGGGTCTATGCTTATGAGCCCGAATCAAAACAGCAATCGAGTGGGTCTTCGAAGACGAGCCAAATCCAACGAAAGTTGTTCGTGGAAGAAGCACTTCGAAGCAAATGGTGGCCTGTTTCTTCGGTAAAACAGTTCATGTGGCGACTGTTCCGCTTGGGCAACGTAGCACGGTCAATTCTGAGTGGTACACCACAATTCGAAAAACGAACAAGAAAAGACGGATCATTCTGCACCATGACAATGCGAGCTCAAGCCAGCGCCTTTTTAACCGATGACTTATTTTTATTTCCGCCAGAAGATGCTGTTGAAGCGTTCAAAAACCATGTTTTGGAGGTGTCTCAATCGGAGTGGAAAAAGTGCTTCGACAATTGGTTTGAGCGCATGTAAAAGTATATAAGTCTTGCTGGAAAATACTTTGAAAAACAATAAAACCATTTTTAATCATAAATATTCGCATTTTCATTATTAGGCCTGAAATATATATATCAACATTCGTACCCTTGCAGAGGGTATTATAATTTTGGTCAAAAGTATGCAACTCAATGAAGGAGACATCTCCGACCCTATAAAGAATATATATTATTGATCAGTATCACCTCCTAAGTCGATATAAGCATGTCTGTCCGTCGGTTTCTACGCAAACTAGTCTCTCAGGTTTAAAGTAGAGGTGGAGAACTATCGATGGCGCTATCGACACTATCGATGGTTGGCCGCTATCGAGCCGCAATCGATAGTGTCAGACACGTTCGATAGTGACCCAACCACTATCGATAGTGACCCAACCACTATCGATAGTGCCTTCGATAGCTAGCTCCTCACATCACGAAAATAATTTCGACATTCAATTGTGAAAATATTGAAAAATTTCGTATAAAATTGACGGCAATTCAAAAGAAACTGAATTAAAATGGATCGCTTTTTAAAAAAAGGTATGTGTAATGTATTCTACATAAGTATTTTGATGGTAAAGTGGCAAAATTTAGGTACACGTCTGAAGTCCGTTACGCCTACTGCGCCAAGTGCAGAAAATCAAGACTGCGATTGAACCAGCTCAGGCTCAGAAAAGGATTTTTTACCCAATAAACCGAGTAACAAGGTAAAAAGGAGTAAGATTTCACATGTTTGGAAATATTTCAAAAAGTCCGACCATTAAAAACTTGCAAAATGCCTTGACTGTGGCAAGGAATATAAAACAAGCGGCAATACGTCGAACTTGCGCGACCATTTAAAAAGGTGTCATCCTAGCTTGGAAATAAATAAATCGGACTGTAGCACACCAGCTGAAGTTACAGATAGGAACAAGACTGCGTCTACAAGCAGCAGTTGCAGATCAAGTATGAACTCTGTGGCTTCCTACTTCAAAAGAGCTGTCTTGTACGAGTCGAATTCCAAGCGAAAGACCGACATCGACAAAGCATTAACAGAAATGGTTGCTTAGGATGTACAGCCGTACAACATTGTCGAAAACGAAGGTTTTATTAAATACACTCATGTATTGGATCCTCGCTATAAATTGCCAAGCAAGGCCCACTTGCGTGATGTGCTTATGTCCAATCTGTACAAGGAAACCTCTGCCTAATTGTCATTGATATTTGAAGAAGTTTCGGATGTATCAATAACATGTGATTTGTGGACATCGAGTGCCAATGCCAGTTTTTTGACAGTGACGGGTCATTTTGTTCATAACTTTGAACTAAAAACAGCGTCTTTGGCTACAAAAAAACTTAAACGTTACAAATCACTGTTCGCAAAACATTGAAGATACTTTGCGAAATATTTTAATCGATTAAAACATTTGAACTAAGACGGTGTACATTGTAACTGATAATGTCAGCTCCATGCTTAAAGCATGTGAAATGTTGCAAATTCAAAATTTGCCATGCTTTGCGCACACAATCAACTTAGTTGTGCAAGATGCATTAAAAGTTGATGACACAGTCATAAGGGATTTGTTTACTAAGTGCAAATCAATAGTGAGATCTTTCAAACAAAGCACGATTGGTAACGAAAAATTTAAATTAGCACAAGAAGGCACGACTTATACTTTGCTGCAAGAAACACCAACAAGATGGAACAGTTTCTTTTTCATGATTTAAATAGTTTTAAAAACAAACGATGCCATTGCCAAATTCCTATTAGGAACAACAAATGCACCTCATCCATTTACTGCTGAGGAAATACTTGTGCTAAAGGATATAGAAAAAATGTTGTCTTTTTTCCAGCAAGCAAGCGAAAAAATTTCTGGTGGAAAGAATGTAACTATATCACTAATCCTACCCATGGCATATGGACTTTTCCGCAAAATCGAAAGTTTTTCACCTCTGCTAAACACTTTGCAAGGAAAAATTATCCAAAATATATTAATGAAATCAATAAAGAAACGCCTTTCCATTTATGAGCAAAGGACATTATGTAGGATGGCAACATTGTTGGACCCACGTTTAAAAAAAAATGGATTTCAACACGCTTCAAACGCTGAACAAGCAGCCATCTTTTTTGAAAACGAACTGGCAAATACTTCAATCAAAGAGACCTCAAATAATCTAACCATTTCACCGGACACAATTGCCCAGGAGACATTATTTGATTTTTTGTGTGAGCGATCAAATAGCAAAGTCGGAAACGCACAAGTGGATGCTATTCTTATTAAAAGGCAATATCTGGAGAGGGCAATTGCCAGTCAAGATGTGGACCCACTCCTATGGATTAAGGTATAATACGAAAACAAATTGTAAGTTAACAATATTTACATACATTACTTTTATTTTAGGCGAATCAAATAGATTTTCCCTGCATAATACGACTGTTTTGCAAATACCTTTGCATTCCTGCTACATTCGTAGAATCGGAAAGAGCATTCAGCAAGGCAGGGCAAATTGTTTCCGAGAGACGAACCCGGCTCATAGAAGAAAATATTAACATACTTTTATTTTTAAATCAAAACTTTTGGTTAAAATCAAACAACTTTCTTAAAAACTTAAAAAAAAAATTTTTTGTCGGACGATAGTATCGGTGACTATCGATGGCACTATCGACACTATCGAGGGTTTGAGAAAAACAATCGCCGGCTATCAATGGCGCCGACTATCGATAGTTCTCCACCTCTATTTTAAAGCTATCGAGTTAAAACTTTGCACACATCCTTCTTTTCCTTGCAGGTAGTATATAAGTCGGATCGGTCGACTATATCCTATAGCTGCCATATAACTGATTGATCGGAAATGCCATAACTGTGGTGTATTTTAAGTTAGAGAGTTGGGACTTTCCACATATGTTATATTGGCTAAAATATCTTATATCAGATATCAGTTTTTTTTGTACATAAAGATCTTCAATTATTTAGAAAGGGACACATAATATATAGGATACTAAGGTAACAATTCTCTGGACAGCCGATTCACACAGTTAGCAACACTTTAAATTTGAGGATAAACACCAGCTTCAGTGGCTCTGAAGTTATACGTATTTTTACAACGTATCACACCGCTCAATAAGTTCCCGGCCTAACAAGGAAAAACACTTTTTTTTCAAATTTTTTTTTTATTCATCAATATAGTTTCGATCTACGGCTATACACTTAGTCCAGCGCTCCTCCAACCTTTCTATGCCATTTTTGTAGAAAGATGAACTTTTACCCTCAAAATAGGTCTCAGTATCGACAATCACCTCCTCATTTGATCGATATCTCTTGGCTTGGAGGTGCTTTTAGACATCTGAAAAAAGCCAGTAGTCACTGGGGGCCATAGGGTGGATGCGGCATAAGTTCGAACCTCCATTCACTCAATTTCACCATTGTTGCCATAGACTTGTGGCACGGTGCATTATGCTGATGAAACAGTGGTTTCTTCTTTGCCATATGTGGACGTTTTTCTTTATAACGCGCTTCAGTCGATCCATCAGTTTTACATAATATTCCCTGTTTATTGTTTTACCTTTTTCCAGGTAGTCTATATATAAAATCCCATGTGCATCCCAAAATACAGAAGGCATAACCTTACCCGCCGATATTTGTGTTTTGGGACGCTTCGGACGGCTTTCACCTGCTATCACGCACTCAGAAGACTGACGACTGGATTCTGGAGTATAGTGGTGTATCCAGGTTTCATCCATGGATACGTAACGGCGAAAAAAATCGGTCCTATTGCGCTTCAACATGCTTAAACACGTCTCGGAAGCATCGATGCGTTGTTGCTTTTGGTCCGGTGTTAGCAATCGCGGCACCCACTTTGAGCAGAGCTTTCTCATATCCAAATGTTCATGTAATATCGTAAACACACTGCTTTCCGATATCTTTGAGGCATCAGCTATCTCGGATTTTTCGGATTTTCGCCACATTTTCTGGCGTAACTGCTGTTTTTGGGCGACCACTGCGTTCAGCGTCTTCGGTGTCCACACGACCACGTTGAAAATCATTGTACCAATCTTTGATGGTTGATTTTCCCGGAGAAGCATCGGACACGAAACTCCCAAAGGTTGTATCACTTAAAAATTTGTAACTTAAAAGCACGTGGTCACAGAGTTGTAGAATTTTTACACAGAGCTTATGATAATTATCATAAGCTGTTTCTTTATCTATCGTATTCTTTATCTTACGTATCTATAGACGTATCTATAGCCAAATTGTAGACAGCCATGACTTTTTGAAAATATGAGATTAAAAACTCCAATTTAATTGAAGAAAATATTGTTTAACCACCTATAATAAATTCAATAAAATTATTTCGAGTTTTTACTTAAATCCAAAATTAAAACATGGTATGATCTACTGATTTCAATAAGAAAATAAAAATCTTCCATACAAAAATGTTTGGGGAAAAATCATAGAAGACCAAAAATTAATGCAGAAAATCTGAGATTTCAACTTTGGATGAGTATTCCAAAGATATGGTAACTGCTGGATACCATTTTTTAATTTTAGTTGGTACACATACATTTCAAAAAAGATATGTACTAGAAACAATGATGGTCATCGCCGTTACACTACCTACATAATTCAATATATGGTAAAATTTGATCAATTTCTTCTCTTAGGTGTACCGCGAAAACTGTGGGTGATAGAACCTATGTCTGTTCTGGACTTTGGTTCAGGGGAGCTTAAAGGTTATGGAGCAGGTAAAATTATGCATGGAGATTTTTTGCTGTTGGCCTGTATAATCGACACTTTTGATAAAAAAAAATATCTATATTTGCTTACTACTGCTCCTTATATGTCGGGCCGGGAACTAATTGAGCGATGCGATAATTTACAAAGGTTTTGGAATTTGGAACGTTAGTTAAAAAATTTGAAATAAAAATTCTCCCAAAAGAAAATCAAAACTGCCAAATTGTTTTTTGTTTTTGAGAGTCCCATTCTTATGAGAGTTTCTCTATATAATACATTTTTAAAAAAAAACATTTTATATATATAGATATAGTCAACCAATCTTGGCTCGGTCGACTTATTTACTGTGTGCAAAATAAACAAGGATGTGTGTAAAGTTTTAAATCGATAGCTTTAAAACTCAGGTAATAGTTTGGGCAGCAAACAAATAGAAAGACAGACTAATAGACGGACATGTTATTTTTTAGTTCTGACCAGAATGTCTGATCAGTCACCAATCGACTGGTATTAAAGAGAATTAGGATTAGTGATTATTAAATTTAATCAGACAAAAAAACTTCAATATTCCTTCAATATATTTTAATGAAAATTTTAAATTTCTTTTTATTTTCCCCAAATTTCTCCAAAATTTAATAACTATTCTAAAACTTGTTGGTACGATTGAATATAACCTTTTTATTTAAAAACTAATATTATGTTAAATAATATATCCGATTTGGCTGAATTTTGTTTTGTAGTTATTAATTAGGTATTGGTAAGATTTTCATTTTTCAGATGAAAGGGGGCGTTGCAAAATTTTGACACAAACTGGATATGCTTGGTTATGATACGAGGATAATAATAATAGAATAGCTCTGTCTTAAAAAAATCCGAGCGTTCATAAATACTGGAAGTGAATATGGGAATCAGAATAAAAATATATATAAATCTTCTAAAAATTATCCCACAAAACTTTCCATTTTATTTATTCAAATAAAGTAAAAGTTGAAAGAATGTAGTAGATATGAAGAAGAATGTAGAAGAAGATATGTAGTAAATATTTTCAGTTTATTGCACATAGACATGCACCAGCTCAAAAATATTTCCCATCAAATATACACATCCATGCATGTACATACATACATATGTATGTCCGATCGTTCAGTTATATGGCAGCTATAGGATATAGTCGGCAAATCCTTATGAAATTTTTCAAATCCAATAACTTTGCCCAAAATAGAATCTGTACCAAGTCCCACCTTCTAACTTCAAAAACACCAAAGTTATACCATTTCAGATCATTCTATGACAGCTAAAGGATGTAGTTGGCCGATCCTTATGAGAATTTTATCATAGAATAAATTGTCTAATAAAAATGTTGGAAACAGCCCCTAGAATCTTTAAAAAATCAAGGTTGCCCATTTCCGATCGTTTGGTTATACGGAAGGTATAGGATATAGTCGACCGATCCTTATGGAAATTGGCAGATCGGATTATATTGCGAAAAGTGAAATCCGTAAAAAGTTCTATGTTTCTAACTTAAAAAACACTAAATTTATGGCATCTTTGACCAATCAGTTATATGGCAGCTATAGGATATAGTTGACATCGAAGGATTTTTGCAAAGTTTCAACTCTATAGCTTAAAAACTGAGAGACTAGTTTGCGTAGAAACAGACAGACAGACAGACCAAGATGCCTTTATGGACTCAGGCGGTGATCCTGATCAAGAATATACATACTTTATAGGGTCGGAGATGTCTTCTTCACTGCATTGCACACTTTTGACTAAAATTATAATACTCTCTGCAAGGGCAGTAGAAAATCGAGAGTCGGATTGCCATCTTTTTTATACCCGGTAATCGTAAAGGAATCATCTCCGACTCCATAAAGTATATATATTTTTGATCAGCATCAAAAGCCGAGTCGAAATACCCATTTCCAATGTGATATATGCACCTATGAATGCCTATCCGTCTCTCTGTATAAAGTTATATGGGAGGACGCCTTTAAGATGGCATATTTCTTTAGCGTCAGTTCTAAAAAGTATTTTGATGCCTAACTTTTCCAAATTCAGCCAAATCGGAACATTTTTAGTTATAGGTAGGAGTAATACTATAACTATTATAGTTATATTTATATTCTACTTTCCTGCTGGGTTGTTTGAGTTGTTTATTACAAAATGTACAAAAGATAGAAACACAAAACTTTTTTTTCACAATATATACTTTGAAAAGTTAAAGTTTGGGTGGAAAATATGATTAGCATGTATCATATAGTCGGAAAACTCGACTATAGCCTTTTTTTTTTGTTATTTATTAATTGGTGGAAATTAATTTTGGGATTTATTTTAAAAATACTGATTTTCTAAATTGGTGGGACAATGAAGACATTAAAGAAATATTTTTCATAAATTTTCTATATATTTTGATAAATAATAAACAATTAATATATTTTCAATTTAAGATAATTATAAACGTTTTTTTCTGTGTATTTAAAAATATTGATTTAAAAAAGCACTAAGGTTGGTTTTATGATTACGGTTTTTTGGAATGCTCTGTAACAGAGAAATCAATGATAGTTTCATTCCCCATATTCAGAGTTTTTCCAGCGGGAATATGCGGGTCTTGAGCCGAAGGCGAGATCGTAATTAAAGAAGGTCCCAAAATGTTCGTGTCTGATGCATTTGCAGTCTGATTATCATGGCTTGGCATTATCGTTCCGTTCAAGGTCGCTGCACCTCTTCTCTGGGTTCCAATCGTCCAATGAATAACATCACCAGAGGGTTCAACAATTTGAGTCGCATTTTGTAAATTATTTGTTGACATTGGGGCGCAAAAAGTCACGCAAATTATTAAAATGAAAACAGCAAAAGTATTCATTTTATGCAATCTCAGCTTGAACTGAAATAAATTAAAATATTCCGGGCTGGTTTTATACAATTTTCATCCTCAACCATGTTTACTTAGCTGGATTGCACGACATTGCCCAAAGGTAAGAGTTTCTACTACTGAAACATGATACACATTTGCACAAATAATGATAAATGTACAAATAACACAGGTTTTGTTATACAAAGTCTCATGAACTAACTAGTTACCGGTAACTTTTTTTATTGCAAAGAGTATTAAAATTTTGGTCAAATTGTGCAACGCAGTTTGCACATATCCTTCTTATAGCCGAAATGCCATAACTTTAGTTTTTTTAAGTTAGAAAGATGGGAATTGGTACAGATTCTATTTTGGGGTAAGGTAATTTTCCATTTGCCAAATTTCATAAGGATCGGCCGACTGTATCCAATAGCTGCCGTATAACTGAACGATCGGAAATGGCACAACCTTGGTATTTTTAAAGATTGGGCTTGGGGCTGTTTCCATCATTTTTATTAAATAATTAGATGGTAAAATTCTCCTAAGAATCGGCCAACTACATTTGTATATACGATCCTATATATATAATAATATAAGCTGCCACCTAGCTGCAAGGGTATATAACTTCGACTCCGCCCGAAGCAAGCTTTCATTTCTTTTTTTTAGATGAAGTGAAAAATTTCTACAACAAACAAATACCTTAACATCTTATGGAAGGAAATGTAAACATAAACCAAACCAAAATATAAGGATTACAAACATACAATATATAACTTATACTAGCTGACCCGGACACGCGTTGCCGTGGCTTTTTCACACAGATGGTATTTATAAAAAAATATGGTGATCTCAGATTTATTATTTTCATTTAAATTTATAACAAATACAGTATATTACATTTAATTTAACACCATTCGGTGCACAATGTTTTTGGTTAACCTGTCTTTATCTAACACGAATAGATACCTAACACGACGGTTTCCCAACACGTGAACACGCAACATATAGTTGCCCATGAGAAAAACATGGATTTCTCAAATCTAAACCACAAATGGACATTGTTTGACCTTGAGATTTATTTATAGACATGGCGAAAGCTAAACGAATTGGAAACTGTAGCCTTTTGAAGGGTATGGTAGAATCGGATGGTATCATCGGAATACGTGGCAGCAGGACCACTTTTCCTTTAAACATCCCAACGAAAATGGTTGCTTCAACAATGTTTCCGGTGATCTTTTTGATGACCAAACGCGTACCGTTACATAATTGAGGTGGATTTAAATTACGGAGGAGAATAATAGGCGAACCAATCTTTAATCGAAGATTATGTGGTGGCATTCCAGGGATATCTAATGAATTTAAAAATTCAATCGGAAAATTTACACTTTCATTTTCATCAACAACAGGTTATCAGGCATTGGCATCAGTGAACCGATTTTATGGTACACCTGGCCTTGAATTTTGAATGAAGTTTCAAAATTACGTCCATCGGATGCACGATCGAAAATTTTAGTTGCCCCAAATGACGTCATTTGGAAGCAAGAATTAAATTTGCGTATCTTACGCAAAAATAATTTGGAATGATCTGAATTGCCAGTAAGAAGGGATAATAAAGGCTCTGGCGGAGCGGGTAGAGGTGACAACACAACTTTGCCTGATGCGCAGCACATGCCGGCAGCTTCATTCCGAAATTTCAATGCCTGACAATATTGACATACTTTATCCATTCCACCGATTGCTTTTTTTGAATTCGTTGAGTAGTTAATATCTGGTGCATATTCAAAGGCAAGCCGAACGAATGATGCACGTGTTAATGAGCGGCTGATCCGTTGCCTTCGTAGATCTAGTACTCGTACTGTATCTATGTTTCGTTCTCGTGCCGCTCTTATTCTCGTAATATTCTGTTGCAGACGTTCGCCACGGTGTTCTTGAGATTCTTGTGCACGACTTTCTGCAGTCCTGATTCTTTGAGCTGCATTCATTGTTTCGATTTGTTGTGGTAATTGCTGAGCTCTTTCAACACGTTTGCGTCGTGAATCTCTGCTGCTCGCGATGTTGAGGTTCGATTTTTTCGGTGCCATATTCAGTGTATTATCTTCAATTTAATTGACACTTCAGTCTAAGTAACATATGACACGCCATCTGATAGAATCATTTGGAGTTAACAAATAATTGTGACTGTCAAATACTAACAGACAAATAATTAGCAATTGATCAAAATTGCGACTACAATTTGAGATTTAAACTATTCTATCTCTCAAGTTGGATCGAACTGCACATGGTGTGCGAATTTTATTATAATCGGTTAAGTGGTTTAGGAGTCCATTAAGGACAAACATTGTGACACGAGATTAATATATATTAGAATATAAAAAAATTTTCTAGCAAGTAGGCTGTTATGTCTGAAGAGTTTGTCGCTGTATCGGCTTTTCTATAAGTCTTTTCATCCACAGTAAGTAGCTTTAAATCTCTATGAAGAGTAGAACAGCGCACGTACCAGTGTCATGAAAGTCGGAATGGTTTAAAGTGAGCACCTGCCACTTAATCTCACGGCCCCCTGGGGCTTGGGATATGAAACTATACGTCAATCAGCGCCCCTTTGGAACCATGTTCCGCTGGAAACCGAATGAAAGTCAATCTGTTCGGGTCATGACTTAATCCTCGCTTAAGGATGGACATCTAAGCCTCTTCTAAGCATCCACCATGTTCATGGCGATGACACTGTCCTCCATGTCCACTGTTCGGAGGCGAGGACAATCCTTCCTTTTCGTGCTTCAACAAGGCGGAGTTGAAGCACCATCTCCGTGGATCCTCATCATCCGTGGTACCATAAAAATCGTCGTGAATACGGCTCTCGCAACCTATTCAACCTATCAACACTATCGCTTGTGGAGAGCACTTGACTAAAGTCAAAGTCCTCCCCAGCCTGAATCACACCCAACCTGCCACACTCTCGAAGATCGTTTTACAGCGGACACTCACAAAGAACATGTTTTCAGGTCTCGTCTCCAGACCCACACTGTCATTGCGGACCGTCTGCTAGATGTCCGATTTTGCAAGAATGCATTCAGCCAGCACTGAGGTTAAAACCAAAGACCGGTCGGTCGACAACAAACGAGACATCTGGAATGAACTCGTATGTGACCCGCCCATTCACGCTCTCATCCCATCGGGCAGGACATATTCATGCAACATAGACTTCCATTCCCTTGGTCCTTGTTTTTCAAACGAAATTTGACATTAGGGCCGGAAAAGACGCTGACAGGAATTTCAGTACTGCTGGATTTTTTGAGCTTGTTCATGTATGAGTGCAATAAACTTTAAAATATAGAGTAAATTCTTTTAACTTTTACTTTATTTGTCTATCGGACGACTATATCCTATGCTGCCATATAACTGATCCATCGGAAATGCCATAACGTTGGTGTTTTTAAGTTGGAGGGTTGGGACTTTCCACACATTTCAACATATTTGGTCAAAACATCTTATGGGCCAAATTCATAAGGATTGGCCGACTATATCCTTCAGCTGTCATATATTTATGCTGTGGCAGGTTTTTTAAGTTAGAATGATGGGACTTAGTACAGATTGCACTTGGGCAATCTTATCCGATTTGCAAAATTTTATTAGGATAATTGGCTTAACTTTGTTGTTTTTGAAGCTAGAATGATTTGACTATCTACGGTTTTCGTTTTGGGAACTCTAATCCTATGTTTCATAAGGAACGGCCGACTATGTCCTATACCTGTCATATAACTGAACGATCGGAAATGACACAACCTTGCTATTTTTAAAGATGCTTGGGGCTGTTTCCAATATTTTTATTAGAAATTTTTTTGATGGTGAAATTCTCATAAGGATCGGACCACTATATACGATCGGATATATATAATACTAAAATAAGCTTCTGCTTAACTGTAAGGGTATATCAACTTCGGATCCGCTCGAAGTTAGCTTTCCTTTCTTATTTTTTTTCTGATAATTTATTATATAGAGAAACTCTCATAAGGATAGGCCTTTCATCTGTTAATTTGTTCAAACAATTTGGTTTCCCATAACTACGAAACAATTTTGGATTTTAAATAGAATTTTGGGCAAATTTTTTTTAATTAAAATTTTTAAACTAACCAAATTCCAAAATCTTTGTAAATTAAAAAAAACGTATAACTTCAGAGCCACTGAAGCTATCGAAAATTACAAATTGCATACATTGCATATAACAAATATTCTTGTTCGGCACGTGCAAGAAATCAAAAAAAAATTAGAATATTTTTTATTTGCAATTTTGTACACCTATATAGCATATTTTCGTCACTAAAATTGATATTAGATATTTTGGGTTTCGCATGCAGGTTCTTCACCGGTACTTTACCTCGTCAAGAGGTGTTTTTATATGATTATAACTTTCTATAAAAGTGTGAAATGCTCAGGATCTCCTCCTGAGTCAATACAAACATGTCCTTCTGTCTGACTGTCTGAATTTTGCTTAAACTGTGTTGTTTAGAAAGGGACAAGTCAAAAAACTGTCAAATTAACTCAAATCTGACGTGAGAAGACAGGATCAGTAAAAATTCTATTCAGTGAAATCGAGATAAACTTATTAAACAAAGTAGAGACTTTTGTGCATATAGGATCAAAAGCCGACGGCCTATGCGAAACTTTCAGAACGTGCTCAGCTGTTTAAAACTGGTAACTTTTAACATATGTAACTCTAATTGCGGAACAACAAATGCATCTTACTTTTTGGAGCATACTTTAGTGCAGGGCACTAATAGCATTTTCCAAGCCGCTTTTAGCGCTGGCCAAAGCCCAGCGGAACTACGAGCTATGCTTGCTAGGGATCTGGCTCAACAGCAGTTGGATCCAATTCAACATCAACATATAGATTTGGTTAAATCTAGCTCTGCCACACTTGTAACCAACACAGTTACTGTAACACGATTCGAAGCGAATTCACCAAATGTTCGTATCATTTTAATACCTCAGTTACAATAAAATTATAACATTTTAATTATATTATTTATTATTTTTCACTTAAATTGAGTTTATTTTAATAAATGTAAATTTTTTAATTTGTATCTAATTTTGGTCGTTTGGTCTTTGAAAGGCGGTCCTGTGCATTTTGAAAGAACCGCTCTGCTACGCGGTAAAATTCCTCCAATCACTTCTGGATGGTACAAAAGTAAAAAAAAAAGTCAAGTGAGGGCTAGTTAGTAAAAATAAAGAGCTCCGTCTGTTTCTTATTGGTAACTCAGTAGATTGATGCTCATTTCCTAGACTCACTTGTGCCCTGGCCTAATGTTTTACCTTCCTGGTTATGACCAATACTATGCCAATCACTCTAGTATGACTGCAAAAGGTGGTTCTGCAATTTTTATCAAGACTAGCATTCACCACTCTCAGAACGTGTCTACAGCGTGCAATAATTTACATTTTAATTGACATAAATAGGCCATTGCATCTAGCTCTTGCCAAGTTGTAGTTACTGGATTCTTCAACAACACCACACTAACGCCTTCAGCTCTAGACTTTTTTATGGGAAGTGGCGTATGGTAAATAACGATATAAAGAAGGCACTCTCGAAGTTTCAGTATAATCCAGTTTGACTGGAAAAGATTCCAATGAGCAAGTCTCCACTAACAAAGGTGGGCTGAAAGTCTTAGTATTATACTTTCATCCCAACATCACATGGCCAATAGATCATTTTAAAGACCGAAATATTGCAAGACCTAGGAAACTTATAACTTAACTAGGAAAGGCTCCAGCCTGTTAAAAACAGCTTAGAATTCTCCAAGGCAAACCTCAGCAACGGACTGAAACCGAGTGGAAGAGTTTTCTGACAGCTTTTATAGTCGCTATAGGAGTTGAGCTTTCTCCATCATCCAAGGTTCCATCAAAAAGAGGTTCGGGAATCCACCTGAACAAATATGTCGTCAAGTACGAGCTGATTGTAGAGGAAGTCTTAACCCGAATTAAGTCGTTAAAGACGATGAAAGCTCCAGTTTCTAAAAGTTTCGAGAGGTGCCTTGCTTCCCGAATACCGAGCACCAAACTTCCCTTTCAGTTTGGTCACACAAAACGCTTGAAAATGTCTGGAAAGATTTGAGGTACTCCTTGCTCGTGTTATGGCTGAGTATCTCGATATCAAGCAAGCCTTCAAAAGTATTTGTCACGCGGGTCTGCTACATAAACTAAAAACTCTTCTTCTTAAGTCTTCTAAGAAATAAATGCGTATTCACGGCTTCGAATGCATAACAAGAGTATCTGCGAAGATTAAAGCACCAGGACAAATTTTGAATATTGGTAAAAATTGGTACATGCGCTAACTCCTGGCACATGTCCTGGCACAAGCGTTTGGAGCCCCTGTAGGATTTTAGTTCCATTTTATTTAGTCATTCTTGGCAGTCAGGTTTAGGAAGTGTAATTACTTCACCTCATCTTTCACTACTTTTTCAGTATCTTTCAAATTGGTTCCGTTATGCGAATGTAAATATGTCTCTGGGGTTCCCCGTTCAAACATGAAGTTCGTGAATCCCATCACTCATAAGCTTATAGTAACTTATAGCACTTATAGTAACGCATCCTGGTATAGTAACTTATAGCAATTATAGTAATGCATCCTGATTATGTTTAAAGTTCCTTCATGCAGGAAAGTACTTGAAAGTACTTGATGAGGAGATATGTAACAGGTGGCGTATGTGGTCATCGTTCGGGCTTGAACTTTTTTGACCTTCCTTGGGGCGTGTTGTGCTGTCAGCGTTTTGATAGCGGCCGAATTAACAATACGAGGTTAATTTTAGTATTCAATTTATTATGGGTCAATTTAACCCCAAATCAACGGCAGCGGCCGATCCAAAACAATGCCAAAAAACAAGTGCCTAAAACCTAAGAGCTTGCGCAGAAGCTCCACCAAAGCTCCCAAAGTGCATGCGCAACAAATACCAATAAAGCGCATGCGAAACTGGGAGACAAAACAGAGAAGAATACATGCTGACAACAACAGCTGCAGCTAAGCATTTTATGATTATTTTAAATGCACTTTTTGGTGCCTGCTTGGCCCATCAGGGCGAATTATTGATAAGTACCAAATATTGTTGGGGTGAACCTTCCGATTTCCAATTGCATTTTTATGGTGCCAATGCAGTTTTTTTCATCGCTCAACAAAAGCTTTTTCATCTTTGTTAGAGCGACGTGTCCTTGAAAAGACGGGTTCTACATTACCATTGGTTTAGCTACAGTGTATGATGGAATCAGTTATCGTTGCACATTTGTTGGTTAATTTTTTGTTGCAGCGTTTGTTGTGAAATTTTTTTTTGTTGTAACCTTATACTCTATTAAACTCCTTTTTAAACTCTTAAACTCTTTATTTGGCCTTCTTGGTAAACAACCCCAGAGGGATTATTTATTTTAACGTCTTAATAATCTAATAGGCAGCGAATTTGAGATCTTTTGCAAGTAAGCTTCGACGTATGTACGTCGGAGAATGCGATAAAGAAGCAGAATTTCGCTTATGTATGAATACGTGCCACATATGTGGCAAAATCAAAAGATCACAATGCCCCGGGAGGTGAAGAATTGAAGTTCTAAAAAGCGCGCTTTCTGGGAAACATTAAATCTTTTTTATATGAAACTATATAAAACTATACTATATAAAAATAAAAATCTTTTTCGGGGTCTAGTAATTTTTTCTGGGACAGTAACGAATAGGGGTGCCCAACTAATATTTTGGTGTTTTCGAGTACTTCTTCCGCCAGTCGTAGTGTTGTCTCCCGTGTATTATTCGCTAAATCAGAGGGGTCTCCATTAGTCAGTGCACTCATTGTACGCCATAGCATCCTGCTAATAAAGATGACTCAACAGTTAAAAATTGCGGCACCCTCGGAGGTAACTGAGATCATGTTAATCTCAGAAACACATCTCACAAGGAAAAGAATCTCAAAAGAAACATATACGCATACACATACACGCAGCACGGCTTTCGGTGCCTCACAACGGCTACTGCAGGAGCTGCAGGCACGAGGAGAGTTAGGAGTCAGTTACGCACCTCCTATGCCACTGGCGGCACATGGGCAAAGTTGACCTAAACTCTTTGGAGCCGCAATACTAGCGAACCTAAGATATCTATCTACGCGGACTGGTAGCCTTCATCAGGAACTCCGGTTGGGACCACGAGTCGCTATAAGTATAATAGGCATAAAGGCACACAAAAATTAACCTTTAACCTTTTAACTGGTGTATCCTTGTTTTGGATCGGACGCACACAAAGAATTTTTAATTCATCGACTATTAATAGTGTCTCCTCGCTCAAGCTAAGACAAGCGCATGTCACCATGTGGAATGCCGTTGACACTGTCCACAGCGAAAATTAACTTAAATGAAATTACTTTTATCCTGAATATCGATATTTTTATAAAAATCTTTTAAAGTCTCTTACAGCTTCCCCTTTTATCAATTTTTGGATAAACTTATCAGAAAAATACTATTTAAATCTTTTAAATAGATTTATATAAAATTTAAAGATATCTTCTCACAGCTAACAGATGCAGATATAAAGCTTCGTTGCTTTCTTAACATACATAAATTTCTTCAAAAGTGCTTAAAACTTTTAAGAACAATTAAGGTGTCCCGATGTTTGACTGCCATAAGTTGTGAGTTCAAGAAAGTTTGTCGGGCGTGAAACTATGACTATTCTAATGTTAATACTATATTATGACTATAATATATTATAATGTTAATACTATTAATCAATAATGAATTTATTAGGAAAAACTAATTTTATGTAAACCTTAAGCTTACTCCAAACTTCTACAATCGTTACAAATTAGCCTCGCTACGAGGCCTCTCACAATAAGGATTTGACTTTTGGTTTATTCAGCTTGTTTTTGGGGACTGTGAGGAGACCTATTTCAAATCACGCGAAGCTCTAGCGTACAACTATCATTTTTAACGGATGGAAATTTATGAAATTAGGTAGAAAACTGAAATCTGGAGCAAAAATAATCAAACTTACATTTAATTTATCGAATAACAAGAAAGGAAAGCTAACTTCGGGCGGAGCCGAAGTTCATATACCCTTGCAGTTGTGCCATTTCAGATCGTTCAGTTATATGGCGGCTATTGGATATAGTTGGCCGATCCCTTTGAAATTTGGCAAATTATTTTACCCAAAATAGAATCTGTACCAAGTCCCATCTTTCTAACTTGAAAAACACCCAAGTTATGCCAATTCCGATCGTTCTATGACTAGGATATAGTCAGCCGATCATTATGAAATTTGGTACACGAAGTATTTTGGTCAAATATAACATGTGTGGATATAACAAGTCCCAACCCTCTAACATAAGAAACACCAAAGTTATGGCATTTCCGATCAATCAGTTATATGACAGCTATAGGATATAGTCGACCGATCCCGGCCGTTCCGACTTATATACTACCTAAAAGGAAAAGAAGGATGTGTGCAAAGTTTCAACTCGATACCGAATCTTTACCGTATCAGGACGTGTTTCTTTGGTCGCCATTAAATTGCCTATATTTTTGATCTTTGTTATACGCTGCACTTTTTCACTACTAGCCAAAATAAATTGAATTATTTACAGAGTATAATTGACCTACGTATGTATATATTTGAGTTACTTTTTATACACCTGTCCCTCGCTTAACCGGACTCTTTTTGCATGAACTCGGTTACAAATTTGCTCCCATCTGCCTTTTAACACGATTTAAACCACGTCTTACACGATTGCAAAATAACGTATATGTATACATATTTTTTTTTCTGTCAATAATACCACAGGCCAACAGCAAAAAATCTCCACGCATAATTTTACCTGCTCCATAACCTTTAGGCTCCCCTGAACCAAAGTCCAGAACAAACGTTCTATCACCCACCGTTTCCGCGGTACACCTAAGAGAAGAAATTGATCAAATTTTACCATATATTGAATTATGTAGGCCGTGTAATGGCTATGACCATCATTGTTTCCAGTACATATCATTTTTGAAATGTATGTGTACTCATCCAAAGTTGAAATCTCAGATTTTCTACGTTAATTTTTGGTCTTCTATGATTTTTCCCCAAACATTTTTCTATGGAAGATTTTTATTTTCTTATTGAAATCAGTAGATCATACCATGTTTTAATTTTGGATTGAAGGAAAAACTCGAAATAATTTTATTGAATTTATTATAGGTGGTTACACAATATTTTCTTCATTTAAATTGGAGTTTTTAATCTCATATTTTCAAAAAGTCATGGCTATCTAAAACTGTTTCAATGTTCAAAACGTATCTATTGTTCAGCTTGTCTAGTAAAACTTTACAGAAATTGTAGACAGCCATGACTTTTTAAAAATATGAGATTAAAAACTCCAATTTAATTGACGAAAATATTGTTTAACCACCTATAAAAAATTTTACAAAATTATTTCGAGTTTTTCCTTAAATCCAAAATTAAAACATGGTATGATCTACTGATTTCAATAAGAAAATAAAAATCTTCCATAGAAAAATATTTCGGGAAAAATCATAGAAGACCAAAAATTAACGTAGAAAATCTGAGATTTCAACTTTGGATGAGTATTCCAAAGATATGGTAACTGCTAGATACCATTTTTTAATTTTAGTTGGTACACATACATTTCAAAAATGATATGTACTGGAAACAATGATGGTCATAGCCATTACACGGCCTACATAATTCAATATATGGTAAAATTTGATCAATTTCTTCTCTTAGGTGTACCGCGGAAACGGTATATGATAGAACCTATGTTTGTTCTGGACTTTGGTTCAGGGGAGCCTAAAGGTTATGGGGCAGGTAAAATTATGCGTGAAGGAAAAAAAAAGTTGGAAATTGTCGGCCTGTGTACTTTTTGCTTGTGTCATACGCATAGGGTGCTTGTAGAAAAAGGGGAATCCCACATTTAATCTGTCAGATGTAAGTGTGCTTTAGTAGGTGCAAAAATCTTGAGCTTTGCAGACGCGTAAGTAAAAAAGTCAAAGATTTTGTGGTAAGTAAAGAGGTTATTAAGCATGATTAAATCAAAAAAAGAATAAATAATTAAAATAAATAAATTTCAACTTTACAATGGGAGAAAAAAGAACAGGGCTCCTTTAAAAATTCATTTCTCTATAGAAATAAAAATATACAAGAAAGGAAAGCTAACTTCGGGCGGAGCCGAAGTTGATATACCCTTGCAGTTAAGGTTTGTCGGCCGATCCTTATGAAATTGCAAATCGGATTATATTGTGGAAATGGAATCTATCCAAATGGAATCCGTAGAAAGTTCCATCTTTCTAATTTTAAAAACAACAAAGTTGGGCCAAATCCGATCGTTTTATGACAGCTAAAGGACATAGTCGGCCGATTCTTATAAAATTTTGCAGATAAAAAATCTTGGACAAACATGTGTGCAAAGTCCCAACCCTATAGCTCGAAAAAACACCAAAGTTATGACATATCCGATCAATCTATTCGATCAGTTATCTACCAGATCAGTTATATGGCAGCTATAGGATATACTCGACCGATCCCGGCCGTTCCGACTTATATACTACCTGCACGGAAAAGAAGGACAGACAGACGGACAGACGGACATGCTCATATCAACTCAGTAGGTTATCCTGATCAAGAATACTGATCACTGCGTTGCACACTTTGACCAAGATTATAATACCCTCTGCAAGGGTATAAAAAATGGTTCTCCATTCATAACCTCAAATTTAAGGGCGAAGCGGCATCGGCCAATGATGAATCTACTACCACATATCCAGAAGAACGTCAGGGGGTAATTTTTTTAATAAATAAAACTTTTTGTTACTTGTTAACTTTGTTTGTTGTTAACTTTTTTGTTTGTTAAATGCCACCATATGCACTTTAAATTTGATATAAAAAGAAACATATGTTCTCATTACATTTAAAAATTTTTAAGGTCCTATAATTTTAAAACTTTTAATTTTAAAAATATGCATGTTATGCATTTATTAAAAGCATATACATAATAACTTTTGTTTAATTTTGAACAAATTTTTGAAACTCAGTTTATTTTATTTTTTTTTTCGATTTTGACATTTGATCTTGAAGAGAGTGAAAAGGACATTAAAAAAAACCTTTCTAACGAAATATAGCATGTGAATTTAGCTTCATTGGTTGTAACGATAAGGCAAACGCGGACGGGACTTTTTTAGTAAATTTTTTCATATTTATTTGACAAACTTTTTTTATTTGGGAAATTCCTTAAAAATAGTTTTTATTGATTTTCAAAAGTGTTTTACATTTAGACAAATTTCTTCTAAGCCAAACTACTTTTGGCAAATGTTTGGAAAAAACCGATCTAATGAAACGAATACATTTTTTTGGTACATCACTCTTTCAGATTAAACGCAAACAGACAACGCAGTGGGCCAACTAATCCGATCTACCAAATTTCAAAAGGATAGGTGGACGATATCGTATATCTGTCATATAACTGATCGGTACTAAATTATACAACTTTAGTGTTTTTGATGATAAAATGTTAGAATTTAATACAAATTAAATTTTGAGCAATATAAACCGATCTACCAAATTTCATAAGTAAATTCCAAATTTCTTAACATTTTTCAAAAGCCATTTATTTTGGGGAAATTTGTGTGACAGTGAAAAAATGCAGATTCATTAAATTATGTGACATTGGAGTCCAAAAATGAACTTTATTCACATTCTACTCTTGAACACGCAACGATTGACAACCATCTCCATATCCGACTTCTCTATCAAAAGTTATTCAAGAAATACGATTATTTAATCATTTCCAAGAAATACGATTTTTAATATGACATGTGTGGTAAGTCCCAACTCTCTAACTTAAAAAACACTTAAGTTATGGCATTTCCGATCAATTAGTTATATGGAAGCTATAGGATGTAGTCGACCGATCCCGGTTCCGACTTATGTATATACTGCCTGCAAACAAAAGAAGGATGTGTGCAAAGTTTCAACTCGATTGTTTCAACTGACAGACTAGTTTGCGTAGAAACGGACAGACGGACATGCACATATCGACTCAGGAGGTGATTCTGATCAAGTATATATACATATACTTCAAAGGGTCGCAGATGTCTCCTTCACAGCCGTTGCACACTTTTGACCAAAATTATAGTACCCTCTTCAAGGGTATAAAAAGTCAGACATTTTACGAATAAGAATATTTTATGCATATTTTGCATTTGCATAGTCCAAATTTGATAAAAGATATTTTGGGCGCTAGGTTTGCGCTTGTCATCGTTATTTTACTTCGTCAAGAGCTTTATTATTTGATACTTACATACATACATATGTAGTACATGTGTAGATGCACTTTTCTTACCAAGCTTTCGGGGCAAAAACTATTCATTATTATAAAGTAATTGTTACTTTGTGGTTGATTTAACTTGAAAGTGTTTATTTCTTTATTTTCGCTTCAAGTCCAATTTATTTTCGTAGCTTTATACATATGTACACACATATGTATGTTGCACATTTGGGTATATAAAAATCGCATACATTCTTACATGTACATGTATGTACATACAAAAAGTAATCTTGTTAAAGGCAAAAGCTTAGCTAGTTTTCCAATGAAAATATTTGCAATGAAAAAATGTTGTATATTATTGATAGATTATCTCTATACAATGTATATTTAATTATAAATTGGCTTTGCGTTTAATACATTCACATTCTGTCACACATAATCAAAACACATGTTTATATACGCAAAACGTTAACAAAAAACCGAACGATTATTTTACCACCAATTAATAATATTGGAGTAAAAAAATTGATATTTAAACGCAATTTTTACAGAGACCGGACCGGGCATCATCTCTGTGCATAAAAGTATTTCGTATGGAACTCAAACATAAGTTGAAAGGATACCGAGTGCATTGCCGTAGCTGTCGGATTTTTGGAATCGAGAGTCGTTTGCGTCATTGTGATTCCAGCGGGGAACCATTGTGCAACAAAATTTCCAACCAAGGCAGAATTTGAATTCATCTCACAAATAAAATCGAAATAAACCATGAAAATTTACACACATATAAATTTGTTTCAAATGTGAAATTTAGGAAAAATATATTTAAATGTGTCTTTCTAAGTAACCAACTTCATACAAGAATAAACAGCGAAGAGTTTTTTTTTATTTATCGTGTAATTTTATTTATATACATATGCGATGCATGTTTTGCATTTTATACTTTCTTAATTCTTCATTCGGTAAAATAATATAAAAAAAATCCAATGTCAGCCTGTTGCCTTTCAGCTCTTAAGTAAACAAAAAACACTCTTGAATCTTCAACAGCTGCTGTATTGGAACCTACGTATTTACCAGAGTATTCTTTCCACTTTCCAATAAGTGATGAGTATTAATACTAATTTTACAACTAGCCAATTCAAATATAATACGATATATATTTTAATCGTTATTCACATTATTGCATCGTATACAAATATATATATATAAATACATACATGAATATGGAGTTATATATATTACATGGATGATGCAGCATCTTAAAAGAGAATATAAAAAGTAATTAAGAGACTTAAAAGTGTTTTTCAAAGAAAACCTTCGGCTTTTACTTTTCTCTTAACATGAAAGCTTTACAACGCAAAGAGTTAAAATCAGTATTTCGCTTTCCAAAGAAATTTCGAGACTTCCAGGCGCTCTTCCGATTTCAGGTCACTTCTACCATATTGCTTAGGGCGCCGGTTGCATCAGAAAGGGTGGAAATCGACAATCTCTCGCTCCACCCAGGTTATACAAATTAAAAGTAAATTAAATTTTTTTCTACGTTCTATATTTAGGGAAATATTAAGTAAAGAGATTTTTATTTATAAATCATAGACCTAATCAAAAAAGTTCTGGTTAAAGTTCCTTTCAAGCAAGAAAAGAGTTCGAAAGGTCCTGCTCAGGAATTCTTGGTTTATGATCAATTATATAAAAAAAAAACTATTGACGAGGTAAAATATCGAGTAAAATATATTACGAGGTAAAAGCCCAAAATATCTGACCCCTATTTATTATAATTTTAATTAATTAAAAATTGTAATTCTTTAAAAATCGTTTTCTCTGAATAACTTTTCTCTCGGGATGGTTAAGGTATCAATCGACGCGTATTTTCAATCAGAATCTGTAAATAAACATTTACATCATTATATAAACATTTACATTGAGCAGGAGATTTTATGCCGTCGGCCTGTGTTATTTATGTATTTATAAATGTGTAAATAAAGTATATACCAATATGTCCCAATATCCATTTAATGTTTCTTTCTTTCATCGATGTTTTATATTATTATAATATATTAAATTTTTAAATTCAGCATGTTGCACTGAATTGAAAAATTGCAAATGCCTAAATAAAAGTTTGCTATTTGCGTTATATTTTTGGAAAGTCCCGGAAGAAATAACAAAATGATGCCATCATAAAGATTGAGCAATTATCTAATCATTTTCGCATAGCTCAAGGTCATGTTTTTACACCCTTGCAGAAGGTATTATAATTTTGGTCAAAAGTGTGCAACGCAGTGAATGAGACATCTCCGACCCTATAAAGTATATAAGCGTGTCCCTTTGTCTGTCTGTCTGTTTCTACGCAAACTAGTCTCTCAGTTTTGAAGCTATCGAGCCTCCTTCTTTTGTTTGCAGGCAGTATATAAGTCGGAACGGTTATATGTATCCTATAGCTATATCGTAAGCATCTATATCCTATAGCTGTCATATAACTGATTGATAGGAAATGCCATAACTTTGATGTTTTTTAAGTTAGAAATATAGGACTTGGTATAGATCCCATTTTGGACAATCTAATCCAATTTGCCCAATTTAGTGGATTCGGCAAATACAATAATAAAGATCGGCCGACTATATCCTCTAGCTGCCA
This sequence comes from Drosophila pandora, assembly GCA_021223865.1. Taxonomy (NCBI): domain Eukaryota; kingdom Metazoa; phylum Arthropoda; class Insecta; order Diptera; family Drosophilidae; genus Drosophila; species Drosophila pandora. The sequence goes on from JAJJHT010010398.1 coordinate 2,049,531, forward strand.
TATAACTGAACGATCGGAAATGGCACAACTTTGCTATTTTTAAAGATGCTTGGGGCTGTTTCCAACATTTGTATTAGAAAATTGTTTCGATGATGAAATTCTCATAAGGATCGGTCAGCTATATACGATCCGATATATATATAATAATATAAGCTGCTACCTAACTGCAAGGGTATATAAACTTCGACTCCGCACGAAGTTAGGTTTCTTTGAATCACTTTGAAGATTCTTGGATCCCCGTGTTTATTCGGACAGACGGACGTGGCTGTTATGCTGATAAAAATATATACATACATAAACATATACTTAATAGGGTCAGAGAAGATTTTTTGTGCATTTTATTCACACAAAAACAGTACTCTTCGAGTACCGGGGTATTAAAATTATTATTATTTGCAGTCCTTGTTTTTTTTTATTTTTGAAGACTGTTAAGAAAAGTAGGCATCGAAAGAACATTTTGGAAACTACTTCCTGAAAATCAGAACTTCTGCCTAGAAAATATTTCATGCAAAAAAAATTCATACTATGAATGGACTCATCAGATTCTTTTTGTTCCTGGCACTTTTGTATATTGTTTGTGCTACTCGTCTTCTGTATGAAATAATCAAAAAGTTTGGCAAAAAAACATAAAGGCAAGAACATTTTAAAACACTATATTATATTGTAAAAAGTACATCGCTGCCTCCTCAGTTTTATAATGCGAGCAGAAAACCACAAAAACTTCTAACGATGTATTAACATACATATATGTACAATATTCGTATACTAACCGAAGAAGATAAAAGAAGCATCGTTTCAAATATATAACGGAAATCAAATAATAAATTATATGTAAATTGATGAATTGATTGACATGATGGGCATGTAAAACGCATATATGTATGTATGCCATACGCAGCTGTACAAAATACATACAAAATACAGCTACTTATACATACAAGATATCTCTTATTTTGGAAAAGTTGAAAACCAATTTTTTTTTCAATAAAGGTTCAAGAAAGCCCCAAGCATCTTTAAAAATTAACCTTGGTATTTTTTCATTTCCTATCGTTTAGTTATGGAATATTGTAGCTATAAGATATAGTCGGCCGATTCAGTCGATTAGTCATTTCCATTCGGCATATTTTTGAAGGGTTTAGTGAGGGGATTTTTGCAAACCAAAAATATAAATAAATATAATTATTTCTTCTTTTTAATAGCTTCAGAGTGTTTATTATGGAAAAAAATGACGATTGCTAAAAATTTGTAATCGATATTCATAAGTCGGTAATTATTATATTAAATATATTTTATTATATTAATTATATATTGGAGGTAATTACATTGGAGTCACCCGACAAATTAATCCCATCCCTTTAACTTAAAAAAAGAAAAGTTATGTAATTTTCGATCAATCAGTTATATGGCAGCTATAGGATATAGATGCTTAGGATATAGCAGTATATAAGTCGGAACGGTTATATGTATCCTATAGCTATATCCTAAGCATCTATATCCTGTAGCTGCCATATACTGATTGATCGGAAATGCCATAACTTTGGTGTTTTTTAAGTTGAAGGGTTGAGACTTTCCACACATATTATATTTGGCCAAAACATCTTATGGGCGAAATTCATAAGGATCGGCCGACTATATCCTAAAGTTGTCATATATTTATGCTGTGGCATGTTTTTTAAGATAGAAAGATGGGACCGATTTGCAAAAACTATCTACGTTTTCCGTTATGGGCAATCTAATCCTATGTTTCATAGGGATCGGCCGACTATATCCTATACCTGCCATATAACTGAACGATCGGAAACGGCACAACCTTGCTATTTTTAAAGATGCTTGGGGCTTTTTCCAATATTTTTATTAGACATTTTTTTGATAGTGAAATTCTCATAAGGATCGGACAACTATATACGATCCGATACGATAATTTTCCTAAAACAAAATTATTTGCGGAAAGCAAAAACACTAGTACGCTTTGGATTACGCGACTCATTTACGAGTTTTTCCAGATCGAGCTTGTCGGTCATATTTGAATAAATATGTAGAAGAGCGACGTTGTTCAGCCGATTTTGACGATATATGGTATTCGATTATTTCGAGTGGGAATTTTACTACTCAGGATTTCTCGAGTAGGTCTAGCTACCCACTCAACCCACTACTCCGGCTGGGCCTGGCAGAGGGTATTATAATTTTGGTCAAAAGTGTGCAACGCAGTGAAGGAGACATCTCCGACCCTATAAAGTATATTCTTTATCAGGAACACCGCCTGAGTCGATATAAGCATGTCCGTCTGTCTATCTGTCTATCTTGTTCGGCACGTGCAAGAAAAACAAACAAAAAAATCTGTCACGTGCCGAATTAGAATATTTTTTTTATTCAACACCTATATAGCATATTTTCGTCACTAAAATTGATATCAGATATTTTGGGTTTCGCATGCAGGTTCGTCACCGGTACTTTACCCCGTCAAGAGGTTTTTTTATATGATTATATATGGGTAATTCTCCAGAAAGGTCAACCGCGACAAAAAAATTCAAAGTCAATAAAAGAATGTTTTTTTCACACATTTTCATAGGGAACCTATTAAATTTAACTAATATTGTATAATAATATTTAACATATACTTATAACACATTTCGAAATATTTTAATCCAAAGTCTCAAATGTGCGAAAGTTTAGTTTTTACCATTTCAGCGGCACGATTTGTTTTAAATAATTTTTGTAAAGAGAGTTAAATTGCATTGATATTCACTATTTGTACTATCGGTTTATAACCAAAGATTACAACAATAATGTAAAAGACACGATGCGATTGCTAATGACTGTGAATTTCTTATCAGATTATCAGTTTATTTCATTGTCGCGTGCGACATTGAAAAAGAACATTTGTGATCAGTACGTCGAAGAAATTTGTCGAATGAGCATCAAAACTTGGGCCCAAACATAAAATTGGACATTTAAGTATTAAAAAAAAATGGGTGAAATATAAGAAGAGCATTCGGTTATAAACGATTTTTAAGTTAGTCGCGTGCGACATGGTAAGAAATTTTTTTATTTTTTTAAATTTTTTTTATTTTTTTTTTAAATTTTTATTTGCTTTTCATTAATGCAGATAAATGAAGGAAATAATAATAAAGTCAACTGCGAGCGGTGGAGACAAAATTTAAAAAATAATGGCACCAAATAAAAAAAACCTAACCTCCTTGTTTGATAAGTTTGAAAACTACATTTATTTTTTTTAGCTCTAAATTAATTCCTAATAAACTTAGAATCTCCAAATTCACGTTTTATTATTTTAAAAGTACAAAAACAACTAAAAAAATATGAGGAAAGAAACTGTCGTGTGCGACATGTCGCGTGCGACAGTGAATAAAATTGAATTTAAAAAAAACTACCAAATAATTTTAAGTGAAACAAAAAGAATTACTAAAATCAAATAATAAATAACGTTTTGAAATTGATTGCTGACAAATTTTCCATCAGGTTTCGCTAAAATCAGCGTTTGAAATGGTTTTTGAAAAAGTAACTTCTGTTTTTTGTCGCGTGCAACAGCCCTAGTTTTTTTTGAATATTTAAAAACAAAAAGTCTTCCAAAATTAATATTTGCACCAATTATACAACTTATCAAGACCTATTAGATTCACTTTTGTAAAAATAAAAAACAGTCTTGGCACATTGTTTTTTTTCAGTTGGAATGCGTACGAATGTCGCGTTCGACATTAGAGAATTACCCATATCAAATTAAAATTTTAAATTATATATTTATACATTTTAATTTTATTTTATGTTGCCTGTGCTGGCCTATTTTCTTTTCTTGGAAACATATTTACTATTGCTATTGAAATATAATAAAATTGTAATTAAAATTAATAATAAAGAAGTAAATATTTTTAGTGTGTAGTGTGGCTCATCCATCTAATCCAAATTTTCAATGTAAATCCAAAAAGAATGGAGCAGGTAGCTATTTGGTTAGAACATCAGTAAGTTGATTTTGGGTACAAATATTATATACTCAATAAAAATTACATTATTTTTATACCCTTGCAGAGGGTATTATAATTTTGGTCAAAAGTGTGCAACGCAGTGAAGGAGACATCTCCGACCCTATAAAGTATATATATTCTTGATCAGGATCGCCTCCTGAGTCGATATGCCAAATTTCATAAGGATCGGCTGACTATATACGATCCGCTATATATCTAATAATATAAGATTCGTGTCGCCACCTAGCGGGCTGCGATTCAACTGAAAGGGTATATAAACTTCGGCTCCGCCCGAAGTTAGCTTTGCTTTCTTGTTTTTCCTTAACGTTTTCGTCAAACATCTTGAACCCAATTGTACTTTTCCTATCGATTTCATTTCCTTCCCAATCAGAGACTACGTATCCTAAAAACATGTTTTTAAAACTTTAATTTTTCTTATATTCTAATTTTACATAAAATTACATACATAAGACAAGGGCTAAATTGCGACAAGGCGCATCATACCATTCCTTAGAATTTAATTATTCATAATTTAGCTTAGACGGAATAAGATGCCATTGAAATTAATAATACCTGGACGATTGTTAGGTCTTTCTAAAAGAAAAATTAAAAGAAGAAATTTTCATGAAAGTTCGGAGGTGCGATTTGCCAAATTAAAGGATAGGCCGACTATATCCTATAGCTGTCATATAACTGAACGATTGGAATTTTCATAACTTTGTTGTTTTTTAAGCTAGGATGGTGGGACAATTAGAAAATTGATTTGATGGTTTAATTTTCATAAGGATAGGCCAACTATGTACGATCCGATTGCTACTTAAGTATAAGGGTATACTAATTGCTACTTAACTTCGGCTCCCTTCGAAGTTAACTTTCCTTTTTTGTTTATGTCCAATTTTGTACATCTATATAGAATTTGTTTGTCATTGGAACTGATATCAAGCATTTTGGTGATTGCATCCACGTTTGTCACCGTTGTTTTATCTCGTCAAAAGGTTTATTTATTTAAGGGGGCAGGATGGTTTCAGAGGCTAAAAAAAAAAGATTTTTACGATTTATTTTTCATTTCTGAGTGAATACATTTATTCAATTTTTTTACACGATAAATGGCTATATTTGGAGAGTATCTAGGAATTTTTATTTTTAAGAAATAATTATATTATTTATCCCGTGAGTCACTTCCAAAAATTGTTATCTTGCGGTGCGTAAAGACTGGTCTTACAGTGTTATCGGAAATAAGAAAATTGAATTGCATTACTTAAAATATTAGTTTCTTGTGCGGATGAACAAAACCATTTTGAAAAATATGCGATTTTAAATTTTTGGCGGAGGCGATTTGTAAAGTCGGAGGTACCATTTTACATAAAAATCAGCCCATTACTGCCCGTAAAAATGGTAAAAAAAAAAAATTTAAAAAAAAAAAAAAACGTTCGTTTATCCGCAAGCTTTGTTTGTATAAAAAATGTGTGGAAAATTGTATTTAGATCCCAGCATTACTTTTTGAGTTACGTTACGCAGCGACTCGAAAAAGTTGTATTGAGAAAAACGCGTCTAAAGTTTTAAAAGCAATTGAAAGTATATGGAGAGAAAGTAACTAGAAAATCGGAATCTCAGCGAGCTTTAGTCCGATCGACACTTCACAGGATATTCCTGAGATAATTTTCTATTATATAAAAAATTTTCAAAAAAAATTGTTTTTTGAAGTCTCAAACCATCCTGCTCCTTTAATATAAATTTTTTTTTACCCCTGTATATATAAGTTATAATCACATTTAAAAATCGAAACACCATCTTCTTACTTTTAATTATTGTTGATCGCCGCCTGGCACTGTAGCATTCTTACCAGATGGCACCTTCGGGGAACGGGGATTTTCGTCAATCAAAATATAAAATTAAATTAAACTATCTTCTTAAACTCAAACTCGTTGCACAAAAGAAGTTACTTTTGAGTATAAAATAATATGCGACCACAGTACAAACATAGTGTCATTTTCAAAAATTTTAATTTTCAAAGTTGGTCGAAACTGACATTATTTTTGTACTTTGGTCGCTTGGATTAATGGACTATTTTCAAGAATTTTTTTTATATAAAGAATGAAACATTTTATGACATCTTTCAAGTTTCTTAAATCATTGTGGACGGAAGTCCACGAGGTGACGACCTGCATGCCTAGGCGTGCGCGAGGAAACTCTATATATAGCCGAAGAATTAAAAATTTTCTGTAGGCAACCGATCTAAATGAATGATATACCAATCGAAAGGTATTGTTTCAATTAGATAATTTTTGTCGAAACATATTCCAAAAGTTATTTGGTTTGGGAGAAATTAGGGTGAAAGTAAAAAAATTTTTTATCACTAAAGTGGGGCTGGTGGACACATTTTAGTCCCCAGATAGAATGCATATGCCCCCACTGAGCATATAATGCATATAAATAGAACTCTGATTTACTTAAATTACAGCCACCACTGTTTTGGGCCAAATCATGGATTAAAAGCTAAAAAAAATAAAACCAGGCAAACCAACTCCGCCAATACTTTTCTAATATTTATTATTTTATATCGCACACCCAAAATAAATTGTTACATTCAACAATTGGTTTAACTAGAAAAACTAGAAAAACGTAATTTCCAGTTTTTTTAATTTTTTATCATTGCGCATTTATTTTAGATATAATACATGTTTATTATATGATTGATCGGATATGCCATAACTTTGTTTTTTTTTTATAAGTTAGAAGGATGGGACTTAGTACAGATTGCATTTTGGGCTATCTTATCCGATTTGCAAAATTTTATTAGGATAATTGGCTTAACTTTGTTGTTTTTGAAGCTAGAATGATGGGACTATCTATGGTTTCCGTTTTGGGCAATCTAATCCTATGTTTCATAAGAATCGGCCGATATATCCTATACCTGCCATATAACTGAAAGATCGGAAATGGCCCAACCATTCTATTTTTAAAGATGCTTGGGGCGGTTTCCAATATTTTTATAAGAAATTTTGTTGATGGTGAAATTCTCATAAGGATCGGACAACTATATACGATCCGATATATATAATAATAATATAAGCTTCTGCTTAACTGCAAGGGTATATCAACGGCTACGCTCGAAGTTAGCTTTCCTTTCGTGTTGTACCCTTGCAGAGGGTATTTTAAATTTGGTCAAAAGTGTGCAACTCAGTGAAGGAGACATCTCCGACTCTATAAAGTATATATATTCTTGATCAGGATCACCTCCTGAGTCGATATAAGCATGTCCGTCTGTCTGTCGGTTTCTACGAAAGCTAGTCTCTCAGTTTTAAAGCTATCGAGTTGAAACTTTACACACATCCTTCTTTTTCTTGCAGGTAGTACATAAGTCGGAACGGCTGGGATCGGTCGACTATATCCTATAGCTGCCATAAACCTGATTGATCAGAAATTCCACAACTATGGTGTTATGTGTTAAGTTAGAGGGTTGAGACTTTCCACACATGTTATATTTGGCCAAAATGTCTTATGTACAAAATTTCATAAGGATCGGCCGACTATATCCTATAGCTGTCATAGAACGATCGGTATTGGCATAACTGCAAGGGTATATCAACTTCGGCTCCGCCCGAAGTTAGCTTTCCTTTCTTGTTTTTTTTATCGTTTATTATATAGTAAAAGTCTCATAAGGATAGGCCTCTCATCTGTTTGAGACAATTTGGTTTCCCACAACTACGAAAAAATTTTGGATTTTAAATACATTTTTGGGAAAATTTTTAATTTAAATTTTTAAACTAACCAAATTCCAAAACCTTTTTAAATTAAAAATACGTATAACTTCAAAACCACTGAAGATATCGAAAAATTCTTTACGTCTTTGGAAAGTTACCAATTGGAATAATTACCACCTTCTTAAATGTCAAAATCTATGGAGTTAAAAAAAAATGAGTTTTGATGTTTATCCTTACAATTAAAGTATTGCTAACTTTGTGAATCGCCAGTCCAGAGGTTACTTCTATATATATATATTCCATATATTATGTGTTCTATCACTGTGGACGGAAGTCCACGAGGTGACGACCTGCATGCCTAGGCGTGCGCGAGGAAACTCTATATATAGCCGAAGAATTAAAAATTTTCTGTAGGCAACCGATCTAAATGAATGATATACCAATCGAAAGGTGTTGTTTCAATTAGATAATATTTGTTGAAACATATACCAAAAGTTATTTGGTTTGGGAGAAATTAGGGTGAAAGTAAAAAAAATTTTTTTCACTAAAGTGGGGCTGGTGGACACATTTTAGTCCCCAGATAGAATATTTTTATATATTCGCATTCTAGAGCTAAATACGCGTCGATTGGTACCTCAATCGACCCGATCCGACATTTCATTCAGAAGTTATTCGAAAAATTCGATTTTTTCTTCTTCTTCAAAATGAAGCCAGTTGTCGGTTTGTCGGTTTGTCTGTTTGCACTATTTTTATCTTAAAAATCCTGAAAAAAATTGGAAAATGTTTGGTACTATCATATGAGCAACTATTGTTCTACAACTTTTTGAAACACCTTAAGCTTACGTCAAAAAATTAAAAAAACGTTGTTAATGAAAAAATTCATAACTTTATAATTAAGAAAGATATCAAAAAGAGCTTTACACCGTTGAATCGGTTTTTTAAAGATCAATTACACTTTCTTTGAGACCAAACGTCTATATAGTACACAAAAAAAAATACACTGAAAATAAACTTTTTTTTTAGGAAAAAAAATTATTTTTCAAAATTTGGTCGGCTGATCCTTTTTATATTGCACGTGGAGATAGCTTTTGAGATGACGCAACTTTTGATATATCGCTCATATCTGGGAAAATCCGTTAACTCAAGATATAGTCCTGTAAGTGCAGCTACCCATTTTGTACAGCCTCCTGTGAAGCTTGCATTTACTTATACATGTGTGTGTATTTGATTGGCAACTTTGCTTTTTGGAGTCTGCATATATTTGGTCAATACCCTAAAAAAAAATGGAGTATATCTTTTCAGATTTTAGTTTATATATTTAAAAATAAAATCCAAATAAAAAAGGGCTTAAAAAGTAAAACGTAAACATTGACTCAAGTTGGACTCGAACCCAGGCCCTCCGTGTTAGGAACCACGACGCTCTCCACTCGGCTAACCTCGAACTTTGTTGCTTGATGGCAACTTTTGATTTAATTCTGCTTTGTGTTTCAGTGTCTCATGTCTTAATGAGAAGACTCAGAAGATTGGTACTTCAACCAACCCGGTCCGACATTTCTTTCAGAAGTTATTCAAGAAATTCGATTTTTACAGATTTTTCAAAATGAAGCCAGTGGGTCTGTTTGTCTATATTTTTTTCTTTGCAATACTGAATAAAATTGGAGATTTTTGTTAATGTCATATGACTCATATGATATGAGCAATTATTGTTCTACAACTTTTTGAAAAAGCTGTAAAAATCTAATTTCTTGAATAACTTCTGAAAGAAATGTCGGACGGGTCGGTTGAGGTACCAATCTTGAGGTCCCAAAGAAAAACAAGAAAAGAAAGCTAACTTCGGGCGAAGCCGAAGTTGATATACCCTTGCAGTTGTGCCATTTCCGATCGTTCAGTTATATGGCGGCTATTGGATATAGTTGGCCGATCCCTATGAAATTTGGCCAATAAGATTATTTTGCCCAAAATGGAATCTGTACCAAGTCCCATCTTTCTAACTTAAAAAACACCAAAGTTATGCCAATTCCGATCGTTCTATGACAGCTATAGGATATAGTCGGCCCATCCTAATTAAAATATGTACAAATGTTATATACATAAAATTCAAAAATAAAATACAAATGGGCTTAAAAATTAAAACGTAAACATTGACTCAACTAGGATTAGAACTCAGGCCCTCCCGTGTTAGAAACCACAACGCTCTCCACTCGGCTAATCTCGAACTTTGGTGCTTGATGGCAAATTTTGATGTAATTCTGCTTTATGATTTAGTGTCTCATGTCTTAATGAGAAGAATGCAAAATTTTATGAGTAGAACGCTTTGTATGGATATGCCCCCACTGAGCATATAATGCATATAAATAAATGCAGCCACCACCGTTTTGGGCCAAATCATAGATTAAAAGCTAAAAAAAAACCAGGCAAACCAACTCCGCCAATACTTTTCTAATATTTATTATTCTATATCGCACACCCAAAATAAATTGTTACATTTAACAATTGGTTTAACTAGAAAAACTGAAAAAACGTAATTTCCAGTTTTTTTTTAATTTTTTATCTTTGCGCATTTATTTTAGATATAATACATGTTTATTATATGATTGATCGGATATGCCATAACTTGGTTTTTTTTATAAGTGAGAAGGATGGAACTTAGTACAGATTGCATTTTGGGAATTCTAATCCGATTTGCAAAATTATATTAGGATAATTGGTTTAACTTTGTTGTTTTTGAAGCTAGAATGATGGGACTGTCTACGGTTTCGTTTTGGGCAATCTAATCCTATGTTTATAAGAATCGGCCAACTATATCCTATACCTGCCATATAACTGAACGGTCGGAAATGGCAAAACCTTTCTATTTTTAAAGATGCTTGGGGCTGTTTCCAATATTTTGTTGATGGTGAAATTCTTATAAGGATCGGACAACTATATAGGATCCGATATATATAACAATAACATAAGCTTCTGCTTAACTGCAAGGGTATATCAACTTCGGCTCCGCTTGAAGTTAGCTTTCCTTTCTTGTTTTTTATACCCTTGCAGAGGGTATTATAATTTTGGTCAAAAGTGTGCAACGCAGTGAAGGAGACATCTCCGACCCTATAAAGTATATATATTCATGATCAGGATCACCTCCTGAGTCGATATGAGCATGTCCGTCTGTCCGTCTGTCTGTCTGTCTGTCTGTCGGTTTCTACCCAAACTAGTCTCTCAGTTTTGGAGCTATCGAGTTGAAACTTTGGACACATTCTTTTTTTTCCTTGCAGGTATATAAGTCGGAACGGCTGGGATCGGTCGACTATATCCTGAGGTTGTACTATATATGTTGAGGTTGTTTTTTAAGTTAGAAAGATGGGATTTCTTTTTGGGAAAAATAATCTTATTGGCCAAATTTCATAGGGATCGGCCAACTATATCCAATAGCCGCCATATGACTGAACGATCGGATATGGCACAACTGCAAGGGTATATCAACTTCGGGTTCGCCCGAAGTTAGCTTTCCTTTCTTGTTTTTTAATAATTTATTATATAGTAGAACTCTCACAAGGATAGGCCTCTCATCTGTTTATTTGTTGAAATAATTTGGTTTCCCACAACTACGAAACAATTTTGGATTTTAAATACATTTTTGGGCAAATTTTTAATTAAAATTTTTAAACTAACCAAATTCCAAAACCTTTGTAAATTAAAAATACGTATAACTTCAGAGCCACTGAAGCTATTGAAAAATTCTTTACGTCTTTGGAAAGGTTTTTAATTATTCCACCATCTTGAATGTCAAAATCTATAGAGTTAAAAAAAAATAGTTTTGATGTTTATCCTTACAATTAAAGTATTGCTAACTGTGTAAATCGCCTGTCCAGAGGTTACTTCCATATATGTATATATATTCTATATGTTATGCGTTCTATTTTAAATAATTGAAGATCAATATATACAAAAAAAACAACTGATATCATATAAAAAAAACCTCTTGACGAGGTAAAGTACCGGTGACGAACCTGCATGCGAAACCCAAAATATCTGATATCAATTTTAGTGACGAAAATATGCTATATAGGTGTACAAAATTGCATATAAAAAATATTCTTGTTCGGCACGTGCAAGAAAAACAAAAAAAAATCAGTCACGTGCCGAACAAGAATATTTTTTATATGCAATTTTGTACACCTATATAGCATATTTTCGTCACTAAAATTGATATCAGATATTTTGGGTTTCGCATGCAGGTTCGTCACCGGTACTTTACCTCGTCAAGAGGTTTTTTTTATATGATTTTAAATAATTGAAGATCAATATATACAAAAAAAACAACTGATATCAAATAAAAAAACATCTTGACGAGGTAAAGTACCGGTGACGAACTTGCATGCGAAACCCAAAATATCTGATATCAATTTTAGTGACGAAAATATGCTATATAGGTGTACAAAATTGCATTTAAAAAATATTCTTGTTCGGCACGTGCAAGAAAAACAAAAAAAAAATCAGTCACGTGCCGAACAAGAATATTTTTAATATGCAATTTTGTACACCTATATAGCATATTTTCGTCACTAAAATAGATATCAGATATTTTGGGTTTCGCATGCAGGATCGTCACCAGTACTTTACCTCGTCAAGAGGTTTTTTTATATGATATACATATTTGAAGAAGAATTTCTGAAATTTTGAATTCTGAAATTGGTTTTTTGGGACACCTTTTTAAAAAAAAATTCTAATTGTGGGGAAATTTGTTAAATTTTTTTTGTAAATAGTTATCAACGAAAAAAAAAAACTTGGCTCAAGTTCTTGAGAATCGTATCTCGAAGGCCTTGCAAAATTTGATCAATGATCGGTCGAGTAGTTCCCGAGAAATCTTGTCAACCGACATTAAAAAAATAGTTTTGAAAAAAACGCGTTTAATGGTTTGCGCTCTGCCTATACTTGACTTCGAGCGTTCATCTTTTCAAGGCTGTATCTTCGAATCTTTTAATCGAATCGACTTGAAAATTTAGGAGAATGTTCTCGAGATTCTATAGAAATTTTTAAGACAATAAAAAAATCGATTTTTTTGAAGCTGCCAAACCCACCTAACCCCTTAAGAAAAATTAAAGGATGTTTCGTGTTCTCCGACCCCAAATTACTTTGAAACAATCATCAATTTCAAGGTTCACTCGATTACCCTTAAATTTGTAAGCTAGTGTAATTTGTCTTATATAATGGTAAAATGTTAAAATATACACTTTACACAAAATGAAAATGTTAAGGAAGCAGGATGGTTTCAGATACTGAAAAAAAAAACAGATTTTTGCGCAGAACTTTGAATAAGAGTTTGATTTAGCAATAAACACAATTGACGCAACAGCTATTTTAAATATTTTTTCATTGTCCAAAGTTATACGTTATTAACTGATAAATTGTTCATATTCTTTCTTGAGGAATACATGATTGGGATATCACGTTTTCTTAAATTTGTGTATTATATCGATAACACAGGCCAACAGCAAACAATCTCCACGCATAATTTCACCTGCTCCATTACCTTTACGCTCTCCTGAACCAAAGTCCAGAACAAACATAGGTTCTATCACCCACAGTTTCCGCGGTACACCTAAGAGAAGAAATCGATCAAATTTGACCATATATTGAATTATGTAGGCGTGTAATGGCGATGACCATCATTGTTTCTAGTACATATCATTTTTGAAATGTATGTGTACCGACGAAAATTAAAAAATGGTACCTAGCAGTTACCATATCTTTGGAATACTCATCCAAAGTTGAAATCTCCTGTTTTCTACATTAATTTTTGGTCTTCTATGATTTTTTCCCAAACATTTTCCTATGAAACATTTTTATTTTCTTATTGAAACCAGTAGATCCTAACATTTTTCAATTTTGGATTAAAGGAAAAACTCGAAATAATTTTATTGAATTTATTATAGGTGGTTAAACAATATTTTCGTCAATTAAATTTTTAATCTCATATTTTCAAAAAGTCATTGCTTTTTAAAACTGTTTCTATGTTCAAAACGTATATATTGTAGGTTCAGCTGGTTTAGTAAAGCTTTACAGAAATTTTAGATGTGTACCGCGGAAACTGTGGGTGATAGAACCTATGTTTGTTCTGGACTTTGGTTCAGGGAAGCCTAAAGGTTATGGGGCAGGTAAAATTATGCTTGGAGAAAAAACAAGTTGGAAATTGTCGACCTGTTTAATCATAATTTGTGCATTTAATATTTTCGACATAATTATGTTTAAACATTAAAATTTAAACAGATCAAATTATGTATTAAAGAAGGAAAATCAAGTACCTGCCGCAAAAAGTCTGTTCTATCTTGCTTTTCTACATTATAACAAATTTTATCTCGTAAGTCTGATATGTTTGCATGGCTTCGAATAATTAAAGAATTAACTTATTAATATATTGCTGTATATTTAATTTTTTAGGGAAATGCGGCATTAGATAGCACGCGTTATGTTTTTAGCTGCCACAATGCAACACGATGTACATATACATACATATGCATGTATATCAACAGCTCCAGATGATAAAGGTAATCCCAGGCTTCCAAAATTCACTTTTTACCGATTTAAATTTTAAAGATACGTATTTTTCAATTTCCTAATTTTTTGTTTATCTTGCACGTGCCGAATAAGAATATTTTTATTAGCAATTTTGTACACCTATATAGCATTTTTTCGTCACAAAATTGGATATCAGATATTTTTTGCTTGGCATGCAAGTTCGTCACCGGTATTTTACCTCGTCAATAGGTTTTTTATCTATCAGTTGTTTTTTAGTATACTTACATAGATCTTACAATAGATGTTGACATTACAGAAAGCGGAATAATTAAAAACCCCTTCAAAGACTTTAAGTATGTTTCGATAGCTTAAGTGGTTCTGAAGTTATGCGTATTTTTAATTTACAAAGGTTTTGGAATTTGCAACGTTAGTTTAAAATTTTTCCCAAAATTAAATTAAAAATCCAAACCTGTTTCGTAGTTGTGGGAAACAAAATTGTTCTAGCAAATGAACAGATGAGAGGCCGATCCTTATGAGAGTTTCACTATGTTGTAAATTGTCTATCTTCTATAAACTTCTATCTTCAGAGTCTGGATAACATTTTTGAAGCTAAGTTTTCGTTTCGACGATATTTTTATCAAAAAAAAAAATAATGCTTTAATCACATGCGGAATTCGTCTTTTTTAATTTTCTTTTAAATATAGAGGTATAATACGCTTTTAGCTAGTGTTTAGTTTCTAAAAATAAGGTATTTTAAAAAGTTGTAGAACAAAAGTTACACATATTTATGTAACAAACATCTCCAATTTTTTCCAGGATTGCCAAGAATAAAATAGTTTAAACAGACAAACAGCAAAATATAAAAACACCAAGGGACAAACTGCCTTCATTTGGAACGAGCTGTACAAATCGAACTTCTTGAAAAGCTTCTGAACGAAGTGTCGGATCGATTGAGGCGCCAATCAACGCGTCGTAAGGAGTCTCCACCATCCCCAATTTAGTGATTCAAATTTTTTTTTACTTTCACCCTAATTTCTCCCAAACCAGCCGCCACCTCGAGGAATGCGGTCCTCCATAGTGCTATACAGAACATTTTTAGAAACAAAACACTAGCTAAAAGCGTATCATACACAATTTCGTAGGTTATTTACGTTTGAGTGAAGCTACCTTTATATTTAAAAAAAAAACAAGAAAAGAAAGCTAACTTCGGGCGGAGCCGAAGTTTATATACCCTTGCAGTTGGGCGCAGTCCGCTAGGTGGCGCCACGCATCTTATATTATTACATATATAGCAGATCGTATATAGTCGGCCTTATGAAATTTGGCAAATCAAATTATTTTGTCCAAAATAGAATCTGTACCAAGTCCCATCTTTCTAACTTAAAAAAAACCAAAGTTATGCAAATTCCGATCGTTGTATGACAGCTATAGGATATAGTCGGCCGATCCTTATGAAATTTTGTACATAGGATATGTTGGTCAAATATAACATGTGTGGAAAGTCCCTACCCTCTATCTTAAAAAACAACGAAGTTATGGCATTTCCGATCAATCAGTTATATGGAAGCTATAGGATATAGTCGACTTATGTACTACCTGCAAGGAAAAGAAGGATGTGTGCAAAGTTTCAACTCGATAGCTCTAAAACTGAGAGACTAGTTTGCGTAGAAACCGACAGACAGATGGACAGACGGACATGCTCATATCGACTTAGGAGGTGATCCTGATCAAGAATATATATAGGGTCGGAGATGTCTCCTTCACTGCGTTGCACACTTTTCACCAAAATTATAATACCCTCTGCAAGGGTATAAAAATGGAAAAAGACGATTTCCGCATGTTATTAAAGCATTATTTTTATACCCTTATACCACTTTTATACCACTAATAAAGTGGTTGCCGCGGGAGCTCACAATCGACGACGTTTTGCGTCAGTATATGACAATTAATGAAACATGGATCACTACAACCCAGAATCAAATCGGGAATCATCTGAGTGGACTGAGCATGATGAACCGGGTCCAAAGCGTGGAAAAAGGCATCAGTCGGCTGGCAAAGTTATGGATTCCATATTCTAGGATACACGTGAAATAATTTTTATGGACTATATTCAGATTGTCCAGATCTTAGGCATGGAGTGTTTGAATTATTGAATTGAATTAAGACATCGCATTTTATTCAACACAGGTAATCGAATTTTTTTGTTTACTCTTGTTGTGCTCATTAATCTCGTTCGAAACATTATGAAATGCAAACATTTAAATGTTTTCACTGATAAAAATTGATATCGTCATTTATTAACAACTTTATAAATATAGTCGGAGACAAATGCAGGTTGCATATGGCTGGTCCGGACGTAGAGCCCGTTTGGAGGTATTTCACATGAAAGAGATTTCACATGGATGCTTTCATCGTGGATTTCACATTAAGATATGAACTGATTGGTAAGAGAAATGCTGAAACTACATACAAACAAGTTGGATAGTGGGTGGACCTCGAAAGCGTGACCATTTTATTTCGATTAAATACATATATTCGATATCAAAGTGATGTAATGTCGTACATATGTGAATATAAGATACTTGAGAACAAAATATAAACATATTTTTTCCTTATTCAAAATTGTGATAATTTCATTAAGTTCTTAATATTTATAATTTTTTCCAGTGTTTCAAATTTGTATTCAAATAGTAACTCCTTAAATATAAATAATATTCTCAATAATATCGATTTTATATTCATTGAAGATAAATGGGTTCAATGTGATGAATGTTCTCGACCTATAACATATTTAACATAGAAAGTTGTGTTTCTTTCTTTTGCATAATTTTGTACTATTCTAATGAGTACTTAACTTTAAGGGAGAAAAAATAAATGAAAAATTCCTTTATAAAACCAGTTATTAAAATTCCGTTTTTTTCTTTTTGGTATGGCACAGATTTGGCATTGGCAAGTAAATCTACAATTGGCTTTTCGTTTTTTTTTTCAAAATATGGCAATTAAACCCGCAATCAAATTGACTCCGTATGTTTGCTTTGAGCAGCTGCACCATTCCACTATAAGAATGTCTTGGCTATAAAACTATTTTCTCCTTTTCTGCACTACGCGAACTATTTAGTAGACACCTCGCACTGCTGCATTTGTACAAGTAGCAGAAGAATGCGATTCATAAGATTATCTGCCTCTGAATCTTCCATGCTGTTTAGTTTTGCCGAAATAAATCCACAAAATTTGGAATTGAGAACCTCACGCACTGTTTGTGGTGGCGGAAGATCCAAACCTCCAGGGGCTGAAACAACGTTATGCTGCTGACGTAGATGGCGATGTTGTTGCAGCATCTGTTCTTCATAACCATCGTCATCGATGATTCCATTGTCGTCGCAATCGCCGTCTTCCTGTTCACCGTTGCGGCGGCGCTTTCGAGACGAAACCACATCGCCTGCATTAGTGCTTACTGGTGAGTTAGAGTCAAGAATAAGCGGATAAGGGAAGTCAGCATCTATGGCTTCTAGTTCCTCTACCCCATCCGATGCGTTTGCCTCTTCATCACCGCTCCTTAGAGAACTTGCGTCAAAATCATCATAGCTTTGCTGTAAATGGTGGTGCTCATTACGCGTGGAGCTCACCCGACTGTCGTTATTGGCTTGGTGCTGATGAGCCGGCACCGGATTATTTGAAGGGGCTCCGTTTCCGCAGCCAATGCTACTGCCACTGCTGCTGCTACCGGCTAAGGCACCAGCCGAGAGATCCAGCTCTGGCTTTACGTAGTAGTCGCTGTAGTATTCTTCACCACTCACATTAAAAGTAGAACATTTAGAAAGATTGAGCACTGCCGCTGATTCCGTGTATGAAGAAGAAAGCTTTAAAACCATACTTTTTCCAGATTCTCCAAGAATGTTATGGTTGTTGTTATTATTATTGTTGTGCAAATTCCCAAAAGAGCTTGAACTGAGATCAGTAGCATGCGAAGCGCCCCTGAAAGTTATGAAGAAGTTCAAATTATTATTATATAATATTATAAAGATATAATAATTAAAAACCAGAAAGGAAAGCTAACTTCCGGCGGAGCCGAAGTTATATACCCTTGCAGTTGAGTCGCAGTCCGCTAGGTGGCGGCACGCATCTTATATTATTAGATATATAGCAGATCGTATATAGTCAGGCGATCCTTATGAAATTTGGCATATTGAATTGCATTGCCCAAAGAGGAATCCATTGAAACTCCCATGCTTCTAACTTGAAAAACAACGAAGTTATGGCATTTTCGATCAATCAGTTATATGGCAGCTATAGGATATAGTCGACCGATCCCGGCCGTTACAACTTATGTACCGCTTGTAATAGAAAAAAAAAGGTGTTTGCAGTTTCAACTCGATAGCTTTAAAACTGAGAGACTAGTTGCGTAAAAACAGACAGACGAACATGCTCATATCGACTCAGGAGGTCATCCTGATCAAGAATATATATACTTTATAGGATCGGAGATGTCTCCTTCACTCCGTTGCACACTTTTGGTCAAAATTATAATACCCTCTGCAAGGGTATAAAAATGTTTTGTTGTCGATATTTGTCGGTTACGATCTTTTTTACGAAAAGGGTAAGTATTTTTATGTGTATATCTTACATATTTTTACATATCTAACGTATCCAAAAATAACATATGTATGTATATAGTTTTTGGGTGTGGCTTAAAGTTACAGGTCGCGAAAAAAGTCCCCAAGCAATTTCATCAATTTCGCAGTTTATTTACTTATTAAATCATAAAAGGGGCACAGACGAAGATCATCGGGTCTTTCTCCCCCATGCGCTGGCGGTTAGAAGATTACGTTGGTAAAGAAGAGTGCGGCAAGGGATGGGCGATGGAGAAGCAACAACCCTTGGCTGGAAGGCCGAACGGAGCCGAGAGAAATGTGCCTGTCATATTTTTCACCCTGGGTGTAGCTGTGCCGAATTATGTTCAAATTCTCACCCATACATCGGTACTGGCACTCTCAATAACAGTTTCTCCTCATCACCTCCCAAGCCCGCTGTGATTCTTTTCTAAACTTGGTCGACTCGTAATCTGTTTTTTCTTGCTGATTGTCATTTTTGTATTGCGTCCATTAATTTCTCGCTCTTTCGCTGCTGCGCCATCATGAACCGCGCATTTGTTGGCCGACATCTGCAGCTTCTCTTCTCTAGACTCAAACACACATATGTACATATGTATACATATGTATGTATGTACAAAAATATTTTACTGATGCGTTCTATAATAATATACATACATATGTATAACTATATGGCTATAGCGGCGACTGTGGCTCAAGCTCTGTTCGGACTAGCCTGGCCCGTTGCGTTCTGTTCTGCGTTGTCTGTTATCAGCTCAAAATAATATAAATTTAAATATATACACGGCACATTGAATGTGTGTGTGTGCGCTGCCATGAGTCGGGGCCATCGAATGCTTGCTTTCCATGTGGGTACAGTCAATTGAAAGGAAATGGCCTTATTTCGTATAAATATGTACATAAAGAACTACACTCTCACGCTCAGTGAGCTCGAGTACGGCTCCATATGAGCCAGACCATTGGTCGGGGGTAGACTCTCGACTCAGACCGTTTGCGGGTCTGGCCAGGTCATTCCTTTGTTCGGATCGTATTTTTCTACACAATCATTTCGAAATTCGCCTCTTAGCTGCTCCTCAGCATAGACAGTCTTGAAAATTTGATGTTTTTCGCGAGGCAGCTGGCATTTGCAGATGGATATTCATAATGTGATCAAGAAAACTGGATAGTGAGAGGGGGCATGGCACAAAAACACAAAACACCGTAAAAAATCTTTTTCCGACCCTAAATATATATTTATACAGCAAAAATTTAACAGCATCAGGGGTATTTAGTAGATTTAAAGATTTTTTCCTTAATATTATTGGAAAGATTAGATCTGCTGATTAAATACTTAAAAATCGAATACTTAAAAAAAAATTGGGGTAATTACGAACGCTATTTTCTTTACATTTTTTTCTATTATAAGTTAAATGTTACACCGTTGTTTTAGGGTTTTTTTTTAAAGTATTGCTTAATGACAAACAAAATTCTAAACAGAAAAAAATAAACTAAATAAGTTTAATTTTTGTAAAGGTCCTAAAATTTTATAATGTGTTCCTGATAAGTCTAAGTCTTCTTAATAATTAATTATTAAGATAATTATTATTTAACACTGCAAAATTTTTTATGAATTTCAAGGCCAATATTCATACATACATTTCATAATGATACATGTATTCTAAAAGAGGATCACTAAAATGCACGAGAATGAGTCAAACAGCTTATTCATAGCTCCGATTCTTCGTAAGTGACTTTGTTTCCTACAAAACCAAATCATAACTTGGCAAAGTCTCATTATCGAGGAAAGCAACGTACTTTGACCTATGACGCTATCAATAAAGACTTTCTAAAGGTTATTTAGCTTGAGAGAGCAATCATGGCTACGAATAAGAGTTTTATTATTGTACATATGTACATGCATATGTACATATACATATATGTACATATGATGGTATATATGGTATTGAAAAGGGATACCTTCATATGATAAGACAAACCATTATGATGTAACTCTATTCTGTCAATTTAACAGTATTCGTGTTACCAATTGGTTAATTTTGTTTTGTAACATTTTTTGTTTACGCATATTTTTTAAACATGCCATTCTTCAGCGGCATACATAAAGAACAATTGAATGAATTTTTTTCTTTAAATTAAAAAAAAAAATACTTTAAAAATAATAAATATTGAAACTCCTTTGAAATTTCCCAATAAAAACGAAATTCAGGAGAGGCAAAAAATTGTCCACATAATAATAATACTCACTTTCTCTCTCGAATCACGTCTCTTAAAAAGTCCATGGCTTCGTAGAGACTCCATTTTGGCTTAAATCCGTTGCCCATCAGCTTGACGTGGGCTAGTTCCCGGCGATAGGACTCTCTTAAAGATTTGAAGGCGCGGGCCACTCGTCTCCCCGGCGCGTTGAACTCTCGCCCAATGTGCTCCCAGGCTCGGTTCTTTTCTTTCTCGGCGCCCTTGAAGTTCGGGAGACGTGAGTCCCAAAGAATGGGATTGTCGTGGACCATCTGGATGAGTTTCAGTTTATCGGATGCATTGCGCCGCACCACTGTCAGAAGACGCACATAAAAGGGGATGAAAGTTAAAAATGAGCAGTTGGGCGTAGGCACTGGATCGGGCTTACGCACATTTTTTTATCTTTTGTGATGGTTCTGTGGCGGTTGATGACGCTCCCAATGGCTCCCCTTTGGGTTTCATGTCCAGGGCAATGGCCGCGGCAGCGGCTGTCATATCTTGAAGAGAGTGGGTGGCGGTGGAGGATCCCGTCACTGCGGCACTGACGGGAGCCATCAGGATATGTTGGAGGATTTGCAGATTTAAGCTGGCCAGCGTTTCGGTCTTTCTTTGTACAGCACTGATTTATTTTACCGATTCAATCTTAATCGCGAACGCGATCGCGCAGGGCTCTAAAGGGCGGCTACCCTCTCACGACCAAGTTTAAACAGCAACTGAAAACCAAACCAAAAAAATAACAACCACCGACAAACAGAACGGCTGAGTCGGCGTCGTCGACGAATTGGCGGAGCGTCTGGCAGCAAGCCCGTATTTTTGAGCCAGAAAATCACGCGCATGAGAACCATTTCTCAGCTCTCGGTTCTCTTCTCCTCGGTCTCTCACGTTCTCCCCAAACGAGTGTTCCCGTTATCTGCGTCGGCGTCGGCGTTCCAGCCCCAATGAGCCGATAGCAATGAGTCCGGCCCAGACGACGACGCGGATCCAGGCCTAGTTGAAACCATTCTTTTTCCGCGACGCTGTGTTGTCCCGCTTACTCCAACGGAAAAGTCTACCCTTTTATTTTGTGAGTGAATCCACTGAAAGTAAAAGCGAGAAGCAGTCGAGTAATGCAAAAAGCAGCAGTACACACACAGACCAAACTCAAAAAAGATCTAAACAAGCTAATGTGTGTTCAAAAAATCGTACTTCTTAGCTTTTAGTAGAATGGCAAACTATTGGCATAGGGAAATTTATATATATGTACATATGTAGTTATTTATGCACGTACATATGTATGTCTTGATATAATACACAACAAATAAGCATAAATATAGTTGTATATTTGTACATATGTATGTATGTATAGGTTTTTTTTTATCAACATTGTCCATACACGGCACTGAGCCATTAAATTTAAGGTTTAAAAATGTGCAATTTCTCAAAAAAAAATTAAATTTTTTTCCCTCCTTACTTAGTAGCAGATGTGAATAATGTAAAATTTATACTTTATGATCTTTAATGTTTCTATGTGCATATGTACAAACATCCATTCATATATGTATATTTACAAATATATATTTAAATAAATAAATACATACATACATACATATTTTAATATTTGATAATATACAAATTTCATGAAAAACCCGAAAGGGAAATTATTTTGATTTAACTTTTAAAATAATCCCTTTATTGATTAACATGTTTTTATACCCTTGAAGATGGTATTATAAATTTGGTCAAAAGTGTGCAACGTAGTGAAGGAGACATCTCCTACATATATACATATTCTTGACCAGGATCACTCCTGAGTCGATATAAACATGTCCGTCTGTCCTTTTGTCTGTCGGTTTCTACGCAAACTAGTCTCTCAGTTTTAAAGCTATCGAGTTGAAACTTTTCACACATCCTTATTATAAGTTTTATTAGCCGTTCCAACATAATTCGATCTGCCAAATTTCACAAGGATCGGCCGACTACGTTATATAGCTGCCATATAACTGAACGATTGGAAATGGCACAACCTTGCTATTTTTAAAGATGCTTGGGGCTGTTTCCAAGCTTTTTATTAGAAAATTGATTTGGTGGAAGTTCTCGTAATGATCGGCGAACTATATATGATCCGATATATATATATATAATATACACTGCTACTAAACTACAATTGCATCGCGTATCTACATAATTTATTCAAAAATGTTCCAATATCAAAGAAAACTATCATTTCTGTTACTGTACAAATAGGCCACAAACAGATACAAACTAAAACATTTTTTTCATTTTGGATATGCTGTAAAAATTGTTTTTATACCCCAGTGATATAATTATGGTCAAAAGTGTGCAACGCAGTAAGGGAGACCCTATAAAGTATATATGTACATGTATATCAATTCTTGATCAGGATTACCTCCTGAGTCGATTTGTAAGCTTCTGCGTCTGTCCTTCTCGAACTAATCTCTTAGTTTTAAAGCTATCAAGTTGAAAGTTTGCACACATCCTTCTTTCTTTTGAATGCAGTTATGTAAAAGTCGGAACGGCCGTGCTGGACGTGGCGTATCTTCGGTGCATTTTGTGTAAAAGGTTGGATACAGATTGTCTTTTGGGCAAACTAATCCGACCTATCAAATTTTATAAGGATCTGCCGACAATGTTATATACATACATAGGTACCAAATAACTGAACGATCTAAATGACATTATTTTGGTATTTTTGACTATGCTTGGGACTTTTCCACAATTAATTTTTATACCCTTGCAGAGGGTATTATAATTTTGGTCAAAAGTGTGCAACGCAGTGAAGGAGACATCTCCGACCCTATAAAGTATATATATTCTTGATCAGGATGACCTCCTGAGTCGATATGAGCATGTTCGTCTGTCTGTTTTTACGCAAACTAGTCTCTCAGTTTTAAAGCTATCGAGTTGAAACTTTGCACACATCCTTCTTTCCTTTGCAGGCAGTATATAAGTCGGAATGGCCGGGATCGGTCGACTATATCCTATAGCTGCCATATAACTGATTGATCGGAAATGCCATAACTTTGGTGTTTTTTAAGTTAGAAGGATGGGACTTGGTACAGATTCTATTTTGGACAAAATAATCTGATTTGCCAAATTTTATAAGGATCGGTCGACTATATGCGATCCGCTTTATATCTAATAATATAAGATGCGTGGCGCCACCTAGCGGACTGCGACTCAACTGCAAGATATATACACTTCGGCTCCGCCCGAAGTTAGCTTTCCTTTCTTGTTTTGAATAGATCTAATTGTGTATTATAAGATAAGATCGACCCACTATATACGACCCGATATCTATTTAATAATATAAACGGCAGGGGTATATAAACTTCGGTTCCGTCCGAAGTTAGCTTCTTGAGTAACTTTTGAACTTAAGGTCTGATCAAGATGAAGGTATCTTGTGACTCCAATTTTCCCACTAGGTCCAATTTAAGTAGCTGTAATTTTTATTCACCCGAAAATTTTCCCAAACTAATCCATTTTTTAAAAAATGTTGTGTAATGATAATCTAATTTAAAAAATACCTTTCAATTGATGTATAACTCCATAGGATTGAAATCACACAAACGATTTAATTCTTCGGCTTTATGTTTATAACATGTATGAAGCCTTCTCGCGTCCATCTAAGGCGATTTGTCACCTACGTGGACTATCGTGGACTAACGTCTCGGAATTTCAATCTCGGACCCTAATAGCGATAGGAAAAATTTTGTCGCCTCCTAAAATAAATATATTATTTACAATCGAAATTTTTTAAAAATGAAACGTTTTAAAAATGTTCATAGGGATTGGTCTACTACATTCTAAATGTCTTGCGTTTTTGAAAGTACTTTTTATAAGAACTAACTCTAAGATACCAATATGGATCGATGAACTATATCCCATATTTTTTATTTTTATACCCATTCAGGGGTTTTTTCAAGTTTGGGCCCTAAAGAAACCGGTTTGTATAAGTTTTGATATTTTGAAGACTGTTGTATAATAATAAAAAACATGACTCACAAACTCACAATAAATTAAAAATACTATTTGATAATATTCCAATAGACAGGGACATGGTATCTTTTGTAACTGAATATGTACAACAGGTAAGAGAAACCTTCTCGACATCAAAATGTGCAGTACTCCTATGGCGTTTTTCCAACCCTTTTCCAAAAGATTACTGTCAATAACAAGAAAGGAAAGCTAACTTCGGGCGAAGCCGAAGTTTATATACCCTTGCAGTTGAGTCGCAGTCCGCTAGGTGGCACCACGCATCTTATATTATTAGATATATAACGGATTGTATATAGTCGGCCGATCCTTATGAAATTTGGCATATCGAATTATTTTTCCCAAAGAGGCATCCATTGAAAATCACATCGTTCTAACTTGAAAAACAACGAAGTTATGGCATTTCCGATCAATCAGTTATATGGCAGCTATAGGATATAGTCGACCGATCCCGGCCGTTCCGACTTATGTACTGCCTGCAACAGAAAGAAGGGTGTGTGCAAAGTTTCAACTCGATAGCTTTAAAACTGAGAGACTAGTTTGCGTAGAAACAGACAGACAGACGGACATGTTTATATCGACTCAGGAGATTCTCCTGATCAAGAATATATGTATATACTTTATGGGGTCGGAGATGTCTCCTTCACTGCGATGAACACTTTTGACCTTCTGCCAGGGTATAAAGATAACTTTTTGAAGGTTAATAGACGGCGGTTCATTTGAAACAAATTTTGTGAGTGAAGTTCTCCTCCTCAAGCCAAAATGCAAAATACTATGGAACTGTAGTTTCTAGATCCACGAATTCATATGCATAGAAAGACTGACTGGGGAACATGCCTAGATCAACTCAGATGTTGATTCTGGTCTACATAAACATACATACATACGTATGTATGTATTTATGTATGTATACAATGTATGTATACTATACATACATATATTAAAGGTTTGATACGTTTCAAATACTCTGTTAGATCAATAAAATGCATGTATATATGTATGTACAATGTATTTATTTTAGTTTTATACACACATATCTTTAACATTTATGCGTTCCAAGCATATTTTAGCAAATTTAACGTTAGAATTTTAGTTTTTTTAAAGTTATGTGGCGTAAGACATTTATTATACATATGTAGGTGTAATGCTCGAAGGAAAATACGGTGAATAGTTAAAACGGTAAAAATGTGCGATCCATACGCTGCTTTTCTTTAAAAGATGCATAGGCTGAATAAGGAATTTCAAAATACATACATACATATATACATACATATCAATACAAGTAGGTTTATAGATAAGTAACTTATACATATGTATATACATACATACATATGTATGCCTGGATGCATAAGGGGTCATATGTATGTACTTATGTATGTATTTATTAACTAAGTCTCGAGCAGTGTTTACACAACTCCTGCAAATTTGTTATTTCCCACTTTGGCCGAGAATATAATACAAAAATACTTGGGTATGTATGTATGCTGTATACATGTATGTATGTACATATGGAGAGAAATACGTACACTTCGTGTACGCTCTGCCATGGTGTGGTTGCAGCGGGTAAGGGACAGATTTGAGCCCGCTTAAGAAATGCACGATAAAATCGCGCTCTGCTTTGGTTCGTTTTCTCATCGTCTTACGGAGGCGAAGTTTTGTCCGTTATCGTATTTTTCCATTTGATGAAATTTACAACAGGGCATTTGGATCACACATGTTGATCTTGGCACCGGAGTGACAGCGACAGCAATACAAATGAAAATTCTGAAGAGTGTGCGTACGGTTAAAAGAGGAGATAAGAGCGCTCCCTATTTTTGTCGCCACGGCCGTTCCGGCATTTAAGCCGCTGAAATCCAGAGCTGCAATCGGCTATTCGGGAGACAAATGGCGAAAAGAGAGGAATACGAAAATGCTTTGTCTGTTTGTAATTTATGCCTAATGAACTATTTCCGGCCAAGTGTCAATTAATGTATTCTGAATTTGGTTTGGCAGCGGCCGAGGCATTACATCGTGCCCGCACATGCATACATTGTGTGATAAAAATTCTGTGACAAAGTCCACTATACCCATTGCCCTCTTGTTGCTTTGCATTGCCTTGCCTGCAATCTTTACTAATATGAAATGTATTTACACACATATGTATGTACATACATACATACATATGTACAATGTATTAGAGCAGTGGGCTAAATGACTAAAATTTGGGCTAAATGATTTGATTTGTAGTGAAGCCGACCCACAATACTTATGCATGTACATACATGTGTATGTAAACTCATGTACATAAAAATACTTTATTTGGTGATTTGTCTTTAAATCAGGCTTCAATAAGAAGCATGTCTATTTTAAAGCATCTGAATTCTTGGAGCTAGCTTTTTTTCTTTGGTCACATTTTAATTTGTAATATTTTTACGTCAACCGATCTGTTCTTCGTTTAGAATTTAAGAAAGTTGTCTAGTTTGTCCATCGGATTGTCTGTTTTTATACCCTTGCAGAGGGTATTCTTATTTTGGTCAAAAGTGTGAAACGCAGTGAAGGAGACATCTCCGACCCTATATAGTACATATGTACATATGTTTATATTTATGTACATAAATACATATATTCTTGATCAGGATCACCTCCTACGTCGATATGAGCATGTCCGTCTGACCAAACTAGTCTCTCAGTTTTAAATCTATCGAGTTGAATTATAATACTCTCTGCAAGGGTATAAAAATAGGGCTGTTAAAAAAAATTAAAAAAAATTTTAAAATTTAATAATTTTTTTAATTAAATATTTTTTACTTCACATGTTACTTTTTCATTATACTTTTTATGTTGCTGTTGAACTTTATAAAGAATTAAAAGGAAATTCGATATTTTTCGATTCAAAAAGTATGGTTTGGTTTTATGTCGCACGCGACAATGAAAGAAACTGATAGTCTGATACAAAATTCGCAATAATTAGCAAATATGTCTTTGGTTATCATCCGCCATTAAAAATAGTGAATATCAATGTATTTTAGTTCTCTTTACAAAAAATATAATTATTTAAAAAAAATCATGCAACTGAAATGTGTATAACTAAACTTTCGCACCTCTAAGACTTTGGATTGAAAAGTACTAATGAAATAGTCGTTCAGTTATATGAAAGCTATAGGATACAGTCGGCCGATCCTTATGAAATTTGCCAGATCGGACGGGATTGCGCAATATTGAATCCGAAATGACTCCGGAAATGGAACCAAAAGCCCAGTTACTACCTTGATCCGGTACACTTCCCGGAACTTTCCATATAGGAGAAACCGTCTTGGTACACCTAAGTACCTTGGGAATAAACTTAGTTCACGGTATAGAGAAGAAAAAATCGAACCAGACCTCTCGACAACAGACCTTATAAAATGAAAGGTCGATCATAAGTACGATAATTTATTTTACTGACTATAATTTGTCTAAACACGCAAAATATTGGTAGAATGAAAAATGTTGATCAAAGGATCAACTACTAAACAAACTTTTCTACTCTACCGGGTATAAAAAAAAGGCTATGAAACAAGATAAGAATATTGCCAAAGTCTGCGGTGGCTTTCTGCTCATTATATGTATGTATATTTTCACATTTTTCTTACTTTTGGTTATATCTGGTTGTTACAATTTTTTAATTCAATTATTCTTTGCAGGAGATCTATAATTTTGATTTTGTTAGGAATATTAAAATGATGGAGGTTTCCTGTAGTTGGATTGTTGAATAGTTATATAAGGTCGGAATCTGAAGATGAATCTGGTTTTGTAAAGATGAGCCCTTTCTTAGTTCATGTAAAATCACTAAAGATTGTGGTAGTTTAGTTGTTTTTTGCTTAACATCTTTTATGCTATTGCATTTTAGTTAATAAGTTCCCCAATATATTTTTTGTTTTTAGTTACATAGTTGGTAAATCTATTATTTTTGAATCCGTGCTGAAATTTGATTTGAGGCGTGGAAGCTTTTTGGAAGTTTATCAAACGCGATGTCAAACGCGACATTCGTACGCATTTCAACTGAAAAAAAAACATGTGCTAAGACTTTTTTGTATTTTTACAAAAGTGAATCTTATAGCTCTTGAAAAGTATTATAATTGATGCAAATAGAAATTTGGGATGATTCAACCACTAAAAGGCTGACGCACTTCAAAAAATTTGGCTGTTATTTTTTTCAATTTTAATCAATATCGCGTGTTAAATTTAATAGATTTCCTTTAAAAATATGTGAAAAAACATACTTTTATTCACTTTGAATTTTTTGGTTGCGGCTGACCATTCTGGAGAATTACCCATATGAGCATTTACTGAACAGGGAACTTCTAAAATAAATTTCTAGCGACCAATAAAATGTGTTTTATTTGAAATTCCTCTTTACATCTATTGTATGTACTTGATTATACCCGCCTATTCTACTCAAGAAACTTCTTTGTTAAATTTCCGAGCTGGTCCTTTATGGGTTGCCATTTTTTTGTATAGTAGAACTTCGATTTTGAATGAATGGAGAGCAAGGCTTCTGTAAAGAATCTTAGTTTCATTGAAAGCTAAACAAAGTTAGAAAGTTCAACAGATACTTGTACAAAATTATACCTATTTCCGGTTCAACCATTCCAGTTAAAGAAAAAACAGACACAAATTAATCTTGGAAATAAATTAATATTATGATTCAAAAGCAGTATTAGGACATTATAAATTTTCGGTTATGTGAGGTTCTACTGTAATTCTAATAATATAAGCGGGTCTGTTGAACTATTTAAGGGATGCAAAAAATGCTGAAACGCTTTTTATACCCTTGCAGAGGGTATTATGATTTTGGTCAAAAGTGTGCAACGCAGTGAAGGAGGCATCTTCGACACTATAAAGTATATATATTCTTGATCAGGATCACCTCCTGAGTCGATATGAGCATGTCCGTCGGTCCGTCTGTCTGTCGGTTTCTACGCAAACTAGTCTCTTAGTTTTAAAGCTATCGAGTTGAATGTTTGCACACATTATTCTTTTCCTTGCAGGTAGTATATAAGTCGGGACCGGCGGGATCGGTCGACTATATCCTATAGCTGCCATATAACTGATTGATCGGAAATGCCAAAACTTGTTTTTTAAGTTTAAGGGTTGGGACTTTCTACACATGTTATATTTGGCCAAAATATCTTATGTACAAAATTTAATAAGGATCGGCCGACTATATCCTATAGCTGTCATAGGACGTTTGGAATTGGCATAACTTTGTTGTTTTTTAAGTTAGAAAGATGGGACTTGGTACAGATTCTATTTTGGGAAAAATAATACGATAATACGAGAAAGGGTATATCAACTTCGGCTCCGCCCGAAGTTAGCTTTCCTTTCTTGTAATATCTGGAACTTCATGTAAGAATAGTTACCAAGTGCTGAATACCTTCACACAATGATGCTGTCTTTTCGCCACTTTTTAGCACGAAAAATATCCCTATAACGGTTCGGTTTGGGTTTTTGCATATACAGATGCTTACAATGCGTCACTAATGAAAAAGCGAGGCGCGAGACTACAATTTTCTTTTGTTAAATAATTTGTCAAAATAAAAATGTTTTACCAATGGTTCTTGTTGCAAGGGTATTATAATTTTGGTCAAAAGTGTGCAACGCAGTGAAGGAGACATCTCCGACCCTATAAAGTATATATATTCTTGATCAGGATCACCTCCTGAGTCGATATGAGCATGTCCCTCTGTCTGTCTGTCTGTTTCTACGCAAACTAGTCTCTCAGTTTTAAAGCTATCGAGTTGAAACTTTGCACACACCCTTCTTTCTGTTGCAGGCAGTACATAAGTCGGAACGGCCGGGATCGGTCGACTATATCCTATAGCTGCCATATAACTGATTGATCGGAAATGCCATAACTTTAGTGTTTTTTAAGTTAGAGGGTTGGGACTTTCCTCACATGTTATGTTTGACCAAAATATCTTATGTACAAAATTTCATAAGGATCGGTCGACTATATCCTATAGCTGTCATAGAACGATCGAAATTGGCATAACTTTGGTGTTTTTTAAGTTAGAAAGATGGGATTTTGTACAGATTCTATTTTGGGAAAAACAATCTGATCTGCCAATTTTAATAAGGATCGGCCGACTATATACGATCTTCTATATATCTAATAATATAAGATGCGTGGCGCCACCTAGCGGACTGCGACTGAACTGCAAGGGTATATAAACTTCGGCTCCGCCCGAAGTTAGCTTTCCTTTCTTGTTTTCGTCTGATTTAATTTATTTATCACTAACCCTAATTCTCTTGTATACGTGTCGATTGGTGATTGAACTATTCCAATCACACATTCTGTTCAGAATTTATTTATGAAATAAAATTTTTCGTGTTTTTATACCCATGCTGAGGATTCTATCGATTTACGTATGTAAGCATTTCCGTCTGTCTGTCGGTCTTCGGAACTAGTCTCTCAGTTTTAAAGCTATCAAATTTTGCACGATCCTATATATACATATCATATAAAAAAACCTCTTGACGAGGTAAAGTACCGGTGACGAACCTGCATGCGAAAACCCAAAATATCTGATATCAATTTTAGTGACGAAAATATGCTATATAGGTGTACAAAATTGCATATAAAAAATATTCTTGTTCGGCACGTGACTGATTTTTTTTTGTTTTTCTTGCACGTGCCGAACAAGAATATTTTTTATATGCAATTTTGTACACCTATATAGCATATTTTCGTCACTAAAATTGATATCAGATATTTTGGGTTTTCGCATGCAGGTTCGTCACCGGTACTTTACCTCGTCAAGAGGTTTTTTTATATGATATGTATATATAGGATCGTGCAAAATTTGATAGCTTTAAAACTGAGAGACTAGTTCCGAAGACCGACAGACAGACGGAAATGCTTACATACGTAAATCGATAGAATCCTCAGCATGGGTATAAAAACACGAAAAATTTTATTTCATAAATAAATTCTGAACAGAATGTGTGATTGGAATAGTTCAATCACCAATCGACACGTATACAAGAGAATTAGGGTTAGTGATAAATAAATTAAATCAGACGAAAACAAGAAAGGAAAGCTAACTTCGGGCGGAGCCGAAGTTTATATACCCTTGCAGTTCAGTCGCAGTCCGCTAGGTGGCGCCACGCATCTTATATTATTAGATATGTAGCGGATCGTATATAGTCGGCCGATTCTTATGAAATTTGGCATATTGAATTATTTTTCCCAAAATAGAATCTGTACCAAATCCCATCTTTCTAACTTAAAAAACACCAAAGTTATGCCAATTTCGATCGTTCTATGACAGCTATAGGATATAGTCGGCCGATCCTTATGAAATTTTGTACACAAGATATTTTGGTCAAATATAACATGTGTGGAAAGTCCCAACCCTCTAACTTAAAAAACACCAAAGTTATGGCATTTCCGATCAATCAGTTATATGGCAGCTATAGGATATAGTCGACCGATCCCGGCCGTTCCGACTTATATACTGCCTGCAAAGGAAAGAAGGGTGTGTGCAAAGTTTCAACTCGATAGCTTCAAAACTGAGAGACTAGTTTGCGTACAAACAGACAGACAGACAGACGGACAGACGGACAGACGGACATGCTCATATCGACTCAGGAGGTGATCCTGATCAAGAATATATATACTTTATAGGGTCGGAGATGTCTCCTTCACTGCGTTGCACACTTTTGACCAAAATTATAATACCCTCTGCAAGGGTATAAAAAACAAGAAAGGAAAGCTAACTTCAAGCGGAGCCGAAGTTGATATACCCTTGCAGTTAAGCAGAAGCTTATGTTATTGTTATATATATCGGATCCTATATAGTTGTCCGATCCTTATAAGAATTTCACCATCAACAAAATTTCTAATAAAAATATTGGAAACAGCCCCAAGCATCTTTAAAAATAGAAAGGTTTTGCCATTTCCGATCGTTCAGTTATATGGCAGGTATAGGATATAGTTGGCCGATTCTTATGAACATAGGATTAGATTGCCCAAAACGAAACCATAGACAGTCCCATCATTCTAGCTTCAAAAACAACAAAGTTAAGCCAATTATCCTAATAAAATTTTGCAAATCGGATAAGAATTCCCAAAATGCAATCTGTACTAAGTCCCATCCTTCTAACTTAAAAAAAAACAAAGTTATGGCATATCCGATC
The DNA here is from genome assembly GCA_021223865.1 of Drosophila pandora. NCBI lineage: Eukaryota > Metazoa > Arthropoda > Insecta > Diptera > Drosophilidae > Drosophila > Drosophila pandora. Next base: position 2,082,714 of record JAJJHT010010398.1, read on the forward strand.
AATCATATAATAAACATGTATTATATCTAAAATAAATGCGCAAAGATAAAAAATTAAAAAAAACTGGAAATTACGTTTTTTCAGTTTTTCTAGTTAAACCAATTGTTGAATGTAACAATTTATTTTGGGTGTGCGATATAAAATAATAAATATTAGAAAAGTATTGGCGGAGTTGGTTTGCCTGGTTTTTTTTTAGCTTTTAATCTATGATTTGGACAAAAACGGTGGTGGCTGCATTTATTTATATGCATTATATGCTCAGTGGGGGCATATGCATACAAAGCGTTCTACTCATAAAATTTTGGATTCTTCTCATTAAGACATGAGACACTAAATCATAAAGCAGAATTACATCAAAATTTGCCATCAAGCAACAAAGTTCGAGATTAGCCGAGTGGAGAGCGTTGTGGTTTCTAACACGGGAGGGCCTGAGTTCTAATCCTAGTTGAGTCAATGTTTACGTTTTACTTTTTAAGCGTTTTTTTATTTGGATTTTATTTTTGAAATATTTGAAAATATCTTATGTACAAACTTTCATAAGGATGGGCCGACTATATCCTATAGCTGTCATAGAACGATCGGAATTGGCATAACTTTGGTGTTTTTTAAGTTAAAAAGATGGGACTTGGTACAGATTCCATTTTGGGCAAAATAATCTTATTGGCCAAATTTCATAGGGATCGGCCAACTATATCCAATAGCCGCCATATAACTGAACGATCGGAAATGGCACAACTGCAAGGGTATATCAACTTCGGCTTTAACTCCGAAGTTAGCTTTCCTTTCTTGTTTTTCTTTGGGACCTCAAGATTGGTACCTCAACCGACCCGTCCGACATTTCTTTCACAAGTTATTCAAGAAATTAGAATTTTAAAGCTTTTTCAAAAAGTTGTAGAACAATAATTGCTCATATGACAATAACAAAAATCTCCAATTTTATTCAGGATTGCCAAGAAAAAAATACAGACAAACAGACACACTGGCTTCATTTTGAAAAAACTGTAAAAATCTAATTTCTTCAATAACTTCTGAAAGAAATGTCGGACCGGGTCGGTTGAAGTACCAATCTTGTGAGTCTTCTCATTAAGACATGAGACACTGAAACACAAAGCAGAATTAGATCAAAAGTTGCCAACATGCAACAAAGTTCGAGGTTAGCCGAGTGGAGAGCGTCGTGGTTCCTAACCCGGAGGGCCTGGGTTCGAGTCTAAGTTGAGTCAATGTTTACGTTTTACTTTTTAAGCCCTTTTTTATTTGGATTTTATTTTTAAATAAATAAACTAAAATCTGAAAAGATATACTCCGTATTTTGTAGGGTATTGACCAAATATAAGCAGACTCCAAAAAGCAAAGTTGCCATTCAAATACACACACATGTATAAGTAAATGCAAGCTTCACAGGAGGCTGGACAAAATGGGTAGCTGCACTTACAGGACTATATCTTGAGTTAACGGATTTTGCCAGATATGAGCGATATATCAAAAGTTGCGTCATCTCAAAAGCTATCTACACGTGCAATAAAAAAATAGGATCAGTAGAGTAAATTTTGAAAAATAATTTTTTTTCTTAAAAAAAAAGTTTATTTTCAGTGTATTTTTTTTTTTTTACTATATAGACGTTTGGTCTCAAAGAAAGGGAAATTGATATTTAAAAAACCATTTCAACGGTGTAAAGCTCTTTTTGATATCTTTCTTAATTATAAAGTTATGAATTTTTTCATTAACAAAGTTTTTTTAATTTTTTGACGTAAGCTTAAGGTATTTCAAAAAGTTGTAGAACAATAGTTGCTCATATGATAGTAACAAACATTTTCCAATTTTTTTCAGGATTTTTAAGATAAAAATAGTGCAAACAGACAAACCGACAAACCGACAACTGGCTTCATTTTGAAGAAGAAGAAAAAATCGAATTTTTCGAATAAGTTCTGAATGAAATGTCGGATCGGGTCGATTGAGGTACCAATCGACGCGTATTTAGCTCTAGAATGCGAATATATAAAAATATTCTATCTGGGGACTAAAATGTGTCCACCAGCCCCACTTTAGTGATAAAAATTTTTTTTACTTTCACCCTAATTTCTCCCAAACCAAATAACTTTTGGAATATGTTTTGACAAATATTATCTAATTTAAACAATACCTTTCGATTGGTATATCATTCATTTAGATCGGTTGCCTACAGAAAATTTTTAATTCTTCGGCTATATATAGAGTTTCCTCGCGCACGCCTAGGCATGCAGGTCGTCACCTCGTGGACTTCCGTCCACAGTGATGTATATCATAATATATACATACTTCTTATTGACTGCATGTGCATATCAACTTCGGCTCCGCCTGATGTTAGCTTTCCTTTCATGTTGAAATGAAAAGATTTCCTAGTTATGATAAGCTAGTTTTTGCTTTTTCGAAACTACGAAAATGTAGGATGTTTATTTTTGGATTTTTTAATGTCAAAATCTAAGCAGCAAAAAAAAAGAGTTTTTGTGTTTATTCTTACATTTAACTGATTGACTGCGTGAATAGGATGTCAGGAGGTTTCTAAAAAAACGTAATTTGTGGGTAATTTCACGATTTTTCTCGAAAACAGCCGCCCAATTTTTGAAAATTTGAAAAAATCGGTCGTGGGTGCTGTTTGAAAGTTTATCCAAAATATTAAACAAAAGTTGCTCGTCTTTTAGTAAAGAACGTCTCCATGTTCTTCCAAATAAAAGGGAACACAATCGTGTAATCCAACAAATCGATATTTGGGCAGACATAACGATGGGCAGACTACACAACTTGTTATACTCGATTCTTGAAGAGTACGTAGAGTATACATTATCTTGATCAGCCATATCCGTCTGTTTGTCTGCCCGTCTTTCTGAATGAAGGCGCGTATCCTATGCCAGCTATGACATTTTGAGATGAAGTTTGTTAGAAATTTTTGCCAATTTCGCCACCTAATGCCCCCATAAATGGCATATTTCTGTAGCCCCAGTTCAGAAAAGTATTGATAAAAAATGTTTTGAAGTCCAACTGCTTTTATAGGTAATTTATATCTGGAAAACAAATGTCAGCCAAATCAGCCAAAATTTATAGGAATTATAGACAAAAATAAAAGCTCGATGTAGCGCCAGCTCAGAAAAGTTATTTGAAAAAGTGCGAATTTTCAGAGGAGTTCTGATTCCCTACTGGATTGTTCCAGTTGTTAGTTTAAAAACATTTCAAAATTTTATCGAATTTATACTTATAGACGTCCACTCTAAATCCTTTTTAGATGTGCTATAAAAGTCTTATTTCTGGAATAACTTCTGAACGAAACGTTAGATTGGTTACGCACATGGACATTTCCAGAAATGGTTGACCAGGACCAAAAAAAAGAAAACCGGCCCGATGAAATCATTCCTGCACAAACCCAACATGTAGAGGACATTGCCATAAACTAGCTCTCAAATGCATATCTTTAATAAATCTATTACGCTATGAAAAATTAAAAGGGGTTTTCAATAAAAAGGGACGTCAGCAGAGGTAACCCACAGGGGAGTCCTTTATAAGTCCATCCCATAAGGAGTTAGGGAAATACCAGCACCAAAGGTACCATCCACAAGCGTTAAGTGCGCAGCAAGTCTCACGGAGCGCTTGGCGACCTTTACCTGGATGTCGACGTGTATGTCCGTGGCCAGCTGAGAAAACCTTACACATCGCTCCCGGTTTCGCTATAATTTAGCTCCTCCAGCTCCTCCAGCTCCTCAGGGTTGTCTCAGGGTCAAAATGGATGAGTCTTCGGTATGCATCACATCCACATTTGATGCAGAACCTATGTATATTTCCTAACAAATCACCTCTGCTCGTCTTCGCAGCACCCTTTCCATGCTGGAGACAGTAGTAGTTTCAGCTCCAGACTCCATTATATAATTAGTGCAAGGATATGGAAACAAAAACAATAAGTTTTCCGTGGCACTTTAATAGAGATCACAACAACCAAAACGGGGGTCAATCATTCCCCAAAGGCTACGCTATTTATAGTTTTCAATAGCGGCCGAATTAATAAAAAAGTCGCCGTTAATATTTCAATATTTATTCAATTTAACCGTAACATCAATGCCGAATATACAAGCAGATAAAGCTTAGCAAGGGAAGCTCCAAAACTCCGAAGCTCAAATACAAGATGCTTTCGTTCTTCTGATAATGGAATGATTCTAAAAAATTTTGTTTTTCAAAAAACCAAAATTTTGAATTTAATAAAGCGGATTTTGCGGGCCTTTGCCCCAAGAAGTTCGTCTTACTGTGCCAATCCTAGCGCCTTTCCTAAGTTTAAAACTTTAAAAAGTCTATCAAAATCGTCTATCAAATGCCTTGAAAATAAATTCAATTAATTTTGACAAAAAAAAAAAATTTTTTGTAGGCATGAAAGTGAAGTTAAACTTTGAATCTGAGATATAAAAATCTTAATGTAACATGGGTTCGTTTCAGATACTCTAACTTGAGAAAGGTGTGATCGAAATATCGTTTTACACATAAGTAACTTTCATTTTATAAATAAGAAAAATCAAGTTTAAAAAATTTTCTGGAGAAGCGTTCACGTGCTGAACGTGTACGTAACACATGAAATCCAGGTTCGTCGCCGGTATTTAATCTCAAGTTTTTTTTTAATTTGATTCTATAGTTGCAAAAAAAACCTTAGGGGTACGCCAAACATAAAGCCAAGTATACATTCAAATACAAAGTGTGCAAAACATTCGTCAATTTTATAACATGGAAACTCAATAAATACTAAAAGTATTACAAATTGAAAACTTTACCCTTCTCGTGCGTCCTAATTATTCTTCAAATACTTTTTATCAAAATTGAACCGCCCTACTTACATATATATACATAAAAATATAAAATTTGAATATTTTTGCAGCGCCAGCTCAGAAGAAAATTTTTAAAATGTGTTGATGCCGAGTTATGACTAAACGACGTTTTATGACGAAGTCACAAAAGTATGCAATATATTATTTAGAGAATATATGCTTTCAAAGTTTAGTTAAATTGAAATAACTTTTATAGAAAGAAAGCGAGTTGATAAAAGAGATGAGTATCGGGCATTATGTAGTCTGGGAAGCTTGACTGAATACTTTTTTTCATATTTTATATCTTTAAATATTAACATTTTTTTCGTCCCAACGGGTTTAAATATTTTGGGAAGAATTATTTGCAGCGTATTTTGATGGGAAGTAATTGAGACAAAAATAAAAAAAATACGATTGTCAAAATTGGAATTGATGGGAGGATTGGAGCCACTTTGGTCAAGTTCACATCTATGCAATACATATTCGTGGTAAAAATGTAAGATAAATTTTATAACTTAAGTTTATTTTTGATGAATAAATCATTCTGCCTTTACTTCTCAGCAATAAGCACCAGAATCTTGTTCATTAGTTCATTGGCAACTGTCTCGTGCAAAGTGTTTAACCGGGCGGTTAGGAAGTCACCAAATTTTATATATAGCAGCTCTCTAGGGCTGCGGAAGGGATGCGACTGCGAGTGATTAAGTGGTCTGCTATCCTCTATGTAACTACTGTCAGGAGATAGGCAGCCATCTGGGCTCATCATGTCCACGTCGACAGTTGGTGAGCAGTGCCTGGTGGCGTTGTCGTCTTCATCAAAAGCATCCAGGTCTTCATCGAGATCCCCAGCATCCGCGTCAATAAGCTCATTATTGGAATTGATAATAAGGTTTGGTGGCGAGGTGGCGTACAACGATGAGTGCTTGGTCATTGGAAGTAATCGCTCCTTAAGCTGCTGTTTAGTTTGAGGTCGAATCGTTGCCAACTTCTTGATCGTCTGAGGTCCATTCCCCGGATCATCTCGAATCTCCACCCTGCCAGGAGAGCATGGTTCGTCCTTGACGTAAATAGACGGTGAGGAGCTACAAGAGCGCGAGCAGGACAGTACTTGGACGGGTGAGTTAGTTGGCATGGTCACGGAATTTGGCCGGGATAAGGGCGTTGAAACCGCCTGCTTTTGGAGTGCATTAAGGGAGGTCAATGTTACGTCTGGCTGCAATTGCAAAGCTTGCATGTGTTGAGCTTGCTGTTGTAAAGAATTGGGTAGCTGACTAAAATTTACACTCAGACTTGTCGTCAGACTATCCTTTGGATCTGGCTGATGAATTTGGGTCTGTGGCATTGGCTGATTATTTGGATTGTTGGGGTCACCGGGCGCAAAATATTGGTACTCATCTAAGATCGCACTGCTGCTATTATTGTTGCTACTGTTTCGTCTGACAATGTTTTTATTATTGTTGACTGGTAAAACTTGAGCAGGTTCATGTTTCATGCGTTCACGGGATCTGAAAAATAAAAGAGTCGTTTTAGAGCACCATTATGGAATGTTTATATTTATACCCTTGCAGAGGGTATTATAATTTCGGTCAAAAATGTGCAACGCTGTAAAAGATACATCTCTGACCCTATAAAGCATATATATTCTTGATCAGGTTATGGGTTTCTACGCAAACTAGTCTCTTAGTTTTGGAGCTATCGAGTTAAAACTTTGCACACATTCTTTTTTTTCCTCGGACGCAAATACAAATAATTTTAAATTTTTTGGCTATATAGTAGCTTCTTCGCGCACACTATGAAATGCGGTTCGTCATCACCGTCTCCAGTGATAGGGTCGAAGATTTCTCCTCAAAAATTATAATATACCTATCCGAAAATACATACATATATGCATATATATATCGTATGGAAGAAAACGGATGCCACGCCCAAAATATCTTATATGAACATTGGTGAAAAAATTCAATAAAAATCTAAACAACTTTACAAAAATATTTTTGTTTGGCAGATGCAAAAAAAGAAAAGACACTAGTCGTGTAAAAATCTTCGACCCTATAAAGTATACATACATTGTATGTTCTTCTAACCGACGATCTGTGTGTTCATCCATCCGTCTATCAAATCAAATCGGCTATCAAATCGAAATGCACTAATTTTTATTTTCTTTGCACGCAGTATATAAGTGGGAACGGCTAGGATCGGTTGACTATATCCAAAAGTTATAACTGTTGGTTTTTTTTTTAGAAGGTAGGATTTTATTCAGATTCCTTTTTTTTAAATTACCCGATCTATCGAATTTTATAATGTATGGGCGACTATAATTTATAGCTATAATTTATAGCGAAATTGAACGTTCCGACACAACTGTTATATTTTTGACAATAGAAACTTGCAAATTTTTCAACCTATTCTTTTTATAAAGTTTAATTGATTGTGGAATTATCATAAATCTAATAATAAATTATATAAATATATTAATAAAAACTACTATTTAAATGCAAGAGTATATCAGGCTTTTCTTCGCGCGAAGTTAGCTTTCCTTTCCTGTCAAAGAGTAATTTTGCATACCTTAATTGAATTTTGATTTCACTAATAATTAAACTATATTTCCCGGAATTAGCACTCCTAAAATTCGCCAAATTGAACGTGGGAGTTTTTCAGAAGTTCATCAAGAAACAAGAAAGAAAGCTATACCCTTGCAGTTGAGTCGCAGTCCTCTAGGTAGGGACACGCATGTTATATTATAGCCGACCGCATATGTATAGTCGGCCGAGCCTTATGAAATTATCGAATCGGCTTATCGAATTATTTTGCCCGAAGAGGAATCCATTGAAACTCCCATCCTTCTAACATAAAAAAAAAAGAAATTATGGCATTTCTGATCAATCAGTTATATGACAGCTATAGGATATAGACGGCCGATCCGTTTTGGGAGATCGTATAAGTTGGCCCAAATTAGAATCCATAGAAACCCATCCTTCTAACTTGAAAAATAACGAAGTTATGGCATTTCTGGTCAATCAGTTATATGGCAGCAGGATATAGTCGAACGATCCCGGCCGTTCTGATTTATATACTGCCTGCAAAGGAAAGAAGGGTGTGTGCATCGTTTCAACTCGATAGCTTCAAAACTGAGACACTAGTTTGCGTAGAAACAGGCAGACGGACATGCTTATATCGACTTAGGAGGTGACCCTGATCAAGAATATATATACTTTATAGGGTCGGAGATGTCTCCTTCACTGCGTTGCACACTTTTGACCAAAATTATACTACCCTTTGCAAGGGTATAAAAACAATAAAGGAAAGCTAACTTCGGGCACAGCCGAAGTTGACATACCCTTGCAGTTAAGGTTCCGATCGTTCAGTTATTTTACGGATATAGGATATAGTCGGCTGATCCTTATGAAATTTGGCAGAACAGATTAGATTGCCAAAATGGAATCCGTAGAAAGTCCCATTATTCTAGTTTAAAAGACACCAAAGTCATGCCAATTCCGATCGTTCAGTTATATGGGAGCTATAGGATATAGTCATCCGATCCTTAAACAACAAAGTTATGCCAATTCCGATCGTTTTATGACAGCTATAGGCTGCTATATGACAAATTTTGCACATAAGATATTTTGACCAAATATAACATGTGTGGAAAGCCCTAACTCTCTAACTTAAAATACACGAAAGTTACGGCATTTCCGATCAATTAGTTATATGGCAGCTATAGGTAGCTTTAAACGGACGAGTTGAAACTTTGCACACATCCTTATTTTCCTTGCAGGTAGTATATAAGTCGGAACGGCCGGGATCGGTCGACTATATCCTATAGCTGCCATATAACTGATTGATCGGAAATGTCATATCTTTGGTGTTTTTTAAAGTTAGAAAGATGGGACTTGGTACAGATTCTATTTTGGGCAAAATAATCCGATTTGCTTAATTTCATAAGGATCGTCCGACTATATCCTATAGACGTCAACCAACAACCTTTACTGCAAGGTTTTATCAACTTTAGTTAGTACCGAAGTTAGCTTTCCTTTCTTGTTTGTTCTAAAGTATACTATTTCAAAAATATTCTAAATAATGTTTTAAAATTTGTAGATGTACAATCCTCGCCACTTAAATAGAACACCATTTATTGCGCTTTTTTTTAACTATTTTGGTTCTTGAAATATAAAATTAAAAATGGGTTTTATGGTAACATATTCGACGAAGTTCTTATTGACTATAGTTAATATTGACCTAAAAAAAAGAGGCATCATTTAGATAAGCTGTATAGCAAAGCTAAAGGAATTATGGTGTGGGCATTTTTTATTTTTTCTAACTACTATGGTTGCAGTGTCTTATAAACGATTATTGAAGAGACAGAGGTCTCACTCCTTACGGAGGATGGCGATGCAGATAACAGCAGAATAATGATCCCGACATACATCTAGAATCGTAGAGTTCTATATAGCGGACCAAAATGTGGATTTATTGAAACAGTTTAGATAGCCAAAAAATGTGATCAAATTAGTATTTGATAGTAGTATTGAGACACATAATTCAATGATATATGATATATGATTATATTTCAAAAAATTATTTTCATTGGTATACCGATAAAACTCAGGTGTTCAAGTGTTCTTGATTTAATTGAAGCTATCAGGAGGGTTTGGAATTATTTGGAAAATTTATATGCATCTCCTCAAAAGCGTATGTTTAAAGATTTGGAGCAAAAAAGTTATTTTCTTTTTTCCTAACCTCTCTATTTGACCCATTCTAGTGGTGTAAAATAAGGTTAAATAAATTTATAACTGACCATTCATTGGAAAAGCATTTTTTAAATACTCACTACTTTCATGCAATATTGTTTTGCATTACGGTATTATAAATTAAATAATAGTTAAATTTAAATTATTTAGATCCTTTTTGACATTTTTATATTGGATGCAAAACGATGAAAAACAGAAAAGATAGATGTCCTATTCAATTGGCGAGGAGTATAAGTCTTTAAATGAAATGACCATTCCGTAAATGTAAGGTGCTCATTACTTTCGCTCTCGTATAACTTCCTTGAGGAAGGCCATTGAGTCATAGTACTCCCACTTTGATTTGAATCGCGAAGTTCCCAGCATCTTTTCATGGTTGAGCTCGCGTCTAAATATTTCACGAAGCGAAGTGAAGGTTCGCTGCACACGCTCCCCATTTACATTAAATAGACGTCCAAGTTCGTTCCACTTAATAGCCTTTTTTTTGTCTGAGCGTTTATAGTGGGGCAATCGACAATCCCACAGGATAGGGTTTAGGCGTACTAGCTCAATGAGTCGGCGCTTCTCAATATTATGCCGGGAAAATGCCATGGCTAGCTCTCTTTGAACAGTTTAAGTTATCTCTTCACTTTGTTAGGCCCTATTCACCAAACTGTCACTACCAACTTGGTCTTTGCGCATGTTCCTCAAGAGTTCTCTACTTGCGAATGGACGTCACTGTATCTCTGGATGCTGTTCTGCAAAATAGTTAGGAATGAAAATGAGAAAACCTTTATTAATAACTTGCTCCCTTGACTATCGGTCATAACAAAAGCTATGGGTTTTAAAGAGGGTACTGACATTCTGATTAGTTTTTTAGGGGACAGTTTATTGACCTTTTTATCGGGTTGGGTTTGAGGTAGTATTAATTATTTTAGGGTTTTACAAATAATTGATTGGCGAAACTGAAGAATGGAGTAATTTAAATTAAAGGAAAGGAAGCCATGAAAACAAGATTCTCGTGACCGTTTTTTTTATTTTTCCTCCCGCAATTTAGTTTGCGAAAGTGAAAAATAAAGTATAAGTTACTTAAACAATAAGTGCGTTTGTATATACATATATAATGTAAACATTCGTTTTCAGAACGGTCATATATATGTGATTGGACTCGGTCTGAGTATATATTTATGGCTAGGTTACGAAGCAATTGATACTCTCAAAAGAATTTCACCTCCTTTATGGGAAATTCTACCAACTTCAGGACTCTTTTCGGTTCACGCATCATCATGCTCCGTTTTGTTTCGGTTTTGCCAATTTTAGAGAACTTGTTTCCAACGCGAATGTGATTCTCGTCACACGCAAATCTAGCTGGATCAGGAAATTCTCACTAAATATGCTGCTAATAATAACATCTTGGAATGATTTTCTAATTTTTGCAAGGTTCAATTACCGCTTTATTAACTTTATATTTCAGTAAACTTTCCTAGACTCTTTGTTACACCATTTCCGTTCACGCCTGTCACCGAACTAAACACCACATTTGGTCACAGTTTTGTTTATGACGGTGCTGCGTTGGTCGCCATTCGGTAGCTGTTCTTATTGCTCCGCTTCGGTTGCTCTTTATTAACAATATCCAGCAGTCAAGACGAGGAATTTATTTCAATTTATTTCAATTAACAACTAGCCGTTGTGGAAGCTGCCATGCGTCGCAGTTTCTGCCACTCGCATTGAAGAAGCTGTTGATTTTGTGAGTATATTGTGTATTGTATTGTATTTGTGTGAAGCTCTACGACCTTTCTATAACTGTATTCCGCTATAGTTTATAATCACGGAAAATGTACAACAATTCAATAACCGAAAACTTTTGCAAGTAATATTTAAGTGGCGGACGCGAAGAAAGAAGAAGAAATTAATATTACTCCCATCAAAACCGGACCCTTGTTAATCCTTGGTACATATGTTTATATATTTACATTTGGTACATTACTTGCCACTCACCATTTGACGTTTTGACAACTTCCTGCGGAGAGAGCGCCTCTGCTCTTCGTAAAAATTTTCACAACTTATTCACAAACCAACTGTAACGAACTCAATTGCCTCGCAAATTGAATGCGCCGCTGCAGGCAGCAAAAAGAGAACGGCGAAAACGAGAGCTCACCGCCACTTTCTCTGCCCTTTCATTTCCAATGAGTTGAAAGAGCATGCTCGTGTTCCCCAAAATAGTGAGGATGCTTTTGTTTTCTCGCCTACGATTGTGTAAACAACTCCCAAATGCGCTGCTGCCAATGCGTAAATATTTTTGCAGTGGTATGCTTATCGGCGCACTTTGTGGCAGTGGCATGTTTATCGCTGTTTTGCGTCGAGTAAGCATTCTCTGACTGTTCAGCACAGCCGAAAGTCTTATCAAATACCACTACCAACGAACTTATGAGCTCTGCACGATTCGCAAGAATATAAAGCCAAGATGTTATATTATAAATAATTTTTTATTTGGATTATATATAAATTCCTCATATTTAAATTATAAGTGAGTTTTGGGTTCCTACCATCCATAACCTTAAATAAGTATTCCAAAGATATGGTTATTGCTGGGTGCCATTTTTATACCCTTGCAGACGGCATTATAATTTTGGACAAAAGTGTCCAACGCTGTAAACGAGATATCTCCTAAAAAGTAAAAACATTTTTCACTTCCAAGGATCACCTCCTGAGACGATATATCCTGTTTATACGCGAACTTTTCTGTCAGTTTTTAAGCTGCCAGTTTTTAAATGTATAAGTCGCATGTCTATAAAATTTCAAAAAAATTACACAACTTTGGTGTTTATGAAGAGAAAAGGTTGGGACCTTCCTGCAGATTTCATTTTTGACCAATTCTCCAATAGGTTTATCGTTTTTTCAAATTTAAAGAATTTTCTATGATTCTATCATTACCTGAACGATAGGAATAGAAACTACCTATGTGTTGTTAATAAAAAAACAAACATTATTCTCATAAGCATCGTCCAAATAAATTGGATATTTTCGATATTTATCTTTTAATATAGGCTGCCACTTGAGGGGGCAGGATGGTTTCAAAGGCTGAAAATCAGATTTTTACGAATTTTTTTTCATTTCTGAGTGAATACATTTATTCCATTTTTTTACACGATAAATGGCTATATTTGGAGAGTATCTAGGAATTTTTATTTTTAAGAAATAATTATTATTTATCCCGTGACGGGCAGTCGGCCGGAGTCGCTTCAAAAAATTATTAGCTTGCGGTGTGTAAAGTCTGGCCTTACAGTGTTATCGGAAATAAAAAATATGAATTGATTTACTTAAAATATTAGTTTCTTATGCGAATTAACAAAACCATTTTGAAAAATATGCGATTTTGAATTTTTGGCGCGGTTGTAAAGTCGGAGGTACCATTTTTACATAAAAATTAGCCCATTATTGCCCGTAAAAACGGTAAAACAAATTAACGGTAAAACCAATCGAAAAATTTTATTTAGATCCGAGTATTACTTTTTGAGTTACGTTACGCACCGACTTGAAAAAGTTGTTTTGAGAAAAACGCGTCTAAAGTTTTAAAAGCAATTGAAAGTATATGGAGAGAACTAGTAACTAGAAAATCGGTATCTCAGCGAGCTTTAGTCCGATCGACATGAAACTTGCACAGGATATTCCTGAGATAATGCTCTATTATATACAAATTTTTGTAAAAATTTTTTTTTTAAGTCTCAGACCATCCTGTCCCCTTTACTGCAAGTGTATATCAACTTCGCTTCGCCCGAAATTTACTTTTTTTTTTTTGTTTAAAATTTATGTAAGAATAAGTCAACTGTTTTCGATATTTGCAATACATTATAACTTCTTGCTAAGTTTCCCATAGTACATATGCATGTAGAAAATGTTATTTATTAAAAAATGTTTTGGTATACGCAATTACACGGTCTACATAATGCAGTTTATGATAAAATTTAATCAGTTTCTTCTTAGCTGTACCGCGGAAATTAAGGGTGATATAATCTATTTTCGGCTTTGGATTAGAGGAGCCCAAAAGCTCAGCAGAGCAGATGAATTTATGTTTGGAAATTTTTAGCTGTTGGGCTGTGTGATAAATACATGTTTTCAAGTCAAATTTATAGCGCTTTCAGAATGTAGGCAAATAAGAAATATACCAAAATGGTCATTTATTTTATATAGCATATTTTCTGGCAAAAGCATTCACAAACAATTGGCATTTATACATTTTTATTTTTCTGTGGACGGCAGTCCACGCATCCGATCTGGATGAATTATACACCAATCGAAAGGTGTTGTTTAAATTATATCATTTTCCAAAAGTCGTTTGGTTTGGGGTTGGTTAGGGTGAAAGTAAAAAAATGTTGAATCACTAAATTGGGGCTGATGGAGACGTTTTAGTCCCTAGATAGAATACGCGTCGAGTGGTACCTCAACCGTCCCGATCCGACATTTCTTTCAGAAGTTATTAAACATTTGTACAGCTTTTTCCAAATGAAGGTAGTTTGTCTGGTTGTCTGTTTGTACTATTTTTTCTTGGCAATCTTAAAAAAAATTGGAGATCTTTGTTACTATCATATGAGCAACAATTGTTCTACAACTTTTTGAAATACCTTAAGCTTACGTTTAAAAATTAAAAAAACGTTGTTTATTAAAAAATGCATAACTTTATACGCTTTACACCGTTGAAAAGGGTTTTTAAATATCTACTTCACTTTCTTTAAGACCAAAAGTCTTAATAGTACACAAAAAAAAAACACTGAAAATAAATTTTTTTTAAAGAAAAAAAATATTTTTCAAAGTTGGCTCATTTGATCTCATTTATATTGCACGTGAAAATAGCCCTTGAGATGATGCAATTTTGTATATATCGCTTATAACTGGCCAAATTCGTGAAGACACATACATACATGGATGTGTATATTTGATGGGGAATATTTTTTTGAGCATGTATGCGTGCAATAAACTTGAAAATATGGAATAAATTCTTTCAACTTTTACTTTATTTGTCTATCGGTCGACTATATCCTATAGCTGCCATATAACTGATTGATCGGAAATGCCATAACTTCGTTGTTTTTCAAGTTAGAAGGATGAGACTTGGGCATGTATTTTAATTTGGGCAAACGTATACGATTTGCAAAATTTTATAAGGATCTGCCGACTATATCCTATAGCCGCCATATAACTGAACGATCGGAAATGGAACAACTTTAACTGCAAGGGTCAACTGCAATATCTCATCTGTTTATTTGTTTAAACAATTTGGTTTCCAACAAAGAAAACAATTTTGGATTTTTAATAAAATTTTGGGCAAATTTTTAATTTTAATTTAACCTTCTGTTGACAACGAAGATCCTCATCCTTGCTCGGCGATTGATTTTCTAGGTTAAGATCCAGTGTCTCCTCCAGATCTTGATGAAAAACTGCCAAATTAGCACCAGAGTAACCGTGTAGGGGTTCTCGTCTTTGCCGTAGACGTATATTTGGCTATTAGAGGAAGATGGTCTGAGGAGAGTTGATATTCTATGCTGATACTCAGCTCATTGGAATGGATACCATTAAAAAGAAAGAAGTATGGGTAATGTGTTGAATAGCCGGTCGCTAGAATTTGCGTTGTGGAATTCTTTATAGCTTCCAAAAAGCAGGAGCCCCTCGCGTCTGCTCTAAAATTACCCCAGGACCTATTTTTGGCATTGAAATCTCCTCCAACCAAAAAAGAGTCTCCTAAGTTGTTCAATAATTCTTTGAAGTCCTTTTTAGTCCATGAGATGTTGCAGGAAAGGTATATCGCAGAAACTTTCAGCACACTTTTGCTAGTGGTGACTTGAATGGTCTCGGTCATGTCTCGGTGATTAGCATCAGGTCTAGAATGTGTTCTTGAAGGAATTTTTTCAATTCTGTGTGCGCAGCAATTCCGCGAGCATTCCATAATCCAAGACTTACATAGTTTGTGAAGATTAATTTTTTAGAGTTCAAAAATTGTAAGCATAGTTGTCAAAGGAACTGGTTAGAATCTTGCAGTTCTTTAAACATGGCTTGGAGAGTATACACCCTCGCAGTAAGGGCTTCTAAGGCTGATTCAAGCTTGCTATTTAATGGATTGGGTACATTGGGTTTACTATTTTCAAACTGGTGCGAAGAGTATCTGTATAGGAAAGATTCCCACGTATGTACACCAGTCGCAGGAACAAATTGATTGTATCTGTAATCATTCAAGCGTCGAAAGTTAGTTGGAATATTGATTTTCGGCTTCCGTTTTTCCGAATTGGCTTTATAAACTTGACACTCTCTAGTCCAAGCTGCATGATCCTTCCACACAATTAATGCAGGTGAGATGATCGTCAGCTGACATGTTGCAAAGAGCGGGGGGATGATACTGAGCACTTGCCCAATGTATACAGGTGAAGGCCGTAATTTCTGGTATGACCAAAACCTTGACATCTATGGCATAAGATGCTGTACATTTTTTTCCTTTGTATTTCCTCCAATACCTATTTCAGTCTAATAGATTTAATTTTCAACGCCTCTTTGGTGTTATCCCTGCGGGCAAGATCAATGAAAAAGAAGTGGTTGGGGATAGCTACCTCGACTGATTCTTCATACTTTTGGGAACGGACTTTTCGAGGTCGCGGGTTATACACACCTAGGACTTCATGTCCGCATTGCTTAAAGTTCTCTTTGATTAGTTGGATGGGAGTAGAGTTAGCCAAGTGTCGTACTATCACTCGGTAGGCTTTTTCTTCTTTAAGCTGATAAGTAAAGTGCGTTGCATTTTTCTATTTTAATAAACGCACAAGGCTGCGATAAGCGTCTGGGTTAGCAGCATTGACTTTTACCTTATTGTTCCTGCCAACTTTAATTATAAAGTTTTCAGGACCAATGACACATTAAATTTTCTTCTCCATTAGGGTTACATCTGACACGTTTTCGATGAAACAACTTTTTTAAAAGTCGTTGATAAATTTATTCACTTAAAATTGATGAATTTCAATCACTTCAGAAGAATTGACACTTTTCCTTACTTCTCACGTCAGATACGAGTTTATTCGCCACTATTGTGGACTTGTCCTTTTTTATTTGCTCCGCACATGTGTCCAGTTTGACAGCTCACCTCCGAATGTAACAATTGACATTGTTCCAAAATCTATTCGAAAATCTATTACATAATTCTCGTAAATTTATTCTAGGCACGAAATCAATACTTCAACTATCTGAATAACAAATGTCTATATGAAACTAAATACAAGTTATGTATTAAAATTAAAATATATTTACTTATAGTAGTAGATGATTTCTTCACGCTATTACGAATACAATATACTCTTGTACTCTACGAGGGTAAAAAAAACGAATATGGGGTATAGGAAGCATAGGTTACGAGTATAGGGTCTCCTTCTTTGTTGGGTTGTTGTTGAGAAAAACCCTAATTTTTTACAACACACGCTCAAAAATTCAAACTGCATCTTCAAAGCGCCAATTTTGAAGGATTTAAATTATGTGAAAGCCAATTTAGCTGAAAATAACCTTTTTTATTTTCTTATAAATTTCTATAGAATCTCGTGAATATTCTCCATCATTATATCCTTGCAGAGGGTATTATAATTTTGGTCAAAAGTGTGCAACGCAGTGAAGGAGACATCTCCGACCCTATAAAGTATATATATTCTTGATCAGGATCACCTTCTGAGTCGATATAAGCATGTCCGTCTGTCCGTCTGTCTGTCTGTCCGTCTGTCTGTCTGTCCGTCTGTCCGTCTGTCTGTCTGTCTGTCGGTTTCTACGCAAACTAGTCTCTCAGTTTTGGAGCTATCGAGTTGAAACTTTGCACACACCCTTCTTTCCTTTGCAGGTAGTATATAAGTCGGAACGGCCGGGATCGGTCGACTATATCCTATAGCTGCCATATAACTGATTGATCGGAAATGCCATAACTTCGTTGTTTTTTAAGATAGAGGGGTGGGACTTTCCACACATGTTATATTTGACCAAAATATCTTATGTACAAAATTTCATAAGGATCGGCCGACTATATCCTATAGCTGTCATAGAACGATCGGAATTAGCATAACTTTGGTGTTTTTTAAGTTAGAAAGATGGGACTTGGTACAGATTACTCTTTGGGCAAAATAATTCAATATGCCAAATTTCATAAGGATCGGCCGACTATATACGATCCGCTATATATTTAATAATATAAGATGCGTGGCGCCACCTAGCGGACTGCAAGGGTATATAAACTTCGGCTCCGCCCGAAGTTAGCTTTCCTTTCTTGTTTTCAAATGGATTCGAATAATAGTTTCGGAGATACAGCCTTGAAAATGTGGACGCTCGTGGTCAGGTTTAGGCAGAGCGCAAACTTTAAACGGGTTTTTTTCGAAACTATGTTTCCAAAGTCATTTGACAAGATTTCTCGGAAACTACTCAACCGATCTTTATCAAATTTTGCACAGACCTTCGAGATACGATTTTCGAGAACATGAACGAAGGATTTTTTTTTTCGTTGATAAAAACTATTAACACAAAATAATTGTAAACAAATTTCACCAAAATTTGAATTTTTTTGCAAAAACGTGTCCCACAACCTTTGCTTCTTTCAGTTTCTAGTTTTAGGTCTGTACTAAAAGAAAATGTTTGGTTTTTTCATTTCGGATGATTCTGTCAGGAATTGTGCTGTCAACGCGAAAGCACCTTTTTCCGAGGAGTCACCAGAAATTACGTCTCAAAGGCTTACTGTTTAATATTTCTTTCAGAAAACTTGAAATTGTTCTTTAAATATGTATGTATATTTAAGAAACTTCAAAGTTGTAATAAAATCTCTCATTCTTTTTATAAAAAAAAAATTATTGAAAATAGCCCTTATTTTGCCCGAGTAAGCCCACCTAACCAATATGTGTTAGATATTCGAAACCCCTTTCCAACCCTTTTCGTTATTCTAACAAGATAGTAAAGCTAACTTCGGGCGGAGCCGAAGTTGATATACCCTTGCAGTTGAGTCGCAGTCCGCTAGGTGGCGCCACGCATTTTATATTATTAGATATATAGCGGATCGTATATAGTCGGCCGATCCTTATGAAATTTGGCAAATCAGATTATTTTGTCCAAAATAGAATCCATACCAAGTCCCGTCTTTCTATCTTAAAAAACAACAAAGTTATGCCAATTCCGATCGTTCTATGACAGCTATAGGATATAGTCGGCCGATACTTATGAAATTTTGTACATAAGATATTTTGGTCAAATATAACATGTGCTTAAAGTCCCAACCCTCTAACTTAAAAAACATCAAAGTTATGGCATTTCCGATCAATGAGTTATATGGCAGCTATAGGATATAGTCGACCGATCCCGGCCGTTCCGACTTATGTACTACCTGCAAGGAATAGAAGGATGTGTGCAAAGTTTCAACTCGATAGCTTCAAAACTGAGAGACAAGTTTGCGTAGAAACCGACAGACAGACGGACAGACAGACAGACGGACAGACGGACATGCTTATATCGACTCAGGAGGTGATCCTGATCAAGAATATATATACTTTATAGGGTCGAAGATGTCTCCTTCACTGCGTTGCACACTTTTGACCAAAATCATAATACCCTGTGCATGGGTATAAAAAGTATGAGGAACTCAAAAATTATCGTGGGATGTGGCAAGGGTTAACATTTTTTAGAAGCGATATTTAACAAGAAAGGAAAGCTAACTTCGGGCGGAGCCGAAGTTGATATACCCTTGCAGTTCAGTCGCAGTCCGCTAGGTGGCGCCACGCATCTTATATTATTAGATATGTAGCGGATCGTATATAGTCGGCCGATCCTTATGAAATTTGGCATATTGAATTATTTTTCCCAAAATAGAATCTGTACCAAATCCCATCTTTCTAACTTAAAAAACACCAAAGTTATGCCAATTTCGATCGTTCTATGACAGCTATAGGATATAGTCGGCCGATCCTTATGAAATTTTGTACATAAGATATGTTGGTCAAATATAACATGTGTGGAAAGTCCCAACCCTCTAACTTAAAAAACACCAAAGTTATGGCATTTCCGATCAATCAGTTATATGGCAGCTATAGGATATAGTCGACCGATCCCGGCCGTTCCGACTTATATACTGCCTGCAAAGGAAAGAAGGGTGTGTGCAAAGTTTCATTTCGATAGCTTTAAAACTGAGAGACTAGTTTGCGTAGAAACAGACAGACGGACAGACGGACAGACGGACATGCTCATATCGACTCAGGAGGTGATCCTGATCAAGAATATATATACTTTATAGGGTCGGAGATGTCTCCTTCACTGCGTTGCACACTTTTGACCAAAATTATAATACCCTCTGCAAGGGTATAAAAAGGTCATTGCAAAATTCGCAGGGTATTTTTTCGAATAAATTTTATTATTCCATATGCTGGGATTAATAAAGGTTTATGAGTTAAAAACAGGAAAAATTGGTTTGCTTAACTTCAAGTAGTACAACAAAAGAGTGGTTCTAGGATCAATTGGGTTCAATATGCCGAGTAAGAGTTGGTAGACCTATTGACGGTGGCGGTAACGTAGGCGACGAACGGTCTTGTAGCGATATCCGTCCTTAGCCAGCTCAGTTCCCTCTTCGGCGTCCTTGGGCTCAGCTTCAATAGCTGGTTCTTCTGCAGGAGGAAGATATTCGCTGTTGGGTACGCTCTCAGCGGCGGCCTCCCGGCGGTGGCGACGGAACTTTAGGCGGCGTACTGTCTTGTAGTGATAACCATCGTCGCCAAGTACGGTTTTCAGTTCGGGGGCCAACTCGACCTCGACAGGCGGCAAGTACTCGTTACTGGGCTTGGCGACCTCGGAAACGTCACGACGGTGGCGGGCGCGGTACTTCAGCTTGCGCACGGTCTTGTAACGGTACCCATCGTCGGCCACCTTGGTATCCCCAATAGCGGCGGCATCCACTGGCGGCAAGTACTCTTGACTGGGGGCTTTTACCAAAGGAGGCAAATACTCTTGGTTGGGGACTTCTCGGCGGTGTCGCAGCCTTAATCTACGTACAGTTTTATAACGGTATCCATCCTCGGATAGCTGAGCAGCTTCACTGTCGCCCACTGGTGGAAGATATTCCGCGGACGGTTCCAAAGCGGCAGCATTCGAAGACTGACCAGCTACAAAGGCCACCAGACTCAGAACGCAGGCCCCAACAAGGAATTTCTGAAATGGTAAACAATTTTTAATTTTGTATTAGTCCCAATGAAAGAGGTTTTTCCTCATAATGAATATTTTATTTTTTGTTTCTTGTAAAATATGAAATATATTTATATTTTTCAGTGGTACAAGTTAAAGTCGTACATACCATTTTTATAATTTAGTTTTATGACTACTTCCGGCTGATGGTTTTACTTTGTCGAAGGTATTGAACCCAATGATAATATTCTTTGATTAGGCTCCAATATTTATATCCAACCCCGGTTCAAATTTATCCATCGAAACAGGTTTTTAGTACGCATCTCCGGGTCGGATAGATTCTGCCAAGAATAATTTGAAGGGTCCTAGACTTGGCTCAAGAGCGCATCAAAGAAACAAACTGACTCTATTATCCACTTATAATATGATGGCGTTGGCGTTGTGTATATTATTGGTAGGTAGGTGACCAAATAAGTTGAATCGTGCGAAAGTTGAAGACGGATGTTGCCGAGGTACATACATATACATACATAAGTATCAAGACCACGCTCTTAAGAAAATTATTTTTGGATCTAGTTTTCAATGAAGTACCCGATCTCGAGCACATTGAATGATGAGGGAGCTAGTTACGTCAGTAAATAAACATACGATGCAAATGCTTATGAGGGCAAGTATCCCCCATAGGATATCACTCTGCGATTCCAAAAATTCTTTAGTCCTTAGCCTAGGAAGGTCGTAATATATTCGATGACCTTGAATGTAGTTTCAAATTTGTTGAATTGGTTGTTGAATTGGAATTGGTTTGGAAGTGTTCTTTTGTATCGAAATCCCTATTAACTGAATAAAAAACAATAATATAACTTTAGGCATAGCAGATGCTTATATGTTAGAATTGCAGTGATATAGCCAATATAGTTTGCCGATCCTTATCCTTATATTCCAGCCGAACACTTTCACTGGAAAAAATTATTAATTCGAAAACGAAGAAAGATATTTCAATGCAATGTTTTAGTCTCCTTTTGGGAAAATGGATTTGACACCCTCTCCATAAATTAAAAAAAAATTGCAACGCAATAAAATTTATTAAAATAATTGCTTTAATTCAGTCACTTATATGTGACTGATCAAAATAGTCTCATTTTTATATTTAATATTAATAATTAAATTAAAATCAATGATTTTATAATTTTTGTTTAGCTCATTACAATTACTCATTAAAAGGCTCATATAACCTTATCTCATTGACAATTTTTTAATAAGTTTAATAGAAAAATTCAAGCTTTATTTTTCAAAAAGTTTAAGTAATGGCCGCAGATATAGTCGTAAAAATGATTGAAAAGATTTGTTTCCTTACACCTCGCAGCTAACAAATTCTCATTAAAACTTCGAGGATACTTCCTTAAAACATTACTTTTATCAAAAATGGTTAAGAATTTAGAATTCTGATTAAATATAATATAAAAACAAGAAAGGAAAGCTAACTTCGGGCGGAGCCGAAGCTGATATACCCTTGCAGTTCAGTCGCAGTCCGCTAGGTGGCGCCACCCATCTTATTTTATTAGATATATAGCGGATCCTTCTTTCCTTTGCAGGCAGTATATAAGTCGGAACGGCCGGGATCGGTCGACTATATCCTATAGCTGCCATATAACTGATTGATCGGAAATGCCATAGCTTTGAAGTTTTTTAAGTTAGAGCGTTGGGACTTTCCACACATGTTATATTTGACCAACATATCTTATGTACAAAATCGGGCAAAAGGATCGGCCGACTATATCCTATAGTTGCCATAGAACGATCGGAATTGGCATAACTTTGGTGTTTTTTAAGTTAGAGGGTTGGGATTTGGTACAGATTCTATTTTGGGAAAAACATATCCTATAGCTTATATCCTATAGCTCCTATAGATCCTATAGATTGATCGGTAATGCTTTAACTTCGTTGTTTTTCAAGTTAGAAGGATGGGAGTTTCAACGGGGGTTCCTTGTTGGGCCAAATAATTCGATATGCCAAATTTCATAAGGATCGGTGAACTATATACGATCCGCTATATATCTAATAATATAAGATGCGTGGCGCCACCTAGCGGACTGCGACTCAACTGCAAGGGTATATAAACTTCGGCTCCGCCCGAAGTTAGCTTTCCTTTCTTGTTTTATAGTAATCTTATGCTAATACCCAGTATATCCCCCTCATTTTGTATAACTTTTGTTATCCGTTTCGGCATGCTGGGCATTTAATTTACGGCACGTCTCCAAACCTTGTCTTCTTTTCGAATTGCTGCAATTCTTCTTTATTTTGAAATGTGTTTATGCCAATCCGACGATTAAGCTCTTCCCATAGGTTTTCTATTGGGTTTAAGTCTGCAGTTTGACTTTGCCACTTCATAATGTCCACCTCGTTTTCGGTGAACCAATCCTTGACCAGCTTTGATGTGTGTTTTGGGTCGTTGTCCTGAAAAAAAGATCCATATCAAGGGCATGTCTTCATCAGCATTATGTCAGACAATATATTTTTATACCCAAATCGGGTCAGTATCGGTAATCCGATGAATCGGGACAACTCCATGTCAAGAAAAACAGTCCCAAATCATAATGTTTCCGCTTCCGTGTTTAACGGTCTATTTCGAGTACCGGGCGTCGAATTCTTTGCCTTTGGGTCGACAAAACAAGTCGTATATTCTTTCTGGAGTCGTTACCGAATAGATTTATTTTTGTTTCGTCGCTCCATAGGACATTATTCCACTTCTTGGAACCCTCTGGTCCAGATCATGCCAAATGATTTTGGGCTAACTGTTTCCTCATATTTAAATTATTTCCTCGAAGGAGAGGAACTTTTCTGGCGATGCGTCCTTGTAAGCCAGCATCACTAAGTCTACGACAAACTGATCTAGACGATATTTTATGGTCAATATGAGCAGCAATGGATGAGCAGCAACGACTTAGGATTCGGGTGTCGGTCGTTTTTTGTCGTTCGGTCGGCATTTTGGACCAAAAATAATGACTGCCCAAGTCTTTTAGCGATTTCCCGAAGACTTTATCCTTCCTTTTGCAGAATTAAAGCAATTTTTCTTTTTTCTGTTGTACAATTCTTTTTTTGCCCCAAATTTAGAATTTTTTTTCCTGGGATATCCTTAAATATGCTAGGAAATAATAAAAACCAACATATCTTAACTCGAATCTAGCTTTAATCCTTTAAAATTTATCAAATACACAGGTGTACTTATTATTTTGACCAGACCAAAATCGCCCACCCAGCAGAAAATTAAGCTTAGTATTGAATACACGAGGTTCCCATATTTCATTATTGTTTTAGAAATTGTGTAACATTGTAACTTATCAATATGAAAAAATTGACGGGTGTGCATTGCATAAAAATCGATTTATATCGAAACAAATAAACACTATATCTGTGTACTTATTATTTTGGCCAGTAGTGTATTTATATTTCAAAAAGTTTTAGCTTTCTAAAAAATCTGTAAAGCTTTACTTAACCAGTTGAAACTGCAAGAGATTTGTCTTGAACATTGAAACAGTTCTAGATAGCCTTGAGTTTTTGAAAATATATAAATATATAAATATATATAAAAATNNNATTTTATTGACGAAAATATTGTTTAACCACCTATAATAAATTCAATAAAATTATTTCGAGTTTTTCCTTAAATCCAAAATTAAAACATGATATAATCTACTGATTTCAATAAGAAAATAAAAATCTTCCATAGAAAAATGTTTGGGGAAAAATCATAGAAGACCAAAAATTAATGTAGAAAATCTGAGATTTCAACTTTGGATGCGTATTCCAAAGATATGGTAACTGCTAGATACCATTTTTTAATTTTAGTTGGTACACATACATTTCAAAAATGATATGTACTAGAAACAATGATGGTCATCGCCATTACACGGCCTACATAATTCAATATATGGTAAAATTTGATCAATTTCTTCTCTTAGGTGTACCGCGGAAACTGTGGGTGATAGAACCTATGTTTGTTCTGGACTTTGGTTCAGGGGAGCCTAAAGGTTATGGAGCAGGTAAAATTATGCGTGGAGGAAAAAAAAAGTTGGAAATTGTCGGCCTGTGAAATCAGAGAAGCACAAAAATTAATGTAGATAATGTAGATTTACCAAAGATATGGTAAATGCTAGATGCCATTTTTTTATTCTAGTTGGTATACATACATTTCAAAAATGAAATGCACTAAAAAAACGCAACTACACTGTCTACATATATGGTAAACTTTCTTCTCTTAGGTGTACCGCTGAAACTGCGGGTGTTGGAACCTATATTTGTTCTGGACTTTGGTTTTAGGGAGCCTGAAGGTTATGAAGCAGGTTAAATTATGCTTGGAGATTTTTTTGCTGTCGGCCTGTTTGATTAGTAACGACATGTCGTCAAAATATCATGTCCATAAAGTGCTAAAATATATTGGGTTACATTCTTAAGAGGTTACTTAAGAGGTTACATTCTTAAGAGGATAGGATTTTGAAATTTTTTCAAAAATCATATAAATAACCTATAAATAAAAAATAATAAATAGTATCATATAAAGAACCTGTCAAAATTTCTTCTAGCACTTCTAGCATCTCTATCTGACTTTATTCCAATATTATAGTGCGGCCCCTTCAATCACATAAAAAAACCTCTTGACAAGGTAAAGTACCGGTGACGAACCTGCATGCTAAATCCAAAATATCTGATACGAATTTTGGGGACGAAAATATGCTATATAGGTGTACAAAATATTCTTGTTCGGCACGTGCAAGAAAAACAAAAAAAAAAACAGGCACATGCCGAATAAGAATATTTTTTATATGCAATTTTGTACACCTATATATGGGACTTAGTACAGATTGCATTTTGGGTAATCTTACCCGATATGCAAAATTTTATTAATTTTATAAATTTGGCTTAACTTTGTTGTTGTTGAAGCTAGAATGATAGGACTATCTACGGTTTCGTTGGGCAATCCAATCCTAATCGGCCGATTGTATCCTATACCTGCCATATAACTGAACGATCGGAAATGGCACAACCTTGCTATTTTTAAAGATGCTTGGGGCTGTGTCCCAAGAGCTCCCAATGAGTTTTATTATAATTTTTTTGATGGTGAAATTCTCATAAGGATCAGACAACTATATACGATCCGATATATATAATAATAATATAAGCTTCTGTTTAACTGCACGAGTATATCAACTTCGGCTTCGCTCGAAGTTAGCTTTCCTTTCTTGTTATACCCTTGCAGAGGGTGAAGGAGACATCTCCGTCCCTATAAAGTATATATATTCTTGATCAGGAGGATCACCTCCTGAGTCGATATGAGCATGTCCGTCTGTCCGTCTGTCTGTTTCTACGCAAACTAGTCTCTCAGTTTTGAAGCTATCAAGTTGAAACTTTGCACACACCCTTCTTTCCTTTGCAGGTAGTATATAAGTCGGAACGGCCGGGATCGGTCGACTATATCCCATAGCTGCCATATAACTGATTGATCGGAAATGCCATAACTTTGGTGTTTGTTAAGTTAGAAGGTTGGTTCCACACTTGTTATATTTGGCCAAAGTATCTTTCCTACAAAGTTTTATAAGAATCGGCCGACTATATCTTATGGCTGTCATAGAAAGATCGGAATGGGCATAACTTTGGTGTTTTTTAAGTTAGAAAGATGGGACTTGGTACAGATTCCATTTTGGGCAATATAATCCGATCTGTCAAATTTTGTAAGGATCGGCCGACTATATCCTATAGACGCCATATAACTGAACGATCAGAAATGGAACAACCTTAACTGCAAGGGTATATCAACTTCGGCTTCGCCTGAAGTTAGCTTTCCTTTCTTGTTTATTGTCTATTATTAAGACGTTTGGTCTTAAATAAACTGAAATAAATATTTAAAAAAAACTTTTCAACGGTGTAAAGCCCGTTTTACTATATTTCTTGATTATAATGTTATGAATTTTTTAATTAACAAAGTTTTTTTAATTTTTTAACCTAAGCTTAAGGTATTTCAAAAAGTTGTAGAACAAATGTTGTTCATACGATAGTAGCAAACACCTCCAATTTTTTTCAAGATTGCCAAGAAAAAAATAGTCCAAACAGACAACCAGACACATAGACAAACTGCCTTCATTTGGAAAAAGCTGTAAAAAGAGAATTTCTTGAATAACTTCTGAAATAAATGTCGGTTGAGTTACCACTCAACGCGTATTTAGTAGAAAAATGTGAATATATAAAAATATTTTATCTGGTGACTACAATGTCTCCACCAGCCCAATTTAGTGATTCAAAATTTGTTTACTTTTACACTTATTTCTCCCAAACCAAACGACTTGTGGACTCTATATATAGCCGAAGAATTAAAAATGTTCTGTACGCATCCGATCTGAATCAATTATACACCAATCGAAAGGTATTGTTTTAATTAGATCATTTTTGTCCAAACATTTTTCACTTTAGTTGCGTGGTAAAATAGCGCCCACACGTGCTATGTTGCCCTACATATGTAGGTTATGTTAGGTTAGACGGCTGGCGGTCTCTTCCTTAGGAGGCGACCACCACACTTAGAAATTTGTACACACTTAGGATCAGAAATTCCCATTATTCGCGGGGAAGGACTTATGGTCTAACAGTTCCCCCACCCTGAGGCTTTGGTGAATCTTTCTATCCCATTTGGATCTATTTCTGACATCATTAAGATGTTGTTGATGAACCTGTCGCCCCGGTGTTGAAGTCTGAGAGACTGTAGTCCAGGACAATGGCATAGCAGATTCTCGACTGTTTGTTCTTCTTCTTCGTCCCTGCAGCTGGGGCAGTAGTCGTTGTGGGGTGAATTCATTCGCCTAGCATGTGTTCCCACTAGCCAGAGCCCCGTGATGACTCTTATAGCCGTGTCGACAACTCCTAAGTAGTTGTGATGTTCTTTTTTTTTGAGATTTTGGGCCAGAGTTGGCGGGCCAGCCGGCAATTGGGAACAGGTCCCAGCTGAGTTGGTTTTTCTTCTTGTTGGCTTTCCCAAGTTGGATCTTGTAAGAGACTAAAGGTACACCCATACCATCTAGTTCTCCCTGGAGCGGTGTGCTGGTGCCAATTCTTCTGCTATGCAGTTGCCTCCACTGTATTGGAGTTACTGGTGATCGAGCTGATCTCTGACTTCCGCTTGAAATACGCTGCAGTGATTGGGTAGAAAGAGGCTTTAATACCTAGTTGTTCGGAGTATATCCCTCCTCCTACTTTATTGTTTAATTTGGAGCCATCGACGAAAGTAACCGGATGGAAGTCGTATGAGACTCCAAGGTGGCTGCCGCATTGTCTTCGTTGCTGTGTAATGAGGAGAGAGGAAAAGTGTGAGGCTATATTTTAAAGGCGGCAACATAAGCGCATCGTTTGCACCGGTTACGGCGCGGATACCCGCCAGCAGTCCGGGGCTGTTTGTTTGCGAGGAGGATCCCCGAGGAAGGTCCTGCTATGGGATCCTTCGCTTTATTCACAGCTAACCTTAACTTAGAGGGCCATTTGCTATCCGCAACTTGTGATCCGTTCAGTAGCCCCAAGCTAGGCATCCTAGAAGTCATCTCACAAACTCTTCGGACCAAAGTTGCCAAACATACTATCCCCAAAATTTTTCAACGTGCAATATTTTTTACCATTATTACATAGTTTACAGAATATAATGCATTAGTTATATACTAGTATGTAATTAATGCAATACATAAATTAATACATGTAGATCGTAGAAAATATTTTAAATACAAAGATTAAAGAGCAGCTTGATGCCTTAGAAGATTGAAGAGAGTTGATGGACCGTTTATTATTTTATTTAGAGATGAATTATCGGATATACCGTGTGGTCAGTATCTTTTGTCAACGCGACGTGGAACGCCTGAGTGGAAGCGCCTTAGAACTCTCTCTTCAGTAACGACGTTACGATGTGTTGAACTGGATTCGATCCTTCTCATAGGTCATTGACGAGATCATTTCGGTTATCAACAGAAACAGGGGTGGAAGTGTATTCCCTTTTGATGAAACATTTTTTGGTTGCTGTTCTGCGCCGTTGGAGAACCCAGGTTGTATCGATATCTACGAAAAATTCGTTTGGCAAGCGTATCATTGTTTCGTAGAGAATCTCCGCAGCCGATGATTTATGGTCCTCTTTTATGCATGAGCGACGATAGGTACTACACATTATCGTAGCCTTGAACTTTCTTTGCCATCTTTCAATTATTCCATTTGATAGTGGGTGATAAGCAGTCGTTTGGATGTGATCACTGCCCATAAGTTAAGTTTGCTCCTTGAACGGCGCAGATTCCATCTGGCTGCCTTGGTCTATTGGTATTGTTACGTGCGACCCATTGTGACCAAAAAACTTTGGCTGTCATGTTTGTGGCAGGAATAGCCTCCGGCCAGCGAGTGAATCTGTCTATCATGGTAAGATAATACCGAAAATGTTGATGAAACGGCCTGATGGCCGTATGTGCGAACGAAATTAGTTGATACGATAGTGGTTCCTTGCAGTCCAAATCCGCGACTACATTAACAGATCTTTGAGATGAACGATTTGAGCCAAAAATTTCGAAATGTAGCCTAGATTACGAAGTTGCCTTGAAAAGCATAGACAAGAGGGTTATGATCGGCGTTAAAAGTACTTGATGGCTTCATAAATTGAAAGTAAAGACGAACGCTAAATTTCGCATATAGGGATCTGATAACAAGCTTTTACCAGATCGACGGTCGAAAATATCTTTTTTTCATGTAACTGCTTCGAGAAATAGTGAGTATGAGTAATTGGGTAATGGTCGGTTACGGTTATGCCGTTGAGGAGGATCGCCAACCTCCATCTATTTTGCTAACCATATGCAGCGGGCTAGACTTCTAGATTTTAGAAGGACAACACGTGCACTCTTTGAGCAAGAAGTTGAATTCTGCTTTTGCGATTAAAAGCTTTTCACCTGAACATCGGGGGCGACCAGAGATTGGGATCCCTGTTGTTTCAATGAACAGAGAGTTGTACATTGTGTTGATTGTTGTAAAGTGACTTCCACATATTCTTGTACAGAGTACAACGACAGATGTGGACAGAGGAATTTTTTGCGGTGAAACAACTACTGATCGTCGGGAATGATTTCGAACGAGTCGCTCTCAAAGATTATCTTTTTGGGAGCCTAAGTTGTAGCGAGATTTTTCGGGCATACACTAATGTTGGGTTGGTACCGTCGCTTTTTTTATGAGAGTGTGTTATTTGCGTGCAAGTTTTTAATTCAGAAAATGTAATGATATTTAAGAGTGTCTATTTGCGAGCTTCACTCTAGCACGTCGGGGTCACTACTTTAGTAACTCGGACTAATATTACTAACATATATTTCTGTTCTGTACAGTGTGGCGCCATCTATTTTTGGCACTTCGGAATTTTTGGCTACTTCGGAATACAATTACTCTTCCCGATACAAAGCGATCCAAATCATTTTTTATACCCTTGCAGAGGGTATCATAATTTTGGTCTAAGGTGTGCAACGCACTGAATATCTTCGACCCTATAATATATATATATTCACCTATATAATATACATTTTTCAATCTGAAAAATGTTTAGACTTGAATATTTCTGTTTGCAAGCTATAATTGCTATAATTTTCCCTATAAAAACATTTTTGTTTTTTTCCCAGACCGCATTAACTGCATCTTTTGGCAGCAACTTAGGAACTAACTACCAAAAAAGACAAAAGTGAGAAAAAAAAAAAAAAATATTTTTAACTAAATAATTTAGAACTAGAACTAACGATATTGAGGGCGAAAATAGGAAAGATTTTGTTTTTGAATTGCACAATGATATTCTCCAAATTATGTGTAATCTGGTTGAATAAAATAAGATATGTAGAATATTGAAAGTTTCTTATTAAAATAGATTTACTTTTCATTATTATTTTATGCTTAAATATCGATTTTTCACTTTTGTCCGCCTAGATTGGCAAATTTACTCTGTGCAACGCTTTCATAAAAACAGGGAGTAAAATGTTACATTAAATGTTACATTATTACATTAAAAAAAACGGAGCCTCTAAGGTAAAAAATTATTGTTTTTAAACTTTTTTTCTGTAGTTTTAGTAAAAAATCAATTACAAATATAATTTTTAATAACAAATTTTGAAATCTTAATTATCCTTAAATATAAATTTTTTTTTCATTGTTCAGCAACTAAAATCAATGTTGAAGGGATGGCGCAAAGGTAACAATTTGTTTTTTATCTGTTTATAATATTTTTCTACCCCCTTATAATTATATAAATTGTGACAAATATGCGACCAATATTACAATAGTAATATTACATTTGGTAATAGTAATAGTACATTTACAAATATCACATTATACGGACATCACTGTAGAATTGGTTTTTGGGGACATTTAGTTGGAAAAAATGGTAAGAAATCAGTGAAATGGTAAAATAGAGTCTGTTATGAGCTCTCTCTACGCGCATAGAAATAACAAATTTCCACGACTAGGGGACATTGGGCTTCGGATTGGTTTAGGTGCAAATCTGTTTAATTTCCATGCGCAATCTATTTATCTCTCTCACATAAGCGTTCTGGCTAAGGGGGCTGAGGAGTCTTTTTTATATTAAAGGAAAGGTGCCAAGACCGAATAAAGTTTAAACAAAACAGTGTGACCTAACAGGGAAGGGGAGTGATAATACTTTTAGGGTCACGCCTACAGTTTTTCTGAAAATTCATACGGTGGCGGCAGTTGACCAGTTTCCGCCTTGCAGTCCGGTTCAAAGGCGGGATTCTCATGTTGGCCCTGGCGTTGCATTGCGTTGGCGGCCAGCTCTGCGTGATTGCGAGACCGAGAAATTTGGGTAGAATTACGCATCCCATAGCTGAAGTAGATAACATAACCAATAACGATCCAGATAAGAAAGCGAATCCATGTGTTCAAGTCCAGCTGGAACATTAGGTACAAGTTCGCAAAGACGCTCAAGCAGGGTACGAAAGGCACAAGAGGTACTTTGAAAGTAAGCTCAATGGTTGAAACTGGCTGCATTCCAATCACGACGCATATTACGATTAAAACCGCTCCTATCACACTTAGGGATACGATTCCGCCGGTGGATTCCATGTCGAACACCTTTTGTAATGAGCACCATACTAGGCAAAATATTGCAAAAACCACGATGCCAACCTTTGTTATGGCCGAGGTCATCGAATTGGGCTCACGGTACGAGTTGCCATTAAAGAATTGTCGAAACACGTTTGGCGCTTTCACAGACACAACTTTGGTCATCTCTTCGTCCTGGTAGCGCAGCACCAGCACACAGATGGCTACTATAGTATAAGCGAGCAGTGTGCCAATGGACATCATGTCCACCAGTTGGTCCAGGTTGAATAGCAAGGCCATAATAGCTGCAGCAAGAAAACATAAAAATGGATTAGAATCATACCGGTGGCGTGGCAGCAACAATCAACTTACATGCAAATATGCCTGATACTACAGTTGCCAAAAGAGGTGTCTTCGTATAACTATTAACAGTCGAAAGCTTCTTGAAAAGGATCCCGTCATTTCCCATAGCGTAAAGAATTCGGGGCAGCGGAAACATAGCTCCCAGTAAACTAGTGCAAAGCGCAAAGACAGCTCCGATAGTCACAATCCATTTGATCGTGTACCACTCAACGGAGTCAAAGGCGTGAGGGAAGGGTGCATCCTTATCCTGCAGGTAATAGGGCAACATCATGGTTAGAACCGTTGACACACCGAAGTAGGACAGGAATATGATAATCAGCGAGACCACAATGGACAAAGGAATGTTGCGCTTGGGGTTAATGGCTTCCTCGCCGGTAGTAGCAATACAGTCGAAGCCTACAAAACCATAAAAGCATTTTGCTGCACCAGCCATAACTCCGGCGATACCAAAAGGCATAAATCCACCGGTACCGAAACCCTCGGGCACGTCCTTTTCCGAAATGCGCCAGTTCTCTACATTAGCTGTGGCGAAAAAGTTAAATTATTTCATTCAAAAAAAAGGTCAATAAGCTTACCATTCATGGCCCCGGCCACCAGCACAATGCAGATTGTGACTAAGTTGACAGTGGTGAAAATATTATTCAAAAAACTAGACTCCTTGGCGCCAAATGCCAGAATAGCGGCAAGCAGCAATACCATTCCAAACGAAAGAAAGTCCGGATAGTCTCCAAGAAAATCTACGTTAATGTGCATCGACTCGTTCAATGCTTTCGACATATCATTATTGATTAACGAATCAAAATAACCACTAAGACCGCGAGCCACAGAAGCCGTTCCAATAACGTATTCCAGTATAAGGTTCCATCCAATAGTAAAAGCCACGAATTCGCCGATAGTAACATAACTATAAACATAAGCACTTCCTGCCTTGGGAACGCGTGCTGCAAACTCGGCATAGCAGATACCCGCAAAAGCCGACGCAATGGCTGCGATCAAAAAGGATATGGTTACAGCAGGCCCGGCAATGTTATATGCCACTTGACCGGCTAGGACATAAACACCCAATCCCAAGGTACTGCCCACTCCCAAGGCTGTCAGATCAAACAGATTGAGGACTCGGGCCAGCTGGGACTCCCCTTCGTTCACGTCGTCCGTCTTTCGACGAGTTAGTGCTGTCCAGAGTTTGGCCATACCTAAGAAAAAAATATAAACACAGAATTGTTTATACGCAGAATTGTTAATCGTTAAGTTTGTTGTTACTTTGCTGTTATGCCAAACCAAAAAATTTTTTTGCTTGAATTCCGTGACCTCAAACTTTTAAAATTATTTTAAAAGTGGTTCGCCAATGACGAATAGTCACCTACGTCCAAAGTTATAAAAGAAGCAGAAATAAATTGTTTAACTGATCTAAAAACACATTTTTTTGAGATTTTTAGACATAAATATGAAGAGCTAGCTTCCAAACTTTTTTTGAAAAAAGATATTTAGAAGCATAGAAGATTGAAGAAAATGAAATAGAAAATGTTTAGATATTTAAACGAGTTACCTATGTATAAGATATTTAAAATGTAAGACACCTCTTGACGAGGTAGTGACAACACGCAAGCCAAGCCCAAAATAACGTATATTTTTGGTAGCGTATTTACTCGTAATTTGATAAAATATTACAAACTAACAAACATTTTTATACAGCACGTGGTGTTGTTATATTAAATATCTTTTGTAGACCTTTCAGGAGCATTCTGATTAATTTTGTAATCGTTTTAAAAGGTTAATGTTAAACTCCCTTTGACAGTCGATTCACACGGTCAGCAATAAACTTTCTGTTTTGCTCATCCACTAATTCTTTTTTTTACAAATTAGAAGTTTGGATTTAAAAAAATATATGTATATTAAAAAACCTTTCCAATGTGGTAATCCATGTTTAGATAGATGGGATAAAAAGATATGCATTTACATTTTAATTTACAAAGATTGCTTAAGTTTTTGACGTAAGCTTAGGGTTTTAAAAACAAATTGTGAACAAAAGTTATTCACCTTTAATTAACAAACATCCCCAATTTTTTCAGTATTGTGGAAAAGAAAAAAATGCATTCAAACAAACAGCGGTAGACAACTTTTTACACCCGGTACTAGATTAAAAGGGTATATTATATTCATGTTAAAGTATATCACAGAGAAAAGGTATCATCTCCAACCCCTTCCTGCCTTTATGAACGCGTGGATCTCAGGGACTATAGTCAAATCTGTGCCAATGGCAGTACATACATATATAACTAAAAACTAAAACCTGCCGAATTCTTCCGAATCTGAGTTTTTTTTATAGGAACTTTTTATTCTGCTTCCCTACAGGATTTTTTGAGTTTTTCGTTTCAAACAAGAATGCAACAGAATTTTTATTTCACAAGCATCTTTAAAACTAACAAGGTTGTGCCATTTCCGATCGTTTAGTTATATGGTGGGTATAGGATATAGTTGGTCGACCCTTATGAAATTTGGCTTATGAAATCGGATTACTTTACCCAAAATGGAATCTGTACCAAGTCCCATCTTTTTAACTTTAAAAACGGAGGAGTCGGCGATGTCTCCTTCACTGCGTTGCACACCTTTGACCAAAATTATAATACCCTCTGCAAGGGTATAATAATGTATAATAATTAGCAATGACGGTACCTGGTTTTTTCATACTAAACAAAACAAAGCCAACTAAACCAAATTTATATTATTCAAGTTGTACTATTTAATTTATGTGAAAAGAAGAGTGCAGAGTTGGATACCTTTAAAACGGACTACTATCAGATTAACTTACTGTCAATTACATGTCTTTTCTGAATTTAAAAATGTACAATTTAATAAGGAATACCTTATTACCTTAGGAGTAGTATTATTATGTACCAGTTGTTTATGCTATCAAACAATTGTGACTCGATGATTCTTTTTTTAAATAATAGATCTGCTTAGTATATATTGTTTGTATCCATCGGAATAAGTGATTGTAAATTACTTCCATTTACACAACCTCCATTGGGCACTTCAACTGTTAAATGAGCACGCGCCATGGTTTTATCTAATCACGAACGTTTATTAATGGAAAGCATGATTAAAACTTAAAATCGCTGGAAATTGAAGTTGCCATTGGGAAGTACTTAAAGGGTTCAGACTGAACAGACTGATTAAAATTCAGCTTGCATTTATAGTAGTCAAATTACTGCAAAAACTCACACGTCCGGTACTTACATCTAAATATCCAATCCCCGCACCGCTACACAAAACATGTTTTTAATGTCATATCTATTAATCGAAGGTTGTCGGTTCAGCTATAAAAATAAGAGTGTGTCCCCGAGTTCCACCTGCGATTGTAAAACATTTATTCAAATTCGACATTTATGCCTGGAATAAGCCGTTATAACCATCGTTATAACCATGCATAACTACAAATCGTACTGTATACAACAAGAATGTAAACGACAGTAGTGTCCCACATATGCGCACACCACTTATCTTTTTATAATTAATGCCAAGTACACCTATGTACATATGTACATACATGTTTTAAATGTATACGTTTTAAAGATGCATTCTTCCTAAAAAAACTAAGATCGCTGAGCTCTTTCCCAACTTAAAAATTGGTATTTTGGTAAAATATGGAAATAGACTCTTAGCCAAATAAGGATATCAAACAATCATATAACAGATTTTAAGACGATTCAATATTTATCACCAAATGTCACGTGTTTTTGTTGAAATATAAACACAAATTTTTTATTTTGGCAAACTGGTTGACTATACCAACTTAAATTTACGTACTTTTCCCTTTTTCTTTTTCAGAGTATCAAATAAACCGAAGCACCGCTTTACTCTGGTCTCGCTCGAATAAAAAGCTAACAAAATAACACCGATCAAGTTACCGCGCGGGACGCACTCCAAAGTGCTTCTGATCACAGAGCTCTGGCGGCGGAACGGTTAAAGCTTTGGGTTTCGCTTTTGGCCCCTGATTTTTTAACGCGACGCTGCGGCAGATTGTTAATAACTTTTTCCCCACGGGTCCGAAGCAGCGACTACATCTTATTGGCTTTCCGGTTCAATCCGATTCGTTTTGAGATTCGAATTAGTTTCCGAATGTTGTTCGGCGATCGGATTCAGACTTGAAGCCGAGTGTTGAACTCGGCCAACAACTCTATCTTATATATGTATATACAGCGTGATAGCGGGTGTTAACAGGTGCAATCGCCTAGTTAGTGGTCGGCCATCTGACGTCACTGCGATAAGTTAATTGCGGCCATCGCTGGCGCTCGTGCCATTGATTAGCCATTAGTAAGAAATTTGTGGCATATCTCATTGGCTTTTTCTAGAAACATTCCCCCGCCCTCACGTTTATCAGTCACGTCTGAACACCGAAAAATGTGCTCTGAGCGTTAGCCGTGAATTTAAGTGGCAAGCAGATCGTAAATGTAAACAATGCTGCAATTCG
Organism: Drosophila pandora; assembly: GCA_021223865.1. Lineage (NCBI taxonomy): Eukaryota > Metazoa > Arthropoda > Insecta > Diptera > Drosophilidae > Drosophila > Drosophila pandora. Next base: position 2,119,340 of record JAJJHT010010398.1, read on the forward strand.
CGCAAACTTGAGGCCATTGAACGCGTGCGACAATGTGCTCATAGGTCGTGGATAACTATCGACGCCTGTGGATCGCCCTTGACCCACTGGGCGGCACCCTTCGAACTCCGATGATAGCAATTCAACTGAGTATTCTTAAAACACTTGCCAGCTGCCTCAACCACTCACATCGTTTTCGCAGCTGAAGTAGTCAGAATCGAACACATTGACAAAATTGGCTAGCTTATTGAAACGCATTTTTTTCGCAACGGCTATACTCTTTTTTTGTAAGCCTTAAAAAAACGACGTTAACAACCTTCTTGAAAATAAAATATTCCACTCTATGACAAAGCACCGGGCCAATCGATGACTTGAAAAATAACTTGCTATCTGCAGACCCGAAATAGGCGCGCCAAGACCGGCTTTAAGGGATAGACGGGCAGTCAAACGTGAAAAACAAATCTTTCAATATTGCAAGAATCTTTTAATTATTTTTTGAGTCATGATGATTATGTTTGCTTTTAACATATAACAAATGAAAGTCACAACATCCTTTTTTGGTTTATTGAAACTGAAACTCTTAGGCGCCTGTTAAGTACAGATTTCATGACACAACTGTTCGTTTAATGGTGCCAGTCCCAACTGGCCTAATTGATCGCTAACTCGATTTGATTGTCTGCCAATATTTAAACTATCCATGGACCGGATAAATATTTTCACACCTTGCAGACGTCTTTACTCGTGACGTTAGCGAATATGATTAATATTTCACCCAATGAATAATATCGGTATTACTATCAACTCCACAACGGCCAACACCCCGTTTCCATAATACTAGCAATATGGTTGTGAAATGTCCAATCGATTTATGAGCCTAACATGTTCATATTTGCTCTTTAATTTATAACCTCTCATCCTGGGGTCTATCGTTTACGATTTCCGTACGATTGTGTTTAGCCTTATAACTCGCCATAGTGACCAAACGCCAATGGCAAAAAAAAAATTTCCAAATATTTTATAATCCGTGTGCCATTCTAACTGAGTTGTACATTGAAAACCCCATAAAAGCTTCCTTTCTTTTTCACATAATTATATGACCTACAATAAGGTGGTAAATATTTTCTCAATTTTATTACACATTTTCTTTGCTCGATGGGATCGAGGTATGTTTATAATGCTATATGCCCAGACGAGGCGTAAAAATTAGTCAATCTTTATAATCCGTCCAAAAGTTCTGAAGAGTGATACATTATCTCTATCCTTGCCAGACGTTGAAATCTTAGACACTCGTGAATTTTTGGTGTAGAAAAAAACGTCAAGAAGAGGCACTCATGAGTTGGCTTAGTGCAAAGTCGGCCTAGGGAAGGTAAAACCATATAATTTCATTCGCCTAATATCTGATGCAATTAAAGTAGGCCCTCATCCATTTGTCAAGACCTGCGATAAGAGATAGCTGCACTCCAACACTGAAATAAGCAATTCCCATGCTGTGTTTCTGACTGTGGCAGCGACTCGTGAGTTTGCCTGATAACAGAAACAGAGAAATTTCACACAAATTTTCGCTTTATTATCTTTAACATGCGGCTTTATCTAGGTAGTGTATGTCAATTTTTATAATTATGTTGACACAAAATTAGAAAGGCAAGAGAGATGAATTTTAAAAATAGGGGAAATATTCATCAATACGATAATTATAATTCACTCATAATTTCACTTGCTTTATAACACGTTAGGTTTCGCTGAACCAAAGTCCAGAACAAACACAGGTTCCATCACTAATACATCAATTTCTTCATTTCCGCGAAAACTATTAGTAATGGAAACTGTGTTTGCTCTGGAAAACTTTATCTGTTCAGGAATTTGGTTCAGAGGAGCCTAACGGTTCGAAACAAAAAAGATTAAGGGATTACCAATGATTGCTGTTCAAAATCGAGTTTTAGCGACAGTACCGAATCACTTCGAATCGTAATCCGATTTTTTTTTTTTATCAATATCAGGTACTAATCAGGTACTGCTATCAGTTTAGTAACTAAACTTGTCGTAGATTACTGCTGGACTAACAAAAGGTGCAATACAACATTGTAAAAACAAAAGGAAGGTCTGATGAACGAATTTTTTGATTTTTGCTTAATCTTTGTAGCTACCGTATGAGTCTATGTGCCAAATATAATAGTCTTTTACCTCGTCAAGGGGTTTTATTTATATCAGATGTTTTTTTCTGTAAAAATATATAAATATGTTAAAAGATCGTAAATATTAAAATTTTATTTATTTTAATAATACCTCATATCGATTTTGCTGACGAAAAAATCCAATATATGTATGTATGTATAAAAAATTATATATTTGCAATTGTTTTTACATGACTTGAAATTTTTGTTAATACGGATAATACGGATTAGAAAAAAAACATTCTAACAGAACACTTCAAATATAACCAGAATTAAACATGTAATTAATAAGAATATAAAATCTTTTTATTAAAAATACTTCGGTGTAGATATATGTACAGATAAATAAATGAAAACGCTAGACGAACAAATGAAATTGATTTCATATTTACCACTAAATAGTTTTAAATAATACAAAATATACATAATACTTCTATTCGACCATTAAATTTGAGGGTTATGTTGTGTAAATTTTACGTGTCGACTCTAAACGCCTATGGACGAAGGGCAGTAGGAACTGCGTATTGTTTGGGAAATTTTGTTCGGAGTGTCGTCTGTACTGTTATGAATATGTACCTTAGTTTCACAGCTATCATGATCGGACTATATCTTGAGTAATCGGATTATCTTAGATATAAAAACGATAAATAAAAAGTTTCGTCATCTCAAGGGGTATCTTCAAAAGAAGAAATCGTTAGATCCAATTAAAACAAAAAATTTTTTTTTTAACTTTTATATCCGGTAGTCGTAGGGTACAAGGGAACTTTAAAGTCGTGTGAATGTCCAAGAACAAATCATCTCCGACCTCACAAATTCTTTATCAATACCAACAGCCGATTCGATTTAGCTTTGTCCGCAAAAGCTTTGTAGCAAAAATTGCATATTTCTGTAGCAATTTTTCTTTTGATGCCAAACTAGGTTAGGTAAAAAATAATGAATAAAATTATTAAGGAAAAAATTAAAAACCCATGGTTCTCAACGACAGAATTGTAAAAGTTGCTAATCAAACACTTGGGAAAATTAATCATACAAGGTGTCAAGGTGCCCTGATCAGAGATTTTTTGAAGGGTTTGTGACTCCCGGTGATTCCGGTTTCAGGTAGTTCCGCTTTCCGGGGCTTGCCACCCCTGACAAGTTGGCTTTCAAGGAGATCTGTTACATTTGTGAATCAATCCGGCCAGGAACAAAGCTTCTCAGGCCACCGAGAGAGCCACCACCATGGTTACGCTTATAACAAGTCTGGCGACGATGCCATGTCACCCAATATTTCTCATTTCAATTTACCCTATATCATCTATATTACATTTTCTCAAAGCTTACTTACTTTGGCACCATATTTTAAGTTTAACTCGTTTCGAAAATTAGTTGCACCCTCTCCCTAGTTACTGGCAATTCCAATTGTGCCTTTCCTTGGCCAAAGCTCAAAGTTTTATAAATTGGTTTGATGTTTACGTGGATATATGTATAATATGTGCAGATTGAATCAAATCTCTGGAACGCACAAGCATCATCACTTCAATACCATTCGATCAATATCCCTTTTTTATTTTTAAGCAGTTTTTCATGCGATATTACTAAAAAAAAGCTGAAAAAAATTTCAAAAATATGTCAAACTTTTTGACCTAAATTACAAACACCCAGCTATGTATGATGATAAAAATGTCATATGGCATTACTTTCTATGAGTCACTTAATCCAGAATACTGTACGTCCAATTCTAACTGATCTAACTCTGATTTTTTGTAACAAAAATTTCTCACAATAGTATGAAATAATCCCGTCATAATCGAGGCATCACTTTTGATCGGAAATTATTTGGTTTTCCAAATTGTTGGTAATTTGCAATTACATTTCCTTGTACCAATACGTAAATAAATATACATTCGTATTTCCGGTAATTTGAAAAATAAACAGATTAAGAATACCCACCACTTAACACCGTTCTAATTAATTAATTGAAACGGGCATCTAATTAACAGAAATTATCAAAATTATCAAATATTCATTTTAAAGTAAAGATTAAAGAAAATAAATAAAGGGTAACACTATTTCATTTTTTTTATTTAGTTACACATTATATTATTCCTTATCGAAAAAAAATATTTTTTTTTTTTTATTAAGTAAAAAATATTAAATTTTGAATTTTTAATATTTTTTTTTTTAA
>JAJJHT010010398.1:2123725-2296826 GCA_021223865.1 Drosophila pandora
ACATAAAAAATTATAATTATAAAAATTTTAATTTCTTGCACAAGTAGTAAACGCCCATTTAGTTGACATACAAAACCAAAAATAATGTATAAAAAAAGGTAAAGAACAATTAAATGAAAAATAAACTTGCCAAAATGAGGACGTTGATAACTGTCCAAAACCGGTTTACCTTAGCGTATGAACTCATACACTTAAATAAACATATACAGTGCATGTACGTTTCAAATTTTTGTTTAAAAATTAATTCTTTACGTAAATATGTGTGTATTTTATATATATATAAATGTAAAAAATGTAATACAGGCTTGTGTTGTTGTTTATGTGCTTTTTGTATACATAAAAAAATTCGAAAGCTAAGTCGATGGAGAAAAAAATTAATAATTCATTTCACTCAAATCCCACGCGCACTAACAATCTGTGCTGGGTAAACCAGCGATGAGAACACAACTAATGTTAAAGTGCCTCGACAACATCATAGAAGGTGGAAATAGATCAGACGAAACAAAAAGCTCATTATAGTTAACAGTGCTTTCTTCTAGAAACAACCGTGATTTGTTCTAACGCATACTTTAAGATTTAACAAGAAAATCTTAGGTCTTAGGAAAAACATCGTTAGTTTCTTTTATATTATCTACAATGAAACGGAATTTTGAACTTCAACATGAAAGGACGGCTTTAATAGAGTTTTCCTACTATATGATATCGGGTACTCGGGTATTTTTCTTAACTTTATTTTTCTGCAATAAATTGGTCTGTGGAACCAATTTGGCTTCAACGTTGAACTCGGTGAGTGTTAACCACATCAAAATCTTAGACCACTATTTCTTATAGTCTCTAAGATCCACGCATGAGATCGGCCACCAACAACAGGTCAATCTTCTGCTACTGGTATACGTAAATTCAGGATCGGCAAAACGCGATTGAGGTGGGATATTTCTTGGCGCCTAAATAGGGTGGGACTATGTTGATTTGTTTTTGAAAATCAGTGGTTAATAATTCACAGGGTCACGAAGCCTTTTTTCGAGCTCTTTTAGTTGTCTCCCCCATACCAGCGAGGTTCAAGGTTGATGGAACCATTGGAGTCCCAGTGTATCAGCCACTCTTTTGGAGATAAATTAACCTGCGATCTAGAATCCAAAGTTTCAAAGTGGAAGAGCTGTCGTAGTCGCTCTTCGTAGTAACCCTTCTGCAATCGATAAACTTCTGGATGGCTATGTTACTTTCGATTCGCTTAGCGATGAGCCGCTGTATCAAAGGGTCTGATTCGGACCCATGAGGCTCGCTTAGGTTGGGCTGAAACTGATGTGCGAGGTTCCAGTGTTATCTGACGCCGGCTATTGGTGCAGGTTAGTTTGGTCTTGGTATTCGATGGAATTAGATGAAATAATCATATATCTCTCTTTTGTTATTTTTATTAATATATTATAATTAATTGTGTAAAAAATGAATGTATAAAAATGTATGTATACTGCAACCCAATGGAAAATTCAATTATAAATAAACTAAAAATTAATTTGACCTTCATTTAATACATTTATTTTAAAGCTTGCACGCCGATTCGAATACAAAAACGTGTCACCTCCGTTTATCGAAATCAGCTCCAAAACTCTGGCGTGATTTTGCCTACTTTAGACAAGGCGAGTGATATAAAAAATAGAAACTTTACCTATTAGCTCCTTTTCAAGATAAGGGAGTGAACAGAACTCAGAGTTCTGCATAGGATCCCCCTGACATCGTCAATTAAACAGAAGAAACCCTCACACACTGAGAAAAATGTAGAACGTTTTAAATAAGTCTTGGACGGAAGAGGACTGGAAAAAAATCAGAAATATGGTCAGTCGAGACCAAAATAAACCGCTTTTAGTTAGATAGTAAGTTATAATAGAGGCACCGGCAACAGAGAAATTAAAAAACCTCCAAAACCATTTTGGGGCTGCTTTACGTGGTGAAACAATGGCAAACAAAAAAGGATCATTATCCTAATATTTTGGAAACCATTCTCCTAGACTTCAGGGACAAATGTGCTTACCCCATAAAAAAAACATTTTTCAACAAGATGAACCCCCAAGCAAACGGCTAAAATCGAAGAAAATTGGCTAAGAAATCGAAGGTTCAGCTTATGCAGTGACCAGCTCGAAGCCCGGATTTGAATCCTATTAAAAATCTATAGGATCTGCTAAAAAAACGACTGGCAAAGTACAATATCGCACCGAAGAGATCTGGGAAACTGGTCAGGATAGAAACAGGATGGAAAAATATTTATAAGGAAATGTTGCAGAATTAGGTAGTCTTTGGACAAAGTCCTAAAAAAAACTACGAAAAAGCACAAACGTGCAAAAGATATCCAAACAACTTATTATTTGAATTTTTTTTGTATGTATAGTAGAAATAAATAGAGATTATTGGCAAAAAGAAATTTTGGCTATTAATAAATTTTTACCACTTTTATAACACTTTGAACTCAGAAGGGACAAACATGTGCCCGCCACTGTATTTGCAATGAATTTATAATATATTCTAATGAACACAATACCAATCCAATATTAAAATTCAGTTTATATTGGCAACCATATTTGAAATGCTACCCCAGCAGTAAAAGTCACCCATGAATCACCTATGCGTCCCCCTGATCACCCATGCATCTGCCCTGAAATCTAGAACAAGCTGCCATGAATTTTGTTCTGAAATTTTTGAAAATATCCTCTCTCGGCCCTAAATTCGATATTCATGCATGAATCAACCCATAATCAGCCGTGATTTCGAATCCGGATTCAGGACTGAAAATTATGTCGGAATCAGCCCAGATCCAGACCAGAATTTCAGAGCTGAATCAGCCCTGAAAAGGAAGCATGATTCCTCGCTGAAAATCGTGGCTAAATTAAAACACATTCATGACCCAAAATCAAAGAAAACAAGAAAGGAAAGCTAACTTCGGTGGCCAAATATAACATGTGTGGAAAGTCCCAACCCTCTAACTTAAAAAACAACAAAGTTATGGCATTTCCGATCAATCAGTTATATGGCAGCTATAGGATACAGTCGACCGATCCCGGCCGTTCCGACTTATATACTGCCTGCAAACAAAAAAAGGGAGTTTCAACTCGATTAAAAACTAAGAGACTAGTTTACGTAGAAACAGACAGACGGACATGCTCATATCGACTCATATCGAAGAATATATATACTTTATAGGGTCGGAGATGTCTATTTCACTGCGTTGCACACTTTTTTCCAAACTTATAATACTCTTTACAAGGGTATAAAAAGTGAATGGCGGAAGTGATTTAGCGTTTTTACAAGGTTTGTTTTTAAATATTCAATACAAATGCAATTAATCAATAGTATTAGTATTAAACTAGTTTAATACTAGAAAAGAAACTTACTGTTTACTAAGTTTTTGTGGAAACGATAATGTGGCTTTCTAGCTAAGCAGCACTTGTATTCAAAGTATTCCATTGCACTACCAAGCCAAACCCCCTTAAAAATAACATTGTAAAACATTACAACACTTCCCTCAACTAGAACAATTTAAACGTTTGCCTACAAATTTTTGTATACTCAATACTAGTAAAGTACAAAGTACTGTATCCGTAAATTTTTCAAAATATTTTCAAATTTCAAAACACAACAAAAAAAACACCCTATTTTAATATACATATAAAAAATTTTGGAAAAACTTAATTTCCGAATTTTTTATGACTTATAGGCATTTATATTCTGATTCCCTTTTGCATTATATATTGTATTCTGGTAAATGTATATAACAGAATGAAAAAACCATCTCCTCATGAATCAATAAATCAGCATCAAGAGCCGAGTCCATGTAGCCATGTCCATCTGTCCATATGAACGCGTGGATTTCAGAAACTATAAGACTGAGCTACAAGATTTTGCCGGAAGACTCCTGTAAATAAAGCGTAGGTCAATTTTTTTTTTTTCAAATTTTTGACTTTCCCAAAAAAGTATTTTGAAAATTTTGATACAAAACTATTCCCACTACTATAGCTAATTTATGTATATCTGAAAAACAAATTTCACATATAAATAATAAATCGGCCAATGTTAGAGGAGTTACTGACATTTATATTCTGATTCCAATATTGGCTTGCAATATTCTTTAATGCACTTAGACTCCTATGATATCTACGTCAAAATTTTGACACGCCCCCTTTCGACCCAAATAAACAAGTTGGATTTCCATTCTGGTTTTTTTATTTACGGTATTTTGGAAAATGATAATAAACTGATCTATAAAAGAAATGGTTTAAATGTGTTTTAACTAGTTTAATACTAGAAAAGAAACTTACTGTTTACTTTAAAGTAAAACAAGAAAGGAAAGCTAACTTCGGGCGGAGCCGAAGTTGATATACCCTTGCAGTTCAGTCGCAGTCCGCTAGGTGGCGCCACGCATCTTTTATTATTAGATATATAGCGGATCGTATATAGTCGGCCGATCCTTATGAAATTTGGCATATCGAATTATTTTGCCCAAAGAGGAATCTGTACCAAGTCCCATCTTTCTAACTTAAAAAACACCAAAGTTATGCCAATTTCGATCGTTCTATGACAGCTATAGGATATAGTTGGCCGATCCTTATGAAATTTTGTACATAAGATATTTTGGTCAAATATAACATGTGTGGAAAGTCCCAATCCTCTAACTTAAAAAACACCAAAGTTATGGCATTTCCGATCAATCAGTTATATGGCAGCTATAGGATATAGTCGACCGATCCCGGCCGTTCCGACTTATATACTACCTGCAAGGAAAAGAAGGCAGTGTGCAAAGTTTCAACTCGATAGCTTTAAAACTGAGAGACTAGTTTGCGTAGAAACCGGCAGACAGACGGACAGACAGACAGACGGACAGACGGACAGACGGACATGCTCATATCGACTCAGGAGGTGATCCTGATCAAGAATATATATACATTATAGGGTCGGAGATGTCTCCTTCACTGCGTTGCACACTTTTGACCAAAATTATAATACCCTCTGCAAGGGTATAAAAAAACTATATTCCATTCTTAATAGATCTTTGAGTTGCTTATCAATTTTAACGTCGTTAGTGTATTCCACTTTTACTTCAGGCCAAGGTTTTGTTATTACCGAGCTGGGGCTTTGACTTATCGTCCAACCGCAACTGAGTGATGCGAGCTTTCGAAATAGAAGCTAAAGCCATACTGGCAATTATAGCCGCAGAGAACTTGCATACAACCAAATGACTACTGAAACAAGAGAGAAAAACTCTATTTACAATACAAGCATTAATGATTTCCGTACTGTATATATTAATCATATAAATTAATAATTCAGTTAATTAAATTTAAACAATATATATTCTGTTCTCTGACAAAAGGCTTAACTAAAGCTACCTACAGTTATTTATTTTAACTCAGTAATATTAAACATTTTGTGAAATGATTGAAGATTCCTAACGCGGATCCTCAGATGTAGGCTTTGTAGTCTGCTGATACACTAGACCATCCACTCCGGGAATAGTGTTGCAACCTACACATGCGTGTAGGGTTTCGTGTATGAAAGCATCGCAGTCAATGCAAAAGAACTGCTGGCAAAATCCGCATTTAAAGATACTTTTGTCAGCGACAAAGGTAAGAACCTTGGCACAAGCGTAACATTCCTTGACACCGCCATTGTAGTCTGAAGAAACAGTCGGCATCGAATCCAAAGTCACCTCTTCGAAGTTTGGGACAGGGAACAGGTGGTGATAGGAACGTGCAAGATGAGGCGCAGACACAAGGGTAAGACCACAGGACTGGCACTCAACAGGAAGTTCGCAGTATTTGCTGTTGCATTGAGGGCAATGATGGCCAGTGGTGCATAGTACACTAGGCTCCTCTAGGTTCTCAATGTGACACATGCACATGGACAATGGCGCGTCCTTACCCCCCACCTCGTTCTTGGTGTGGGGAAAGCCCATGCGAATGAGGGAGTTGTGCTGAGTCTTTGCCGCTGGCGGCGGGTCTACTTGCGACATAAGCTGATCGCGGAAGTGAGCGTCGTCAAGAACCGCACCAAAAGTTCCCAGAGTCTGTTGAGTTAGATAGCGAGCAACGTGAATTTCCGCGGATAACGATATGACAGAGCACCGAATCCCTTCTTTTTTCAGTTCGTCTATGGTAAGGTTGATGTCGACCGGGTCGCAAGTGGTAAGCGAACCCATTATGACGACAATCTCGCGAGATGCATGCGAAGGTACCACTTTAAGAGTCTTTAGAGCCAAATCTAAGCCATTTTGAAGGGATGGCTCGCTGGTGAGGGAGACGTTTATCAAGCTGTACAGATAAAACTTTAAATATTTAATAAACGAATGTATCCTAAGTATTTTACTTTACATACCTTTCTAACGCCTTTAGATGGACTCGCGATGTCCCTGTCAGTTCGGTCACCTTCTCGGCCCTTTTGGCCTTTAGAGCAATGATGCCCAGCTGGCTAATAGGGTTCTGATCAAAGAACTCCTCGATGAACTGCTCCAACAGCTTGATGGTGCACCGAAGTCTAGTGGGCTTCAAATCCGGTACACTCATCGACTCGGAGCAATCGACTATGACGTATAGGTGTCGCATCATTCCAAGCCTGTTTTGCTTTGTTTTCTGTGCCAACCTCTGGCGTTTAGCCTTCTGTATGATTTCGGCAATAGCCCCGTCCAATAAACCATCTTCGTCGTCTTTGATAGCTTCCCTGAAGATTTAAAGTAGAATGACGTACTGCCATAAAGGGATGATGTTCATGAGTTCTCACCATGTTTTTTCGTATCCGGTCTCCCAGCGGTACTCTTTTTGGTCTTCATTTTCATCATCGGCCATTCTTGAAAATAATAAAAGGCGATTTGTGTCCTGGCAATCCGAAGCGTATAAGCGGATTCGACAGTGTTGATAATATGAATGTTTTTACATTTTCGTTGACCAACATTGATAAAACCACCTTCAACACTATAGGATGACAGCTGATACATTTTTAAATAATCAGATCGAAAAAATACCATAATTTCGATGGCGTTGCCACTCCGCTACGATTAATGTTTTTTATGTACGATTACTAACCGGTAAAAGCGACGCTTTTAATCGGTAATAGAATTTTAAATTTTCAATTCAAATAAACTTTAATTTATTTTTTTATTTGATATGAGTTTGTTATGTAAATTTCATATTCTTTGCTGCCAAGCTTGATTTAAATTTGTTCCAGCACGTCGAAAAAAAACAAACGTTGCCATACCATACAAAAAATCCCACCACGCACCCTGATTGGGTACTGAATTGCACTGCGACACGGGCGAACTTGAAATGGCGCTACACGCGATTTTTGGGCATTAAAGCCTCTATAGCAAATTTTGTATACGCAAAGAATCGCGTTATTCAACACACGTCAATATATGGGTAAAATGCACCCATGAACGAAGGGATTACTAAGTTCGATGTAGCCGAGTCGGAAACATCGTTCAGCTTTGGCATTCAGAGTTAGCGCCTACAATTAACAATCGCTGAAAAATTTGAACTAGTTAAACTAAAGGTTTAGTTCAACTATTATTGTTTATATTTTTGTAAAAGTTAGCTTATGAAGGTACGTTTAGAATAAAAAAAAAATTCATCTTATTTTTTAAAAGTAAAGTATAGCATTGTGACATAGAAACTTAAATCGCGTTGCCAAGCTTTTGTTAAATTGTGAAAAACATATTTAAATCTGTACATTTTTGTAAACATGAAATTTTTGTGGTATGGTAAACTCTTCCGATATAGTGATAATTAAAAAAAAGACGCCGAAATAGATTGTGAATGACAAAAACTATTTATTTCCATATTGTGTATAAAACTGCTCCTAAGGATCCTTAAAATTTCATTATTGGAAGAAAACGTTACTAGTTTTTCTGTGTTTATTCTTGGCTTGGGTCCCAACGAGCCGCTGCATCCCATCCTTTTTATCGCAGATGTGTAAAAACACACCATGGGGGGAACGTACGTCGTACGGTGCACTACTGGCGTTGCCACCTGGCACAAGTGTGCAAAAACACACCACGGCACTGTACTTTTTTCGTCTGTTAGTTGATATTTAAAGCAAGCCATAATAAACATTTATAAACGTTACGTTGGTTTGATATATTTAATTGCGGTCCTCAGAAGCCTGCGAGCTGGGCCCGTATATAATGTTGGCACAGGAAATCGCACCGACTGAAATTGGGAAACACGCAAATATTATCAAGGGTAAGAGGCCAAAAAGAAATACTTAATGGGTTAAAATACTCAAAACTTTTATTACCAATTTTTTTATGAATAGCTGCACAGGAAGAACTTGCAAACATGGATGTGCTTGTGTGCGGTCGATGTTTGAGAGCCTATAATTTTGTGGAAGAGTTTCAGTCCCACAAGGAGGATGCATGTGAGAAGGAGAACGCCAACTTGAAAGAGTCATTGGATACCAAACCAACCATCTGGGCGTTTACATTGTGGAAAGCCACCCAATTGTATACACGGAAAGATGCTTATTCAGGCAATTCATGGGCCCTGTACCAACACTGGGTTAAATTGGAGGACAGTGTCAGGGAGCCGTGGATCGTAGCTGGGAAAACTATACAGTCCTTCGGCAAGATTGCTCATGGGCAGCTTCAGGACATGCCAGTGCGCATAACGAAGACCGTTGTGAATCCAAATAATAACGCCTCCAACAACAATATTGCCAACGTCTCGCCAACTAGAAGTAACAAGTGTAGTAGATAAAATAATTCAATAAACTAAAAAAGTATGTTTCCAGAATCCCCGGCCGGGAAGCTACCAACCATATCAAACCAGCTTAAGGACACTGAGAATGAGCGACCAAAGTCTAAGCCGGGCACTCCAACGCCGTCAGTGACCCCTAGTGGAGCAGTCAAACAAAATAACCGAATAGCCATTCGAATTGATTCGAAGACAGAACAGCGTACAGAAGAACCTGTTGAAAAAATTGTGGCTAAACGCTTCAACCCACGACGGAAGACGCACGAGTATTTAGTTAAATGGGTGGATCGTTCGCATCATGAAAACACTTGGGAGGTCATGGCCAACCTTGAACGAGTTCCCTATTTTCTACAGATGTTCGAAAAGCAACTGGCGAGACAAAAGCTTACCAGGGAGAAAGGTCTTGATGCTATTAAGCGTATGCAATCACCAGTTTCTTCGTCAAAATCAGATTCTGTCGCTCCTCTAAGCCCGGTGCCGGCACAATCCCAAATATCGCCAACCTCTCGACCTTCCCGCACTTCAAAAACCAAGGCAATGGATTCATTTAAGCAATGGGTCAATGAAAAGGGTGGAGGGGACGGTTCGTCGTCGCCCTCTTCAGCCAATGAAGATGAATCGGCAACTGAGCAAGAATGGACTTCGTCAACGGGTCCCATTAAGCGAAAATTAGATCGTACGGACTCCAGCTTGGAGGAAAGTGGTCTCAACGATTCTATGGACTTGGAGGATTTAGAAGAAGATTTGCCATCCCACACCGTTAAGCGACTAAAAAACGGCGGAAGCTCCGTGCAGCTGAATAAGCCACGTGTTCAGCTCACGGACAAGTTGCAGACTAAGGTCAACGGCAACTCCAATTTATCACATCAAAAGATGGGTGAAATAATATATACAGAGGACAGCACCAGCTCGGGAATGTTCCGCAAGCCTGAAATGCCAAATACTCTTCACCTGGTAAATCATTTTTTTTTCAGCTATTTATGAATTATTAATATTGACTCCTGCTACCTTTCCTAGAAAAAAGAGAAGACTGAGTGTCCAGTTCGCTATCTATCGCGCTCCGAAGTGGCTAACAATTCGAGAGGTGTTTTTCGCGTGGATAGCTCTGAAGCCCCGTCAAACGCATCCCCAGCTGCTATACAACCTCAAAAAAACAGCTCGTTGGCTGCAAGCGGAGGAATAGCTAAAAGACTGCCCATTGCTAGGCCCGCCCATTCTGGTACCAACTCGCCCATTACTGTTGGCCAACGTCAACAAGTTTTACGCACTCCGGGCTCAACTGCGACGGCCCAGCGGAGATCAGCAGTTAGTGTTAATCCAAATGTGCGCCTTAACCAGCAACAAACTCCGGCCAGAGCTCACCCAGGTGGTCGCGTCTTGGCTCGTGCTGGAGCAGGAACACTTCAGCAACGACAACCGACAACTGCTAAAGCAGTGACTCCTGAGCAAAAGATTTTACAATTATCGAAGTCTGGCGATCTAAAGGTAACGCGAAAAGTGGTTACCAGAGAAGAGTTGATCGCGCAACGTGCTGCACAAGCCCGTCAGCGGCAGCAGCAATCCCAGGCTCAGATACAAAAGTTGACGTCAGGTCGGCAGCGGGTTGCTTCTAAACCATTAAGTCAACCTACGTCTGTGCCAATGGAGATGGAAGAGGAAGTACAGCACCAGGCTCAGCTGTGTCCAATTACGGGGAAACTTATTGGTCAGGAAGAGACACAGTTGCAAATGGAACAGGAACAGCAACAAGAGCAACAGCGTGAGCAACTGGAAGCTGCGGCGCAGGCCCTTCTAAGTGGTGAACAACAGGTTCTTACTAACGAAGATGGATCTGCCCTGCTTGTTCGGGGCGAGGACGGAACTGTTTATCAGGTGGCGGGCAAAAATGCAGAAGGTCAGACCATTTTGGTCACTCAGGGCCCCGACGGTGAACAACAATTTGCATACGTAGCATCTGCTGAAGGAGAAGATCAGGATGTCCTGTCCCTGGATCATGCAGTGGCTGAGGCCGTCCACGCAGGTGAACAGGAGGATACACAAAATGCCGTTACTGCAACGGCTGACGGGGAGCAAATTCTCGTGTCCATGACTGAAGAAGAATTGGCGCAACATCAGGCAGCAGTGCTTCAACAGGCGGAGGCTGCCACAACTGGAACAGGAACGCCAGCTACAGCACAAATACATATAACTACTTCTGACAGCGACGGGACGGAAGCCCAGATACCGGCCGAAGTTGTTCAAGCTGATTTGCCATCTCCTGGTTAGTTAAATCGCAAAATGCAATAATTTGAATCAAAAATTAATGTTAATATTTTTCAGGAGGTACACGCCGCGTCGTGTTGCTACTTCAGGATGGAACCTTTATGATGACAGAGATGCATGAAGATCAGTTCAAAACATTGAATATCCCGACGTAGGAACTTGATAATAATCTCCAAATAAAGATGTATCGATTGGTCAATTTCCCACCTCCCGTTCGTGTAGTCGAAATCATTCCCACATTGCAGGCCAACATGCCATTTATACCTTTATTTGTGTTAAATTCACATCATCTTGACCAGAAGACATTGCGGAAAACCTAATTGCAACATTAGGAACATAGGAAGTATCGATGGAGTTTGCTGCCAATGATGATTGGTTATTGATGACCAATAAATTTGGCGAACAATAAAATAACATGATTGAATAGAGCAGACTTTTTAAGGGTCCATAGGGAATTTTCGTTTGAAAACCTAAGAACACGTAGACACTCTTTTATGAAAGCAGTTTGAGCATTTCTAAACAAACCACAATGAAGGACAGAACAAAAATAGCTGTAAAAAATTTAATCGATATTAATTGTAAATTATTTAAGTATTTTAACTAGAAACATCTATATATGAATAATTCATTTACATATATCAAAAAAGACAAAAAGATTTTTAGCTGACACATTGCAAACAGCAGTGGCCGAACTCGGTACGAAATATTGCCATTCATAATGGGGGTGTCAAAAAATATATTCCGAATTGAAGTCTAATTTAGGACTGTTATCCCAACTATTCATTTATATTTAATTTTAATTAAATGAACAAATATTTTTTTGTAATTTCAATAGTTTTAATTTCTTAAAAGAGTGGAGTCCCATAAAAATAAAATTTAAATAATTGTGCAAAAAACTAACATATTAAGTAAACATTTCCCAAAGCTGTTTGGCTAAACACTGCTTTTATACCCAGTACCCGGAATCATTTACTATCTGTATCCCTAAGCCGTGTTCGTCTGTCTGTATGAACGCGTGGATCTCAGAGACTATAATATATAGAGCTATAGAGCTAAGACTACGTATTTTTAAAGTTGTTTATTACAAAACATACAAAAGAATGCAAAAACAATTTTTTTTTTGTTAAAAAGGCTTGGGCGGAAAAGATGAGTACAGCGTATCATATAGTCGGGAAACTCGACTTTAGCCGTCCTTTTTTGTTCCTTGTATAGTTTTTGAACCAACACCTAACGCATAGGCATCTGATTATAATCCTTATTGCGTCGAAAAAAAGTTCATACCCAAAAGTATATTCTAACAACACGACATTTTTCCCTCTATAAGTAAACATACATTATTAAAAAATAATGAACACAAAAATATAATTTAATTTTTTGAACATTTTTGTTTTTGAAATTTAGCAATGAAAAATCCCACAGTATCCAATTCACCTTTTTGGAGTCCTTTGTTTGGTCCAAAACGTTGTAGCATTAGTGATTGGGATGCATCCAGATCCTCTAAAGGTAAGCCAGGGCCGCCCCAGCGTGGCGTCGCATCCACCAATCTCAGGTCTGGAAATTTTTTCAAAGCCCAAGCCACAATCCCTTCACATTCAGGCTCGGTAACTGTACAAGTACTGTAAACTAGTGTACCTCCACCTCGTAAGAGTTGCACTGCCTGTGTAAAAAGGCGCCTTTGAATATTTGGATATGACTGTAGGACTTTTGGCTGTTTAATTTTACTCGCGAGTTGGGGGCGATTACCAAGACCGCTGCAAGGAGCATCCAACAAAATACGATCAAAGCTAGCGCATGGAAATGGCGGTACGGAAATTGAAGTTGCTAGCGCATCCACGGCCTTTGTCGAGTCAAAGACGTGTAACTGGATGCTCCTATAATTATTTAACTTAGACCGCATGGTACTAACGCGGCTCTTCGAATTGTCTAATGCCATCACGCAACCCTGGTCGCCCATAAGCTCAGCAATGTGAGTTGTTTTGTTGCCAGGAGCAGCACACATATCTAAGACGTGCTCTCCAGGTTGCGGATCGAGGACGCGTACGCACACAATTGAAGGAAGATTTTGTAAAAGGGCGTCCGCGCAGCTTAAGTTTCCAAGTCCTGGTACCACACCGCTTATAGTTGACAACATTTCGACAGCTACACCGCTTGCAGGCTTGTCATCGTTGAACAAATGATGTCGCTGCATTAGTACCTTCCCTTTGCCCAAAAACATTTTTTCTGCACTATTAAATCTTACAGCCGTACCTCTCTTGCATCTTCCAGCCAGATCTGCAAATATGTTCACCAACTCCTCAAACCGAGTACGATGTTCCATTGCGAGAACACCGGGGGCATATATGTGCGCTCCTCGTAAAAGAGCAGCACCACAGGTTGAATCTACGATAACCTCCTTCAGTGTAGGGTCGGGATCGTAATTCAAGCGGTTCGAATCCAAAGGATCAATACATAGAACCTCTGGTAGACTGTTTAGGCCATAGACCTTAGGGGCATCCCTTCCATAACGGGTTACGAGTGTGTCTAAAACAATTTTCTTGAAATCGGCCACTGTTGAACGTAGAGTATTTATCCTGTACGTGGTGGTTCGTGGTGCAACGCAGAGCCATTCCAAAAGAGCAGCAAGATCCGTGGACTGATATGGAATTAAAAAAGTTAGCCCCAAGCACAGAATTGGTTATGGAGAACAATAGCAATTCATTACGTTTACTTTCAAGATTTCCGCTTCCAATTGCGGACAGCTTAGAAACGGTGATTTTGGATAGCGCATAGAGCTATGAATAATAATTAAAGTTCAATGATAAGAACTAGCTTATAGTGCTGTAAATGCATCGATACTAAAATCGATTCATTGATGTTTATACTGATGTTTTTTCATTAGTATCGATTTATATTGTGTATCGATATATCGCTCAATAATTATTATTATAATAATAATTATTACAAATTTTAATAAAGAATTAACAATTCTTTAAGATATCGATGAAACATCGATGTTTTCAAAAATATTTTTATATTTAAAAATATAATTAAATAGTCTTTATAGAATTTGTATTAAAACGAAAAACAAACAAAAAATTTAATCAAATGACATATTTAGAGAAATTAATGAAATAAAATTGAGATCGGATAAGTCACTTATTAAAGCTATAGTAATTCTTAGTTATAAACATTAGCTGGTCAACGACTTCGGACTTCAACCGGGTACGGCGATCCGAAATTATTTGGCCTGCTTTGCTGAAAGCTCTTTCTGATTCACACGACGTGGCTGGAATACATAAAAATTTTTTTGTTAGCTCCTTGAACATGCAGTCCGTTCTTCGAACACAGCTAGAATTAGAATAATTTTATTTTAAAATAATCATACTACACAATTTCTATATTTACCATCCAAAAATTTAAGGGATCGCAACTTTCTGGCTTGTTCCCACTTTCTACGTGTTGTCTGATCAATATAATTGCGTCAGAACGCGTAGTCGTTGTTTTTGAACTTATTTTGAGTTGAAGAATCGTAAAATAGCTCGAAGTTGGATTGGGTGGTGTAGGCGCTATCGACGCTGATGTAGATGTTTCTTGAGCCAAATTTTTTAAAACATTGTGAAGCTCGTCTTCTAATGCTCAAGCATATCGGCATTATTCGTTCTTTGGAAACCCTGTTTTGTGTGCGGTGTGCGTTTTATAGTTAGAAATTTAAATCGATGTTTCTGCACCTCTAATCTCTGTTGTACATCTCAACGATTGCTTTTAAAGACTTTGAGTAAAATATATGGAAATAGACAGAACTTAAAAATAAATAAAGTGAAACTTGGAATTGTAAGGAATCTATATATTTAGTCCCGATATGGGTATTCCCTGTTTTAAGTTCTCTATTTCTTTAAAACTTATTTGAAAAATGGCGCAATACTGTTTATACTGGTTATAACAGAAATTAGGGGATGCCCCAATAAGCACGATATACCAGCTTACTATATTAAGAATACATCCTAAAACATCGAATTAACAATTCAACATCGCTCCCTATTTTTAGTTTAGTACTTAGCTTGAAAATAATGATTGACGAGCAAAACAGTTGATTCTTTCCAGTGGGACAATTTGATTTTAGTCATTAAACTTTTGAATCGGTTCGCTAGGGATCTGTAATTCGCATCCACAAATAAAATAATTTTTACAAAAACTATGTTCTTATGTTCCGTTTCCACTGTTCCATATCGGCGGTAATTGGGCGATGATTATTTGATGGACATAACACCATCATATATTTAAGAACTAAACTTATTACATTTCTACAGTGAAAAAATTATTAAGGTTCTTGAATTGATTCCAACGTAAAATTCCCATTTAATGAGTACATGATCTCAAAATATTTCTATTAAAAAATAAAAAATTATTTTTAAAAAACATTAGATTATCATCAAATTTGGCAACCCTATATATTGTATAAATATGGCAGTTCTTCTCGTTGGTGGGGAGACGTGGCAGCATTTCTGTATATTCACCAAAACCTCTCTCGGCAACATTTAGTTTGGTGAGTTTGCAGTTTTTTCAACGGCAAGTGTATTCTCGTAAAGTTATATTTTGCTCTGTGATTTTTGACATTTCCAAGCCGAAATTTTTAAAATTTCCGCTCAAATCTCTGTGCATTTGATTCAATTAGTTGGTGCGTATGTGTCCTCACTTGAGATAAGGGGTTTTACTCAAAATGAAGTTTATTTCGTTATTTAGAGCCTGCACTAAAACAATGTGGATGATTTGGTGTATTCGTATTGGTGTGCGACGTTTGAACGCACGCACACACCCACGAGTCCGTGGGGAATTGTGTTGTCAATAGTATCTCAAATGAAGTCGCAATATATTAGTCTCAAATTATCGGCGGCTTCTGATTATTTAACTTTCAATTAACATATTGCACATTTTCTTTGACATTTCCAAAATTTTATAAGAATTGAGTGAACGATTCCAGAAACTTGATAGAACCATATTCGATGAACTTGTTTATCGATAGGCTCTCATCCTTATCTTTCTTTTCGCCATTCGGTGTGGTGTGTTTGTAGCTGAGAAAATTCTGTCCACTAAAGAATCTATAATAGTCGGTAAATAGACGTTAAATATGTGTTTAAGGAATTTTTCTGGATATCTGAATACTTGAATATGCATTGGGTCAATTAAAATTGCTTAAAAAAAGTATAAAAAAACAAGGCTTTTTAGCCGTTTTAATCCGTAGGAAAAAAGCATACGTCACTTACACAGACGCAAGGGAACCACGTATATTCAGTTTTCCAGTGTTATATATTTGAAAAGCGTTTTATGGCAAAGTGCGTAATATTTCATTTCAAACACGCCTTGGATGATTAATAACTTTTATTAATGTCGACAATCTAGGACGGCAAACTTAAAATAATTGAAATGAAATGCTTGACTAGGCGTAGTAGGCAACCCTAGACGCTTGTCGAAGTGTGAGTGTGAGAGTGTGGGGTCCACCTCCCTTCCCAGCTTGGCAAATAAAAGTTGCGACGTGTAGTTTTCGGATGTTTCTCGGCTATCCCTTTGATCTCAAATCGATCAAATGGCATGTCTTCCTAGACTTCATCCTCCCTAGCTTGGCCTTATATTAATTTCTGAGTCAAAGTACGGTGTGGGGTTGCTTGCTAAATTTATTAGTTTTTTTTTTTACAACTTTTGTAGAATTTCAGGATAAGAAAGGGGGGACCGGCAGGAAGCGCCGGTACCACCACTTCCGATCTAAGATAAAAACCCAGTTGAGTTGTATATATGTAGCGTGGATTCAATCAATCTACGAAAGTAGTAAAAAGGTGACTCATTTTAGAAAATAGACTCATTTTAGAAATTGTTTTGTTTGGATAAATCGCAACGTACGAAAATTTAGTTTATTGAATGAACAAAGTCGTTATGTACCTGATAAGGTATCATAATTACTAGCGAAAATAACAATAGACTTACATATGTTCCACATAACTTATGTTCCACAAACATGAAATGTTTTATGAACTTTTAATTTCAGTTCAATATTAAAAATTTGTACGCTTTAACAGTTAAATTTCAAGCTTCTATGTTAATTCTTAGACACCTAGTATTTCTCGCCATTTTCAATGACTAATTCCAATTCCAAAGCAAGTGACACAAACGTCGTCAGTATCACGAAATCCAAAACAAAAGCCACATCACACAATCATTGTTACAACAATCATTCAAGACAATTTCAGTAGATTGGATTGGTTAACGGCTCGCCGCGATTAAAGCAATTCTTCGCTTGGTAGATTTTTGTTGGATGCTGAAAATTCTCTATTTAAATCCTTTTTTTGCTTCTTTGCAGATTTCCTCAAACCAGAAGTTTGCTTAATTTAACAGGGAATTGCAACTCGGATTTGAACTCGTAATTAATTCCAGTCAGCAAATAAGCTAGCACGCAACTCAGAGGTCCGACCTAAAAGATTAAATAAACAACCATCCTCAGCGTCCGAGACACAAATAAGCCAAAATGGGAAATGTATTTGCTAACCTTTTTAAAGGGCTTTTTGGTAAAAAAGAAATGAGAATATTAATGGTCGGATTAGATGCCGCTGGTAAAACAACCATTCTGTACAAACTCAAATTAGGCGAAATTGTTACAACGATACCTACTATTGGTAAGTTTAAGTGCTCCTCTTGATTAGTTTACCCTTTTTTTTTAATCAATTATTATTCGCTTTTTAGGTTTCAATGTGGAGACTGTAGAATACAAGAATATTAGCTTTACTGTGTGGGATGTGGGCGGTCAAGACAAAATTCGTCCCCTATGGAGGCATTATTTCCAGAACACACAAGTAAGTGATAATCGCATCAGAAGGCTTCTGATAAATTTGGAGTTCAGATTATAGTTTCTTAGATGATGTTACTAACTTTTAATGAATCATTCTGTGATTATTCAAAGTTTAAATTGTTTCAAGACGGGACTGATACTATTGAAGGGTTGTCTATTGTTTTCATGCGGGAGTTACGATATTGAATTAATATTTGTCTGTGATATCTTGCAGGGTCTTATCTTTGTTGTTGACAGCAATGACCGTGAGCGTATTGGGGAGGCGAGAGAGGAGTTAATGCGCATGCTGGCCGAGGATGAGCTAAGGGATGCAGTCTTGCTAATATTCGCCAACAAACAGGTAAGTCGCGACAAGGAAACGTAGTGTTCAGTCACTGGGTTATTACCCAGTCAACAAAAATCTATCTAAATGTCTGAGAACTTTTCCTTTAAATACTTCTAATCCTTAAACATTATAGGATCTGCCAAACGCAATGAATGCGGCCGAAATTACTGACAAGCTCGGCTTGCACTCACTCAGAAACCGTAACTGGTACATTCAAGCGACGTGTGCAACCAGTGGTGATGGGCTCTACGAGGGACTTGATTGGCTCTCCAATCAGTTGAAGAACGCTAATCGCTAATTAAGCGGAAGACCATAACTACAGAACCCACAATAATATGAACACAACTCTGATTTCAAGTAAGCCGAAGTAGCAAACCAACAACAACCATAGGAAAGCGGCAAGATAAATTAAACGGACAGCGGTGGAAATCGTCATCAGGAAAACATACCACAATAACAGCAGACTTTCGCATAACTAAAGGGATCGTCCTGTCCTTATTTCCGAACAGGAACTTCAATTGTTTAATGAATTGCAGGAACCTAACTTTTCAAGCAGCACATAAAACTCGCTATAATTTAATTTAAATTCATATAATTATTGGATGTTTAAAAGTAAATCAAGTAAAAGAAATTCCCCAATCTATTGCAAGAGAAAAGAACTACAGTATATGGTATAGAAATGTCTTCTAAGTTATTTTTGTCCTCTCCCTCCCTTCATCAATATATTTCTTTTTAATTTTATAAATATAAAAATAATATTAATGAGAAAAACTGTAATTGTAATTGCTCTTTAAAAATACAAAAAGAAAAATTTTAATTTTTATACTTTCGTTTGGTGTTGTCGCTTGGCCAAGCTAATTCAGCAAAAAATCATGCATAACATAAAACCATATTAACAAGGAACGTAATAAATTAATATACAAAATTATTTTAACTAACTTGAATAATCTCGTTATGAAGGGAGTTTTCAAAAATCCGGCTAATTGGGATTCTCGATAAATTGTGTGTTGAGTAATGTGAAAAAAGGGAGATACCAACCCAGTGGGCAGGGTTGTTCAGTGTTGTGAATTTTCTAATAGGAAAGTTGCGTACCAAGAGAAAAACCAGACATTCAATACCGAAACGGCCGAAGAAATCTGGCCAATTATATGCGGCCAGTGTACATTGTCTAGTATATTCTAAAAAAATTTACGAATTGAAAAATTTATGGTGTATTATGGTATATATTAGAAAGCAGAGGAAAATAATTTTCGAAATGGCTCACCTACTGCGCGAAAAACGATAAATATTGTAAAGCTGCCTTAAAATATATTTTATCAGTATATTTTATATTTATCGAAGCGGTCACACTTATTGGCATATAAAAAATATCGATATTTTGACCGATTATCAACAAGCCTAATCCCTAGGTAATTTGCGGAAATTGTCAATTATTGTAAAAAGGAAACTGCACAATGTCCACTAAGCAAAGTTCAAAGAAGTTTAAATGGGCCCTTGACTTTAACACAAGGTATCTATTTCTACGACGTCAAAAAAGTCAAATTATCAATTGTACTATTAAATATTCCACTTTTTTCAAAAGCAAAAATGGTGACATGCCCTCGCCACTCGGGTACAATCCAGCTGCACTGGTGAACCAGACCGATGCAGCTGGTCGAGATCAACGCTTGGTAATAAAAAAGTCTTGGGATCTCGCTCTAGGGCCTCTAAAAAATGTGAGTTCTCACGGGTGTCCAGATGTGCGGGTCTAACCTTTTTTTTTTAATTGTAGATTCCTATGAACCTTTTCATCATGTACATGTCCGGAAATTCTATTTCCATTTTTCCTATTATGATGGTAGGAATGATGTTAATTCGTCCTATTAAGGCTATGTTCACCACACAAGTAACCTCCAAAATGGCCGAGGGCGCTCAAGGAACCGGCCAGCGTATAGTCTACTTCCTTGGTAACCTGGCTAATGTTGCCCTCGCTCTTTACAAGTGCCACAGCATGGGCCTGCTGCCCACGCATGCTTCCGACTGGCTTGCATTCGTCGAACCCCAGACCCGACTCGAACATTATGGCGGTGGAGTTTCCTTTATTTAGGTCAAGTTCTTGGCGGACGAAAAAATTATAAAGGCTTTATTATATTATAGATACATTTGTTTTGGTTAAAAAAATGTTGGGTCCAATTAATCGTCCAGAATCTTTTTGGCTTCCTTTTTAAAATCGTGAACAATTTGCTCGGCGGCTGATCTGTGAAATGTGTACACATTCAATTTGCGAGTTTAATTTTTAATAATTATGTAAGGCAATATCAACCTAGCTTTCAAACTGAGCATAGCAGAATGCAGTATAGCAGTAATAGAGTTCTTAGCCGATTAAATTTAAAATTTAAACAGGCCTATTAAAATAAATGTTTCTATAGAATGAATTCACTACTCGATTTAGAAAACGGATTTTCCAAAAAAAATGTAATGGTTATATTTAATTATAGAAGATGCATCTGCATACCTAAATTGAAATTTATGTCTAATATTTTTATAGCAATAGTAAAGGGCCAAATACACAAAAAGGTAATAGATTTTAAAAAAACACAGCTTTTGGACATTTGAGCTCTGCCAAATTTCATTCTTTATAATAGTTTGGTAGACAATTTTTTAATGATTTTGCTCAATTGGTATTCCTAAAATTCGCTCAAATGATTTATTGAAATTTAAAGCCGTGTAGATATCCTATCAAACTACAAAGGCCATTACTTTTTCTTGCTTTCCTCCATCAGTTCCTTCACTTTCTCGTTCAGTCGCTGAATTAATTTCTGTGGATCGTCGACACGGGGGACCTGCTAAAAGAATTGGCCAATGGTCGATGGATGATTTCGTTATATTTAATGGTTCTCACCTCATAGTTTTGCGATACGTAGATGCCCGTGTAAACCCCGGCTCCGAAGGTTATCTGGAATAAAAGACAATGTACTATTAGTGGTTTGGCTTCTAGCAGATCTCCGTCCTAACCATGGAAAAAAACATTGTCCGGTTAAAAGTCCAAAAGCTTTTCTTCGGGCAGCAAGGCGGAGGCTCCGGAATTTCTGGCTGACAGCATGTGCTATTAGTGCGGAATTGCCCTCCGGTGTTAGCCCTAAGTCTAATCACTTGCCCCCCAAGTGCCAGCAATTTCATTTTGGCTTGCAGTTCAGTTAAAAAAAACTATCAATTTGGTGAGGTTTGTGTTGTTTTTTGAAGAGTCAAGATTTGTATGCCCTTACCGGACGTCTAACTTGTCCGATGTACTTTCAAAAGAAAGCCTGCTGTGTGGTGAAAATTTACACAAGCTGGATTTCTATGTTTTTATATACAGTGACTCGCAGTTTATTTCAACGACCAAATTTGTTATGCGTTAAAAAGTCTGCAAAAAGGTGTACTAAAAATATTTCAAAATATTTAATGGCATATTTATCGAACATATTTATCGTATTTATGGGAACGTCAGTCCATAACAAAAAATGGATGTCGAAAATTAAAAAAGTTGGCCCTGTATGTCAGCAGCGGGTATTTGAATTTACGGTTTACCGAATAAGCAGTAAATACCTTAAAAAACTTCAGAAAAATGAACAGAACATTGCTCATAAACTTGAATAAAGCTACATTTTCGAGGTTTTACTTACAGAAGAAATTTCACAGATGAAATCTTTAAGTACTTATGTTTAAAATGGTAACAAAAAATATCATTTTATGTTTAATTCGCTATTAATATTGTTATAAATAATGAATTTTACAAGTGGTCGCTTTTCCTTTTTTTTGTTTTTAAATGTAGAAACAATTAAACATATTTTTGTCAAAGATTTATTATTTTAATTAATTACATAAATTTCAATCAAATTTCCAATTTAGTTTTTGGTGTTCAAATTAGACATTATAAAAGTAGAAAGTAATTTTTTTTTTTAATTTTATATCATTTCAATTTATAAAAAGATTTTGGTTAATATAAGCTACGAGCCACTGTACGTAAATACATACATATACATATGTATATGAAATGTACAGGCCCAACCTGCAGGCAAGCACGCACCGCCTCGCCAATTTCATAACTGCGTGGGTAATAACGCATTTATCGTGCTGCCAGTTTTGACTTTTGGGTAAGAATAATTTCACAATAAGGACAATAGTTTACTTACCAAAAACTTAAGCATCGTAGAAAAGCTAACTGAGCCCTTGTCGCCCGCAACCGCCAGCGTGAAAGAGTGAAAATGAGAGCTCTCGAAGCAAACGTCAGGCGACCGCGATTGGAGGTTGTATGTGTGACAACAGCTGACTGGCACACTGGGTTCTATCGGTTGTTTCGCCTGCGCGCAGATTAGATAATCGTTGTGTAGTTGTTTTGTCAAAAGTTTTGTTTTGTTTTTTGCTTACCTTATTGGTTTTATGGTACTTTTGGAGGAAATCTGTCTTTATTATATACAGCAGCTATTATGCTTTTATATACATATGTAGGTTTAGTAGACGAAGGAGAGCGAGTGACTGTGAATCAGGGACACGCTGGCCAAGAAATAAATCGAGAAACGCGCAACGGCCAAAAATAAAAACCTGTTCATGGTTGTCAACATGAGCAAAATGCGGAAAACCTGATTCATCAGTAACAGTATTTTTTTTATATCATTGTTAACATAAATCAGCTATTTAATAATTTGTTGGCGACTCCTTAAAAAATCTGGCAACAAAAAATAGTAGGAAAAACCAGGCTATGATTAAGTTGGCATAATAACATTTAATTTTAAAATGACAGCTATGTACATATATGTATAAACGTGGACCCCGTTTACAGCGATAGAATTGCACTTCCTTTGGACAGATCCAGGGTAAGATTTCGTTCTTTAGGCCAGGACAGCCGGCCGGGTCTTTAGATAGACGAATACAACCAGAAACACCGCCAAGGCTCCAACAGCGGGCAACACCACTGTCCGTATTTTGGCGTGGATCTCTAAGTTGTCCAGCTTGCGCTCCTTCTTCTGTTTCCTCGTCTCCTTGACCTTCCCTTTTAGCTGACGCATGTCCTGCAAGAGTTGCCCGGTATTAGAGCTACCTTTGGAAAATTCCTTGGTAAGTAGTAACTTGATAGGCTATGTAGCTGGTTGGAGCAAATTACATAGATCGCCGGTGGACCTGGTGACGTGTAGAGAATTGACGCGTGGGCTTGTATATCTAAAACAACAACATCAACATCAACAAGTAGTTCGGTTTGATAATATATCAAAATGTCAATATATCGATATACATCGTAATAGGGATTTGTTCTTATTATCGAATATGTGATATATATTTTTTTTATTATATGATATTTACCCAATTTTATACACCGGTTATTTTTTTTATGTGATTTGTGTAGTTCCTCTATCGTTTTTGTTTCGTGGTTGGATTTTGCAGTTGTATCTGAGAAAAGAAAAAAATTAACGGTTAAGAGTGATGCAAAGGCGCGTGTTTCAAATTGCTATTCGAAATCCTAAACCGATGACATCGAAAGGATTATAAGAAACAGGATTTTCAGAAACGGGTCAAGAAGGATCGTAA
This sequence comes from Drosophila pandora, assembly GCA_021223865.1. Classification (NCBI taxonomy): domain Eukaryota; kingdom Metazoa; phylum Arthropoda; class Insecta; order Diptera; family Drosophilidae; genus Drosophila; species Drosophila pandora. Next base: position 2,147,400 of record JAJJHT010010398.1, read on the forward strand.
ACTGAATGTTACAAATCTTCCAATATTTTTGCTGTATTCTTGTAAAGAAATCTTCATAATACAATGAACAATACACAATACAATTTTATAAAATATCTATAAAAATTAAAAGATTTTAAATGTATTTAAATATGGGTAAGTTTTAAAGTAAGTTTATGCCAGTCTTGATGCCAAATCTCTTTATTGGAGTCACACAAGAGAAAATTGGAAAATGGAATTAATTTGGAACGTTTCATGTATCCTCTTTAAACGTATATTTATTTATTATTTCAGAATATTCTGACCCAATTGCAGATTTTTCAAATATGCTACATAAAATTCGACTATATATGTATATGTTTCGGTAAAGCTAAAATGTTAGAAAAGTTTTCTTATCCATCTTTTTTTTGTGTTAAATGCGTACGTTTGTAATGTATCCATATATCGAATAGTAATGTGTTTTCTACCGATATATATAATAAAGATGCGCATTTCAAACATGAACTTTTTTATCGCGCACAGAACGCGCACTGCTTCAATGCATTAGAGTAACTCTTTTATTTTAAATAAACTAAAAAAATTTAAGATGTTTATTACTACAATAAATACAAAAAAATTAAAAAAAAAAAAACAAAAAAACTGAGTTTTTTTTTTCAAATTGGCTCTAATTCTTTTATTTAACTGTGTAGTTTTGAGATAGCCCTTCTCTTATTTAACTGGGTAGTTTTGAGATAGCCTTTAAGATGACGCAACTTTGATATATGGGCATTTCCAGAAAATGGTCAACTGGGATCGAAAAAGAGATTGTGAAATATTATCAAATTTTAAGGAATGTTTCATTTGTAAGGAATGTTTCAAACTCCCATGCACATCCTTTGGGCAGATCCAATCTAAGATTTGTTTCATAGTACATACCAGTTTTTTTTGTAAATATTGTCGTGTGCATTGTAAAATGACAAAAAAAAATGCTTTTTAGCTGCTTTTAGTCCTATTAAAAGCAATTTTATACTTAATGTTTCTAGGCATAATACCATATCTCTTTGTAAGGTGTCTTATAATAGGAGTAAAATTAAAAAACAGTGAAAAAGTTGTTCATTTAACAGATAATTATAATTTATTATACATAATTAATAAATAAGTTCATTTCAATTCTGATACCGTTTAAAATCAGAAAGACGCATGTAAAAAAAAAAATATTATATTTGCAAATTGAAAATGATTTTATTTATTGGATGTTTCAAATTACTCGCCACATTCAGCAATTTTTGTGCTGAAGCGAAACAAGAGTTCTACTTCTACAACTACTACTTCAATTTGTTTCAAAACATGAAGCCCCCAAAGCTTTAAGTTTTAAATATAAAAAGTACTGGTAAAATTAAAAAATTAAAAAAATTTTTTGTAATTAAATATAATTTTATCTTTGCTTTTTTTCCACTTCATACCGTACGAATGTACCATTCGCAACTTAAATTATCCTCTTAGGCTTCTCCCGATGTTAGATTTCCTTGTTTTACGTTCATATAACGCTATTCATTACAGTTGTGCAGAGGCGGCTGTATAGAGTATGCGGAGTATGACAAAAAGTTGGACATCTCAAGGGCTGTTTCCAAACGCAACATAAATAAAAGCGTTAGAGCCAATTAAAATTCGTATGAAATTTTTTTTTAAATTCACCTTTTTATAATATATCTAATTTGCAAAAGGTTTAGTATAAGAGAGTTTTAGGACTTGGGGACGGGTGGGACGACCGCTAGGGTTTGCTTCGGTCGCATTCTTGCTCAATATTCCTCAGCCTCCGAATTATAGCTGTCCCGAAGAATGCTGCTGCGTCCCACAGCTTCTGGTTCTTCAGCATGATGCCCACCAGATTCCCAGGCTGATTCCCAGTGCTCCCCCGTTCCGTCGTGGGCAACGAGGTTAAGGTATTGGCGGAACCAGCTATACCCACTTGGGTCCTGGGTCAGGTCCTGCTTTCCTGCGTGCTATTCGGATAGCATTTAGACAGGAAGTTCCATCCACTCCTCTCCTGTAGCTAAGCGTAGCTATTTCCTCTGCCCAGATAGGTGCGACGTACAAGATTTTCGTCGAGGCAACCCTCATTAGGAGTCTTCTCCTGCTTTGCTTCGGGACTCTGGCCTTTGCTTGGATGTATTCCAGATGCTCTCGGAAGGAGAGCAGGGCTTTAATCATCATCCCAAGATAGCCATGCCCTCGATAGCTATCTGCGCCGTTTACAAAACCGTCCGACTGCTGACCAGCACTGCCTCCGTTTTTCTGCGGACGAGGTTGTGCCCTGTTACTTGGAGCCACTGCTCGATCGTTTTAATAGCACTGTTTGCCGCCATCTCAGCTTCCTCCCCATTCTTGGCTGCTACTAGCCGGTAAATTTTCACCACCTTCATCAGAGTGTTGGCCACAGTGAACTGCTCTAAGGCCCCAGTGTGCTATGTTAATGCCATGGCAGGGAAGATGAGATATTACTTTTTGGATCCACCCTACTATCTGGATCCGGTGATGGTGTCCATGCCAATACTGGCAACCGATCCTAAGGCCTCCTCGACTGCTCCAGTACTGGTTGTCCAAAAGCCCTCCTGCAACCTCGTAGCAATCAGGCCCTCAAACACTGATAGAAAAACGGGAAAATAATTTCTTGAAATAACACAGGAATTCGGAGGTGAAATAGGAACGATTGGAAGAAACTATTAAATATTTTGAAAAACTTTTATTATGGCCTTTTTTAGCTAAAAAGGTTTATGAATTTTTTGAATAAAAGATGACACGAAACATCGCAGTTGAACTTGGTTGAAATAGGCCATGTTGTAAGTAACGTCCTTTGCGGTGTCCCGGATCAAAAATCCCCAAATCTTCTGAAACACATGGGATTAGGAAAAATATGTTGTTTTGAAGTATATCTCCCAGTCAATGGTTCTCTTTTTTCAAAAGTCATTATTGGTAAAAATGCGTATTTTAGCGTAAAAAACGCTCCATTTTGTCACTGTATATCGATTAGAAGCAAAAAAATAAAAAAAAAGAAAAAATAAAAAAAGGGAAAGTTGACTGGGAGTCAAATGTATATTAAAGAAGTGTGTAAAATTTCAAACCGATCGGTGCATAAATGTTTGAGTTATCGTTCACACCGACTTTGAAAAAGTCGTTTTGAGACAAAAGCGTTAAAAGTTTCTCTGGCGCGCCCAACAGTTCTGGAAGGGACCGGATGTTTTGCTGCATATCTCAGTCAATTTCACACGAAATGAGTTGAAATTTAACGACAACATTCCTAAAGAGTTGTACTTTCGATTTAAAAAATAAAATATAAACCGATTTTTCCTTTCCAGACCAGAATGAGGCATTAACTTACTAACTTATGATAACTGAAGGAACTAAAAATGAGGAACTAAAGGAACTCTATTTTCAGTGAAAATTCCGTCCTCGTATAGGGCTTCCCACTTTGGTTCCCAAATTCTCTCATCTCTCCTGCACACTTCTTCTTAAGAAAACATGGTTAAACTCTTTAACAATTTAAATGAAACTAAATTCACAGTATAATAAGGCTTTAAGACGTAATTTTGGGTCGAAGGCCCCATCAGCTTATTGTTCAATAGTTTTTCTAGTTTTATTACAAACTGGCTTTTCTGCGCCCACATTTTCAACATAAAATATTGGCCATTTTAAACGTAGCTCTTCAAAAACCTGGCTTGTTTCCCTTTCATTAGTTCGCTGGTCCTCTAAGCTCTCTTACTGGCCAAAGGGCACTGGTGATATAAGATACATACCATGGGTGCACTTTCACCTCACAATGCGATTGAAAATTTGTTGAATAGTTCCACATGCTCTTACAGGTCACTGCCGCTGCCCGTATGTCAGCGGAAAGCCTCTTCTGAGGCTTCTGGCAAGCGTGGTTAGATGCCTAGGAGACTCTTCACGAAGCAATAAGAATGCAGGGGGCGCACAGTGAAATTTTTTTCTGTTACCATAAGCAGCAAGTCGATCGGAGCGAGCCAGTGCTGATGGCCATATGTATATACATACATACATATATTAATGTGTCTTTCAATACGGTTCAGATCATGGAAGTTTCTTAGGAGGTAAATAGCGTTGATGGTAATTGATTAGGTTGCTGGATATACTCGAAAGACGTTGCGTTGATTGGCAAAATTATAAATAATTGGCCGCTTAAAAAAACTTACCAAAATGTCCGCCCATAGGTTAGTTTTGTACACTTATTTTCTAAGTTGTGGCGCTTGGAAATCTACATCCAAAAACATTTCCTTCCCTTTGTGCAAAATACCTAATGCTAAATGCTAGCGCGGGTCAATAGGATCTAGGTCAATATTGCCGTTTCAACAAAATGGAAACAGCTTACTGATGTGAATAAATAAGTTACATTTTGAATAAGTTTGATCATTTTGGCGCTGGTCCATTGTCAGTTTTGTACACTTGGAACTCCTCAGTAAAGATTCTTTTCTGTTGTTGGTTGGCTAGAAGAGTTTGAGTGAATTAAAGTTGCGCATCTCAGTTAGGACTGCGACCGCCGTTGGACCTGTGGATTTACATAGGATTCGGTTTATGGAGAGTGGATATCAATGTATTTTTTAGATTTTACACTGGGTTTATTTAACCCGTATTTTAACCATAGGTAATCTCTCCGCTCCTTTGATGAACTATCAGCGCAATGGACTTTCTAGAAATAGGCAAAAAGTTGGTGTCAAGCTAATGCACGGTAATTATCTGCGTAGCGCGTATCTGCTTAATGGAGAGAGCATTTTTGGGTCGGGACTAGTGACCATTGTTGGCATTCCTGGCGGTCGTCAATTGTATTTCCCTTGTCATCCCCATTATAATGTTATTTTGCAGTTGATGGGGCTATTGGTAATTACTTCATGTGCAGCTTGCAGAACAGAGTAGTGAATTGCAGGAATGTGGCCTTCTCATTAACTATACAATGCGTTGCTATTTGAGTTAGGATGCGCTCATATATCGTAAAGTCATGGTTACCTTTAAGACGAATCTGCAAAAAATAGATTATTAATAAAACCAATCGTTTTAAAGAGCCATCAACATGGAAATCAAATACTTTTCTTTACGTTTACGTTTTTTTTTTGCAAAAATTATTCTGCCTAGAATGGGTACAATTGAGTTACCCATTACTTTACGATGAATTATTTCTCCCCAAAAGTATGATACCCCAAAAGATATGTATAAAATATTCTTAGCTTCATACTATCGAAATAATTTCGTACATCGTAATATTTGTTATATTACACTGATTAACTTAAAAACAGGCTAAAAACATAAATAAACCATATAGTTAAAATACGAATTTTACGGGAATGTGTCGGACACACACAGAAAAAAAAAACTTGGTGTAAAGTTATTATAAGTGTAAGTGTTTATGGTAAGATATGTACAGCTATGTATATAGAAAATATCGGATATAAGTGGCAGATCAATAAACCAATTTTTCATTCATTTCATTTTGAAAAAAAAAAATTTATTTTATTTTCCGACAGAGGGATATTCATTTTTTGCATAGAATTTTGTTCTTTCTGATTAATTATATATTTTCTGATTAGGAATATTAATACCTACTTTAAGGCTATTTTACACTTTTGACTATTGAACAAAAATTTTCTCTTTGTCGTAACATCTGAAAGCATATGAAAAACTTACGCCTAACGTAAAATTTACTCTACCATAACGTAACTAAAGAGACTATATCTCTCGGATATAAAAAAAAATGAAAGGGTAGTTTTAATTAGCTGCTTGTAGCACGTGCTATTTGAAAGTTTTTTGTTGAACTTCAAATGCTACAATTTACACGGAAATAGACTAAAATTTACGTCCATACTGTTCTATTTAAGGGTTTTGCTTGGATCCTCACGATTTTGTAAAAATATTCTTCATAGGGGTTACTCTCCTTGTTCATCGGCATAATCTTCTGTCTGCCTTTTTGTGTAATTCAGGTCAAACTGACTGATAATTATCATTATAATGTAATAATTTATAAGTCGGAAAATCCGGAATCGACAAGTATATCCTTAAGCTGCTATATAACTGAACGGTCGGAAATGTTAAACCGTTTCGTTTTTGAAGATTTAAAAGTTTCAGACCTTTTTTAAGTCACGGTTTTTATATATTTATTTATTAACAATCTGATTCTTAACAAGAAAGGAAAGCTAACTTCGGACGGAGCCGAAGTTGATATACCCTTGAAGTTAAGGTTGTTCCAATTCTGATCGTTCAGTTATATGGCGTCTATAGGATATAGTTGGCCGATCCTTATGAAATTTGGCGCATGAGATTTTATTGACCAAAATGGAATCCGTAGAAATCCGCCAACTATATAGGATCCGATTTATAAATAATAATATAAGCTACTATTTAACTGTAATGTATCAACTTCAGCCCGATGTTACCTTTCCTTTCATGTTATACCCTTGCAGAGGGTATTATAATTTTGGTAAAAAGGGTGCAACGTAGTGAAGGAGACATCTCCGACCGTATAAAGTAAAGTCTAGATCAGGATCACCTCCTGAGTCGATATGAGCATGTTCATCTGTCCGTCTGTCTGTCTGTCTGTCCGTCAGTCTGTCTGTTTCTACGCAAAACTAGTCTCTCAGTTTTAAATCTATCGAGTTAAAACTTCGCAAACATCCTTCTTTTCCTTGCAGGTAGTATATAAGTCGGAACGGCCGGGTAATGTAAAATATAAAATTATTTTGTCTGGTGACACCATTGTCCCCCCTATCTAAAATTTAGTCAATCAAAAGTGTTTTACATTTAAGCAAATTACTCCCAAGCCAAAATACTTTTGGAAAATTTTTGGATAAAATCCATCTAACAAAACGAACGAAGGCACATACTAAGGACCATTTAATTTGTTATTAACGAAAAAAATAATGTCTCTAAATGACATTAATGATAAATCTAAATGACCGTATATTTAGATTCTAAATGTTCAGCCTAATGATTAGGATTTTGTTTACATTATTTTACATTAATGTTATTTACATTATGGTCAGTAGCAATGTGTTATGAATTCTATTATTATGAATATGTATTGCTAAATTTAAATCTCAGTAGTAGATAAGTTAAAATTCTCTGTGATTTGTTAAGCACATACGAACGTATTTGTAAATTCATACTAACATGGAATTAGAGCGAGAGGAATCTTTTGAAGATGCTTTCGCCGAAACAAATGATGGTAATGAGGCAGAACCTAATAAATCTGATAGTCAGCTAACTCTTAAGTATGTTCGGAGTCAGGAATCTCTCAAAAGGTTTAGAAAAAAGTGCACCTTCACTGATCTAAACTCAGATGCCATCCACTTTGAACTGTTGGTAGAGGTAAGTATTGACCTTAATAGTGATCAATAATACACTTTTTTAAAACCTTCACAGAAAGGTCTAATTGATGAAGATGATGAGAGCCCAGGAGGACATAAAGTGGGCGACCATCTAAGATCGATGGATGGCGGAGCCATTGCCGAAATTGTAAAGGAAATGCGAAACGAGTTCATGACCAGCTTAAGCTCGAAGGCCAAAAATCTCAAAGAAATTCTTATAAAGGTATTAAAGTTTACGTATTTGTATTAGGTCGACCATATAACAGACTGGGTTTTTACAGAATGGCATAATGGATCATCCAATAAATGAACGCGTGCAATTGGATGATTCTGGGGAAACCAATTTTCTTACGGGCACGACGGAGAATCAGTTAAAAGAGAATAAATTGCCAAAAGGTTCTGCTCGAGTGCTTCCTATTAAGGATACGACTTATCCTTTAATTGAAGGACATGCTCATCTCGTTGATCGAAAAACTATGATAGAAGACACGCGCTCCATTATTACGGTAAAGCCGGATTCTTCAGGACTTAATTCTAATGTTACGACTGGTTATGAACATAGTGCCCTTCAGGCCACGGACAGTAGGCTGCCTCAAATGAACAAATTCACTGAATTTTCTATTAAACGAGAAAACGAGATGATGCAGTGGATTGACGAAATCAATTTATTTACAAGTGAAATGGAGAGAGACCCAGAAAACGTAAACTGGGGTCTGTTTCGGGCCAACTTGATTAAGATGCACAAGCATTATGTCACTCACGAACCAAAAAGTTTCAGCGCATTTCTAGAGCCACATAGCGAACTTCCTTCTGTCGCTCTTTCAGCTGACTTCGGAGGATCTTTGAAGGACCTAGGCAGTCGGACTGAATGTATAAGAAGCAACATCCAAGGACTTGAATGTAAAATGCTTACTTTGGATCACTGCTTTGAAAGATTTTGCGCTAAGCTAAGCCGCAGCTCTCTTGCAAAGGACAGGGTGGACCGAGACTTAAAGATACTATCTATGTTGCGTGAGAGAATCGACCGAAGGTTAAGTCAAATGGAAATAGACTTCTGTAAGACCAAGAAGCAATTAATCTGGCAGGAGCAACATAGACGTCTAGTCGTGGATTGTTTTAGCTTATCAAAGGAGCTAGTTTTTGCTCCAACACTTGATTAAATAGGAAGTCATAATGTCAAAAATCCAATTCGGTTATTTAATGTAAAAAGTATAATCTATTCCCAAAACGTTTTCAATTTTTTACTTGGTATAGGATACATTTCAATACATTTTTTTTCATTCTTAAGCAAGTGGCTTTTACTTCTATTTTAGTAATTGTTATTCATACAGAGGTCACACTGGTAAATATTAGAGTTGTCCAAATATCAATATTGGCCTTACTCGTTATTTTGATGCCAAACATTGGATATTACTATGAACGCGTATACGCAACCAATCGAAAGATTACATATTAAAATTTGATAATTTTTTTCGAAGCATAAAAGCCCTTTAGTTCGGCAGAAATTTGGACGAAAGTGAAAAAATTTTGATTTTCTCAATTAGGGATGGCGCAGAAATTTTCTACTCTTAAATATGCTTCTATTGACAAGACGCATAACAACCATCCCGATCCGATAGTTGTATCAAAAGTTTTTCAAGAAATTCGATTTATACATCACTTCCAAAAGGGGTAAAAGGGGGTCAAATTTTTTTACAGTATTTTTTTGTATTTTATTATTTTTTTCATGTTACTAAATATATATATAGAATATAGTCGGCCGATCATTATAAAATTCGGCAAATCAGATTATTTTTTCCAAAACAGAATCTGTTCCAAGTCCCATCTTACAAAAAACAAACAATAGAAGGATGCGTGCAAAGTTTCAACTCGATAGCTTAAAAACTAAGGGACTAGATTGCGTAGAAATAGACAGACGGACATGCTCATATCGACTCAGGAGGTGATCCTGATCAAGAATATATATACTATATAGGGCCGGAGATGTCACCTTCACTGTGTTGCACACTTTTGACTAAAATTATAATACCCTCTGCAAGGGTATACAAAAATCCCTCGGTTAATAACTAGTAAATGATATTTCGAGGACCTGCGTAAAATTTCATTAGGATCGGTTGAGTAGTTTGCGAGAAATCTTGTCAACCGACTTTGAAAACATAGTTTTGTGAAAAACGCGTTTAAAGGTTGGCGCTCTGCCTATACCCCACCTCGAGCGTGCACCTTATCATGGCTGTGTAGGTGCATATAACTTAAAAACTTAATACAATATTTTAGAGATGTAATATAATTTAATTAGACAACAAATTTATATTTTTTAAAACCGCGAATCTCATGTAACCTCTTAAGTTATTTAACAAAATTTATTATAGTCTATAAAAATCAAGGAAAAAAATAATAGCACCATTTTCAAAAATTGATTTTAAAATATAATAATGACTAAATCGTATGAGATTCATTAGTAAACAATATTCATATATTAAAAATGAGTGTATTAATATTTCATAGCGCATCCTTTGTTGGCTAAAACTGCTGCACAACGTCTTGGCATTGAATCGCCTAAGTCCTGGCAGCGTTTTTTGGGTATATTAGTCCATGACTCCTTAATAACACCCCAAAGGCAATCTATAGTCGATGGTTTGGTATCAGCAATTTCCTTCTTAACGTCGGACCATAGATTCTCTATTGGATTAAAAACCGGCGACTGCGCAGGCCACTCCAAAACTTTAACTGAATTTTTGGAGAACCCCTCTTTTGCCTTTTTGCTTGTATGTTTTGGGTCGTTGTCCACTGGAAGACCCAAACAAGAAGCATTTCATCCTCTGCGAAGGGTATCCTTACAGTTTTCAAGATATATACATAGACGTATTGATCCATAGTAGTTTTAATCCAGTGTAAAGTCCAGTAAACCTACTCCATTGTATGAAAAGCAGGCCCACACCATGACTCTGCATCCTTCATGCTTTATAGTCTTTGTGCTGTACTAGGGAGAATTCTTAGGACGTCTGAAATACGATCGGGATCCTTTACCACCATACATGACTACCTTGCTTTCATCGGACCATAAAATATTTCTCCATTGCTAGGGGGACCCCATTTTTATCCTCCTTAGCAAACTTGATACGGTTAGCAGTCTGGCATTTAAAAGTGGGACTTTTCTTATGGGCTTTCAGATTATGTTGTCTGGGATATGTGCGCACTTTTTGATCCGTTGCAGGTCAGGACCTTTTTCAGGTCTATAGCAGGCTTGAAAGGTTCCCTATTGCTATGGCGAACCAACCTTTTAACCTCTAGAGGGTTCAGGGAACGCTTTTTTCCGCGTGTTTCTTTACTTTTGTTATAGGTAATGGCCTTTCTTATCATCTTATTTGAACATCCAACAAGTCGTCCGACTTCTCGAAAAGATGTTCCATATTGATCACCTTTTTGATGAGATCACGCTTTTTATCACTGCAGTGTTTTCCACGATCCATTTGAATGTTTATTATACCCTTGCAGAGGGTATTAAAATTTTGGTCAAAAGTGTGCAACGCAGTGAAGGAGACATCTCCGACCCAATAAAGTATATATATTCTTGATCAGGATCACCTCCTGAGTCGATATGAGCATGTCCGTCTGTCCGTTTCTTCGCAAACTAGTCTCTCAGTTTTAAAGCTATCGAGTTGAAACTTTGCACACATCCTTTTTTCCTTTGCAGGCAGTATATAAGTCGGAACGGCCGGGATCGGCCGTCTATACCCTATAGCTACCATTTAACTGATTGATCGGAAATGCCATAACTTGGTTGTTTTTCAAGTTAGAAGGATGGGAGTTTCAATGGATTCCTCTTTGGGCAAAATAATTCGATATGCTGATTAACTGTTAAACGAAACCACTCTTTTGGAGGCACTTGAAATATGGCATTCTTTAAGCTTTTACTCTCCAAAAGAAACCGATTAAGTACTGATGTACTATATGGACTCGGATGATGGTTCTGATCAAAGTATATATACTTTATGGGGTCGCGGATGATTCCTTCTTCCTGTTAAAAAAAAATGCAATACAATATAAGAGTGTTTAACTCATGTTGCAGATGATTACATTCGTTGAATGTATTTCAGTATCCACACGGAATGCATATTAAGGGTTGTGCATCGATAATTGGGAATCGGCTGATTACAACCCATTGGCCATACAATCCAACTGCTTCCGAACCCATTGCCACTGAAAAGAAAAGCGACCCCATCTTCGCACAAGGGTTATCAGATGCAGCAGCATGCAGTTTTCGACATCATTAAGCGCTTCTAAGATATACTCTATGGATTAGGTGTACAGATTCAGGTTCAGGTAGGATGGGTTCCCGGCTTCAAATGTAGGAATAAGCTTTGCGTTATTTAGAAGCGATATCTCGTTCGCCTCTTCCTTGTGTTCCAACCATGGCAATAAATGTGCAATTGTGATAGTAAGGAATGACAGGAGGTATAAAGAACCAGGCTTGTAGAGGCCGAACGGCTTTGTTTCCGTGTACATTTGCATTTTTTATGTTTACTTCCCGAATGCATATGTACGAGTATGTGATGTACACACTATCCATCTCGCTCTCTGACTGCGTCGACGAAAATCGATAGCTTCCAAATTTTAAATGTACTCACCATGTTTTTTGGATATTTGATGCTTTATTCCCAGATCAAAAGAATCTGGCATCTATAGTCTTTTTTTATACATATGTATTTATATTATACGCACATACTAAGAACGATTTTATTATTTAATTATGAGTTCCATTTACATATGTACATGGGTTACAGGCATCAATTTTATTATCAGGGGGATATAACTAGGTCTAGGATATATTGATTATGATTATAATCTGTGGTCATAATCGTATGATTTGCTTAAAATCATACCTATTTAAGAATTATAAGAATGTTGTTGCTCTATGTAGAAGTTAAATGGCGCTACAATTTGTATACAAATATCCTTTTTCTTAGCTGTACTGATGTCATTAGAAAAGAAGAAACAGATAATGTATTTACTAAAAAAGTAGGACGTAATGACGCGGTCTACATAAAAAATATGGTATATTAAAAATACGGTAGAATTCGATCAATATTTTCTTTTAGATGAATTGCGCAAACGATGTATGATGGAACTATTTTTGATGGAACTAGTACATAAAAATACATAATATATATAAACACCTATTTGAGTCGCATAAATTATATTTTAATAGGATACTCTTACCAATCGCAGCGAGCTGTCATATAAGGAGTATTGGCTTAATCTGATTGAATTCGCGATTATTTCGTGCTTTGACTTTAACTACATGTGGAACGTCAATTTTTTTTATAATCCAATTACCCAGTCGCATTATCCATTAGCTATCATTCAGAGTTCATCGAAAGGCAATGCGATTAAAACCAATTTATTGCACGGCCGGCTGTACCCCTAGCGAAAGAAATGGGAATAGGTGCTCCCGAGTTACGAACAATTAATTGAATATAACTTTTAATTATAAAAAGTATAAAAAGTACTTAAACAAAGAACACAGTGGCGGTCTGGATGCAAGCCAGAAACCACATTGCATAAACACTATCACCCATATACATAGGTATTACATAAATGAGTGCATCGTGCCCATGTACGGGGTGGGCATATGCAGCACCATGCGAGATGCATGTTTCAGGTTTTCAGTGTCTGTCCACCTTACCACTGCAGGCCCAGAGTTGCACAATATCTGCCTACGGCTGGCCCCCCGCTGCCCATCTTTCCATGTTGCACGGCATACTGGTGTTTTATCCCTGGAATGACCATCTCTCTCACTCCCGCCGTTGTTGTGGCATTAATGAAAATTTCGTACATCGAATTCGCATCATTAAAAAAGAAACCAAAAAACTACCATATGTAAAATAACGGGGAAACATTTTAAGGGATGCAAATTGTATGGGAAATAAAAACATTTGAAAATGTTATGTAAAAATCAATCGGGTTTTTTCACTTTTTGCAGAGAACGGCAAAGAATGCAAGTACATAAAGCGATTCAAGCTGCAGGAAGTGCACTCTTTTATGTTGGGCCACTTATATACATTTTTGTTTCATTGCATGTTGCATGTTGCAGGTGAAGAAACGACGGAATCATTTAAAAATACAAACACACACATATATAAGATATGTTAACAAAATAGTAAAAATACTTTAAACTTTGATCAGCAATCTAAAGCTCGTCGATGTTGGTTTGGATGTAGATTATCACAGACAGACAGTAGTCGAAGAATTAACAATATTCTGTGTGCGTTCAATCTGAATAAGTGATATACCAAATGCAAGGTATTGATTTCATTAGATGGATTTTATCTAAAAATTTGCCAAAAGTAATTTGGATTGGAAGAAGTTTTTATAAATGTAAAACTCTTTTGATTTACCAAATTGGAGATAGGGGGGATATTGGTGTCACCAGACAAAATATTTTTAAATACACAGATTCAGCTCCAAAATACCCATCGATTGGTACCTCAACCATTCAGATACAAATTTCTTTCAAAAGTTTTTCAGGAAAATATTTGATAAGAGCATGTCCCGGATAGACGGACTGTTTGTTTCTACGCAAACTAGTCTCTCAGTTTTAAAGCTATCGAGTTGAAACTTTGCACACATCCCTTCTTTTTGTTTGCAGGCAGTATATAAATATGTAAGTCGGAAAGGCCTGGATCGTTCGACTGCATTTTAAAGCTGCCATATAACTGATTGATCGGAAATGCCATAACTTTAGTGTTTTTTTAGGTTAGAGAGTTAGGACTTTCCACACATGTTATATTTGGTATATATGGACTATAGCTGTCATAGAAGGATCGAAATTGGCATAAATTTGGTGATTTTTAAGTTTGAAAAATTGGACTTGGTACAGATTCCATTTTCGGGCAAAGTAATCCGATCTGACAAATTTTAGAAGGATCGGCCGACTATATTCTATACCTGCCATATAACTGAACGATCGGAAATGGCACAACCTTGCTATTTTTAAAGATGCTTGGGGCTGTTTTCAACATTTTTATTAGAAATTTTGTTGATGGTAAAATTCTCATAAAGATCGGACAACTATATATGTAGGATCCGATATATATAATAATTATATAAACTTCTGCTTAACTGCAAGCTTTCCTTTCTTGTTTTTTTTTTTTTAATTTCTTATATAGAGGAACTCTCATAAGGATAGGCCTCTCATCTGTTAATTTGTAACAAGAAAGAAAAGCTAACTTCGGGCGGAGCCGAAGTTTATATACCCTTGCAGTTCAGTCGCAGTCCGCTAGGTGGCGCCATCTTATCTTATTCGCATCTTATATTATTAGATATGTAGCGGATCGTATATAGTGGGCCGATCCTTATGAAATTTGGCATATTGAATTATTTTTCCCAAAATAGAATCTGTACCAAATCCCATCTTTCTAACTTAAAATACACCAAAGTTATGCCAATTTCGATCGTTCTATGACAGCTGTAGGATATAGTCGGCCGATCCTTATAAAATTTTGTACATAAGATATGTTGGTCAAATTTAACAATGAGTGGAAAGTCCCAACCCCCTAACTTAAAAAACACCAAAGTTATGGCATTTCCGATCAATCAGTTCCGATCAATATAGTCGACCGATCCTTCTAAAATTTGTCAGATCGGATTACTTTGCCCGAAAATGGAATCTGTACCAAGTCCAATCTTTCAAACTTAAAAATCACCAAATTTATGCCAATTTCGATCCTTCCATTCCGACTTATATACTACCTGCAAAGGAAAGAAGGGTGTGTGCAAAGTTTCAACTCGATAGCTCCAAAACTGAGAGACTAGTTTGCGTAGAAACCGACAGACAGACAGACAGACGGACAGACGGACATGCTCATATCGACTCAGGAGGTGATCCTGATCAAGAATATATATACTTTATAGGGTCGGAGATGTCTCCTTCACTGCGTTGCACACTTTTGACCAAAATTATAATACCCTCTGCAAGGGTATAAAAACAATTTGGTTTCCCACAACTACGAAACAATTTTGGATTTTAAATACATTTTTGGGAAAATTTTTATATAAAATTTTTAAACTAACCAAATTCCAAAACCTTTGTAAATTAAAAATATACGTATTTTACGTAATGTACGTTAAAAATATACTTCAGAGCCACTGAAGCTATCGAAAAATTCTTTACGTCTTTGGAAAGTTTTTTAATTATTTGACCTTCTTGAATGTCAAAATCTAAAGAGTTAAAAAAAAAAAAGAGTTTTGATGTTTATCCTTACAATTAAAGTATTGCCAACTGTGTGAATCACCAGTCCAGAGGTTACTTCCATACATATATATGTATATTCTATATATTATGCGTTCTGTTTTAAATATTTGAAGATCAATATATACAAAAAACAACTGATATCATATAAAACAAGAAAGAAAAGCTAACTTCGGGCGGAGCCGAAGTTGATATACCCTTGCAGTTCAGTCGCAGTCCGCTAGGTGGCGCCACGCATCTTATATTATTAGATATATAGAAGATCGTATATAGTCGGCCGATCCTTATGAAATTTGGCAAATCAGATTATTTTGTCCAAAATAGAATCTGTACCAAGTCCCATCTTTCTAACTTAAAAAACACCAAAGTTATGCCAATTCCGATCGTTGTATGACAGATATAGGATAAAGTCGGCCGATCCTTATGAAATTTTGTACATAAGATATGTTGGTCAAATATAACATGTGTGGAAAGTCCCAACCCTCTATCTTAAAAAACAACGAAGGTGTGGCATTTCCGATCAATCAGTTATATGGCAGCTTTAGGATATAGTCGACCGATCCCGGCCGTTCCGACTTATGTACTACCTGCAAGGAAAAGAAGGATGTGTGCAAAGTTTCAATTCGATAGCTCTAAAACTGAGAGACTAGTTTGCGTAGAAACCGACAGACAGACGGACATGCTCATATCGACTCAGGAGGTGATCCTGATCAAGAATATATATACTTTATAGGGTCGGAAATGTCGCCTTCACTGCGTTGCACACTTTTGACCAAAATTATAATACCCTCTGCAAGGGTATAAAAACCTCTTGACGAACCTCTTAACCCAAAATATCTGATATCAATTTTAGTGACGAAAACATGCTATATACATAGGTGTACAAAATTGCATATAAAAAATATTCTTGTTCGGCACGTGCAAGAAAAACAAAAAAACAAGAAAGGAAAGCTAACTTCGGGCGGAGCCGAAGTTTATATACCCTTGCAGTTGAGTCACAGTCCGCTAGGTGGCGCCACGCATTTTATATTATTGGATATATAGCAGATCGTATATAGTCGGCCGATCCTTATGAAATTGGGCAAATCAGATTATTTTGTCCAAAATAGAATCTGTAAAAAGTCCCATCTTTCTAACTTAAAAAACACCAAAGTTATGCCAATTCCGATCGTTGTATGACAGCTATAGGATATAGTCGGCCGATCCTTATGAAATTTTGTACATAAGATGTGTTAGTCAAATATAACATGTGTGGAAAGTCCCAACCCTCTATCTTAAAAAACAACGAAGTTATGGCATTTCCGATCAATCAGTTATATGGCAGCTATAGGATATAGTCGACCGATCCCGGCCGTTCCGACTTATGTACTACCTGCAAGGAAAAAAAGGATGTGTGCAAAGTTTCAACTCGATAGCTTTAAAACTGAGAGACTAGTTTGCGTAGAAACCGACAGACAGACGGACAGACGGACATGCTTATATCGACTGAGGAGGTGATCCTGATCAAGAATATATATACTTTATAGGGTCGGAGATGTGTCCTTCACTGCGTTGCACACTTTTGACCAAAATTATAATACCCTCTGCAAGGGTATAAAAATCAGTCACGTGCCGAACAAGAATATATTTTATATGGTATCAAATAATAATGATATCAAATAAAAAGCGAAGTAAAATTTCAGTTCAAAATTCCGGGCCGCTTGTTCTAGATTTTCGGCTGATTCCGGGGGACGTACGGGTGAATCCGGGGTGATTAGTGGGTGACTGGTACTGCTGGGAGAGGACATTTTCAAAAATTTCAGTATAAAATTCCGGCCGCTTGTTCTAGATTTCCGGACTGATCTCGGGGATGCACGGGTGAATCCGGGGTGATTCATGAGTGACTGGTACTGCCGAGGTGTGACAATAACAATAAACAATATAAACACGTTATGGGTAACAATCTTATAACGTATAAACAATCTTATACGTAACCTCCCACAATATAACCACACAAAAACTGTCTTTATGGCGGCATCTTCCGGAACAAGCCCCGCGGAAAAGAAAACTGCCGGCCAACTTTAGTTCAGAGCGGAAGAATATCCAAAAAGAAGATTAACTCATCCAAAAAGACATCGTGGAGATTGAAGTGATAAATTAAAGCGTTTGCGAACGCAAGATCTCCAAAGATCGGTGGAAGGACCGTCGTACCAAACGGTCCTCATTATAAGCAAGGAACCGCTAGCTCCCATAGAAACTGCTCATGGGAAGCTAAGCTTCTGTTTTAGCTCTGTCACCGGTATTTAGATTGGACTCCAGTGATGATACCAATCGAAATCGAAGCTTCAAATGCTAAGGAGCAGCAAGTCAACGACGAATGTCGACGACATCTCCTACGACAAGGAAGCTAAAGTCACAATGGTGAAAGGGCATATTGGAGATATCCAACGGATCCTAAAGATAAACCACCAGCATTGTAAGGTAGCCTCGACTGCACTTCTGCTCCACATGGCTGAAAATGGAACCGATATTGTCCTAGTCCAGGAAGCTTGAGTAGTAGGGTAGTAGGTTTATGGAATATCGACCAAGGAATATAAGCTGCTAGCAGCTTACCACGAATATTTTTTTCAATAATTCAAAGCAAAAAGTTTTTAAAAACCACAGGAAAACAGACTGGTCTAAATATATTAAACTGCTCTCGAATCATATCATATCAGCATCACCAACTGACTATCGTCAAACCGTGGAAAGTCTCAAGATTCTGGTGCAATAATTCACTCAAACCTGCAATAATGCCCTCAAAACAGAAATGCCCAAAACCAAATCAAAAAGGAACAAAAAGCCTGCATGGTGGCCGATACAGCTAACAACCCTCCTAATAGCATGCAGAACCTTATTTATAGGCCGAAAGCCGATACGAGGGAGACCTCTGTACCGACTACCATAGGCTATCTTCTATATAGTGTTTTCTATATCTATATATCTATCAGGGATCGTAATACTTAATTAAGCAATAAACTATTGAACAACTGGAAAAATGTAAGCAGTCTAAATGTAACAAGACTGCAAAAAAAACCAGAACACCTAAGAAAAGAAATATATCAAATTTTATTGATTATATCTATTAATTTATCAAATATTATATGATAAATTATATTGAACTATATAGGCCGTGTAATTGAGTTGACCATGATTGTTTCTATAGAATTAAAAAATGGCATCTAGCAGTTACCATATCTTTGAAATACTCATCAAAAGTTGAAATCTCAGATTTTGTTGTGCTTCTATGATAATGTTTTCTTATACATTTTCCTTTTGTCTTTTTTATATTTTCAAAAAGTCATGGACATGATCCCCCGCCCCCAAAAATTATATCTTCATGAACCGCAATCTCAAAAAAGCTTTTTTTAAGTTTTAATGCCAAACTAGAAATCAAAATTCAGCCAAATCGGATCATTTTAAGAGGAGTTAAAGAAATCTCATTCCACAAAAGTATGCAATGCAACATTTTTTTTGTACATATTACTTATAAAGGTTAATTAAAGTTTGGGTGCAAAAGATGAGGTAACGGGTATTATATAATCGTGAAACTCGACTATAGCCGCAAATTTTGCGATCTTTTAATATATTTATACCCTTGCAGAGGGTATTATAATTTTGGTCAAAAGTGTGCAACGCAGTGAAGGAGACATCTCCGACCCTATAAAGTATATATATTCTTGATCAGGATCACCTCCTGAGTCGATATGAGCATGTCCGTCTGTCCGTCTGTCCGTCTGTCCGTTTCTACGCAAACTAGTCTCTCAGTTTTAAAGCTATCGAGTTGAAACTTTGCACACACCCTTCTTTCCTTTGCAGGCAGTATATAAGTCGGAACGGCCGGGATCGGTCAACTATATCCTATAGCTGCCATATAACTGATTGATCGGAAATGGCATAACTTTGGTGTTTTTTAAGTTAGAGGGTTGGGACTTTCCACACATGTTATATTTGACCAAAATATCTTGTGTACAAAATTTCATAAGGATCGGCCGACTATATCCTATAGCTGTCATAGAACGATCGAAACTGGCATAACTTTGGTGTTTTTTAAGTTAGAAAGATGGAATTTGGTACAGATTCTATTCTATGAAAAATAATTCAATATGCCAAATTTCATAAGGATCGGCCGACTATATACGATCCGCTACATATCTAATAATATAAGATGCGTGGCGCCACCTAGCGGACTGCGACTGAACTGCAAGGGTATATCAACTTCGGCTCCGCCCGAAGTTAGCTTTTCTTTCTTGTTTTAAATGACTTTTAAAAATGTTATACAAATAATCTTTAAAGTGAAACAAATAAAATCTTTCGAGCCAATTTTGAAATTGATTTGAAAACCAGCAACATCCACATGATTGCAATAGACAGATTATTTCGTATTCAGGAGATTGGATTGGATAAAATGTGATGAAAGAAAACCATTTTGTTTGGTGACTCTAATGAGGCTCCACTAGCCCCAATTTAATGATTTAATGTTTTTTCACAAACTTTTTCCCGAAACAACTTTTTTTTGAGAATGTTTTGGATATGTATACCAATTAAGGTATACTAATACCTTTCGATTGGTGTACTTATTTAAATCGGACGCCGAGAAAAATTTTAATTCTTCGTATATGTGTATTTAGTAGCCACCTGGCGCATACAACGGGTGCATGTCGTTACCTAAATGGAAACCCAGACTGCGGACTCTAGAGTAGATGTGACTCGGCCCTCAATTTTAAGGACCGCAGTTCATAATCTTGGGCCCGGCCCGTACCCATCTCTACTCCATAATTGTGCATATTAAGCCTGATGTAAAAAATAGACTCGATTAGGTAGATATTAAAAATATAAAAGAATTGGCATAAACAAATATTATATATGGGCCCACTTTAACAATAATCTTTAATTTTACATGTACATATGTATGTACTTGCAAAAAATATATAGTTTTTAGATAAGTAAGGTAGGAAAGGTGTAATTTTTCTTCATGTATTAATGATCTCCAAATACAATCGATATAAACAAAAAAGGATGTTTATAAAAGGACTTGAATTTCTGCAGTAATAGGGCTGCTAATTATTAACGGGCCCATATAAAACTCCAGCCCCGACCCACTTTTGTGATTGAAGCTGACTGCATCGGCTGGGGACGGCTCTCATAATGAGTTTTTTCTGTTTACAGATGAAGCTGGAACTGTTGTTGCTGAGGCAGCACCAAATGCGCCAGAGTCGTGTCGGGGAAATTTCAGTTTCGAAAATGCTTTGTCAACAGCAACACACATTTAAAATTTTCGGTTTAGCCGCATAAATTTTATTTTTCTCATTTATTCAATACAATATCTTTGGATCTTCTTTCGACAATTTGTTGAAATTATTTTAATCTATGTACGACAGACCACAAAAATTTGAGTGAGTGGATTATATTTATTTGATAAGAGTCCTACCCGATTACTCTATGCCTAATTAGGTTCGGTTTAGTATAAAAATATGTTTGTACATTCATCTATAAATATATGTACAAGCACAGATACTAGGTGTGTGTTGGATCGAAAGTGTGATGTACGACTCGATGTAAACTATACAAATATTATCCCTATTACAACCCTAAGCCATGGGAGCGACGCCCCTTATCCCCACACCTTTCTCAATTACGCTGGCGTCGATACAATGGACGCTGTTTTTGCGACTGCAGCTTTGTGGTTTTTATGCCTCTGGTTAGCTGCTCAGCTCGATGAATCTGATTAACAAAATTAGTTTAGAAAACTCCGCACACGCGTTCGAAAGAAATATAAATTTGAGCTCGATTTTTCGCTAAAAATGTTTAATTATTAATTAATTAAATGTAAATGTATAGTAAAACATTAAATTTCACGTTTTTCATAGTTAACCAATCGAATTAAAATAACTAACTTTCCGTAATTTTCCGTAAATTTTTATACTATGTATAACGGAAGGTATATACCTATGCATTGTTACTAGACATTTCATTTAAAAAAGTGCCAGAAACTGTCTTATTATTCATAAAAAAAATACGATTAAACAATGTGAAAATGCATGTAAGTGTGTTTTTTAACTTTGTCGTTAACAAAAGACATATAACGAGATAAATAGAAAAAACTACAACTTTATAGACCAACAGCTCGAACAGTATTTCGCTACGACTTCCAGCATCCCTTTGGTTCGCTTTAATTTTCATTAGAAGTGTGTGTGCGATTGTTCGCTAGAGTTTCCCGACCTCGAAAAAGTTTTGTTAACCATTTTGTGATCTATTTCCCAGCACGGTTAGTTTTGTGGCGACCGAGAGGGGTTTTGGCATCGGGCGACAGTCGGGCGTTTGGGTTTCTGTGTCGCGAAGTCGAGATTCCTAACGTGACGAAGAATGTTCTTGAATGAAAGTCAAAGTAAAAACGGCAAAACAACAAAATCCTAAACAAAAACAAAATACAAAACCGTGAACAAGGCCGGTGGGCGGGGAGGTGCAGGAGCGGAAACTAGAAAACGAGATGGAGAGCGCCAGAATATGATAACGCCCATAGAGCCGGGTGCAAGAGTGTGAACCAGGGGCCTGTCGCTTGGAAAAACAAACAAGAAGCGGGATCCACTATTCAAAGAGAAAAGTAAAGACCCCCGACGCCGGACTCCGAGCACTGAACACCGCAGTGAATGCAGCGCCGATGCATGAGGGGAGAGTGAAAGCGATTGGGGTGGGTTCCGTCGGACCGCTCAGGTGCGTTGCGGGTTGAATGCACGCAGTGCGGAAATGGTGGAGCAGCACACGACAAGTCTTCGCTGTTGCACTGGCCGTCACTCTCTCGCTTGCTTCCAAAACTTTGACTCTCTGCATATTTTGGCGCATGCTCTGAAGCTCTCGCGAAACGCTCACATACATGTGTACGTACATATATAGATGCAGCAAGGGTCTAGGTGGGGGATCGCATGTAATGCAACGGGTATGCGAGGGCGGGCTGGTGGATTTATTTATTTATTTCGATTCATTTCCGCTTTTGTGCGAGACTAAATGAAAACTCATTTCCCTTTGATATTTTTCTCTTGCCACTTTTTTACTTTTTCTCGGACACTGGGAGAATGAGATAGACATATGTACATACATACATATCTATGTAAGCTGGCCCCAAAAGAGTGAAAGGAAAAAGCATTTTGCCTCTTCATCCCGCTCTCTCTTTCTCTTTCTCTAGGGGGCTGATTTTGGGTGCTTCTGATTTTGTGGCTGCTACTGCGCGATAATGAAAAAGTGTAATGCACCAAAAAGTGACATAAGGCTGTAAATTAAATGAAAACAACAACAACGAGCTTAAGCTCTAATATGGAGGTCTGTATGTAAGTAAATACATATGTGTGTATATATGTATTGATGGACCTGCATACATAAAAAAAGCTTCTCTGTATAGGAAGCAAAAATATATGGAAATATGTACATAGATATGTATGTATGTACGTACACACAAGTGTATATAAATACATACATATGTATTTTCCTGTATAATCTGTTATTTACAGTTATCTGCATATTCCACACGAGAATCAGCTACTGACAGGGTTCATGGGTGGTAAAACTCTTGGTGCAGCAGCGCTTGATTTACCCCCAACCATTTTAACCCTAAATGTACACATATAAATATTTACATACATATGTAGATACATATATCCTGTACATCGAATTGCGGGCTAATTCTATAATACCAAAATGATCCTCTACATACATATGTACATATGCCTTTTTCCACTAAACAAAATCCCTCTTAAATCAAAATTCAAAATGTGACTTTCTTCAAAGTTTTTCACGTACCGCCTCAAGTCGCTCATCTTGAAACTGAGACTATTTCTTCTAGGAAGTTTTAATCCCTTTAAATTAAACCCTTTTAATCCCTTTTTAAATTACATATTTTTTTAAATATGTAGCTAATATTTGCTAATATACGCAAAGGTATAAAATTCTACAACTTGCTTTACAAACGAAATTCCCATTGCCGCGCTGTTTGAAATTCTTGAACAGTACATAAAACGTCAATTTATTGAAAAAAGTTATTTTTTAGAAAGGAGGATAATATCACGTGACCATGGGCTTCGGCCATGGGCCTCCCTTCCCCAGTGTGATAGTTTATGATCATTTTGAGAACACCCTACACATAATAGATACACCCTATACATAATAGATGCACAAATAATTTTGACCCTTTTGTTTTGACTAAGAGGTGATATTCTCGCAAGAATAGATTATAATTAAAATATATATCATATGTATGTGTAATTGTATATTCCTCGCTCCTTTATGAGTACACCATATGATATTGCTTTTTTCTATTGAAAATAATTAAAAGATCATTATTTGCAGGCCCGAATAATTTTATTTATTTTACACGCTTTTGTTCTAATTTGTAACGGTATGTCCGGAGCGTTGCAAAATTTCCAAAAATATACAAACATGTATGTACATATGTTAATTACCTTTTTACTATACAAGTTTTCCGCTGTTTTCCTCTTTGAAAAAATTGTGGTATAGAGACTGAAAAAACGTAATTTTTTCCCAGGGAAATACAGAAACATAAAACTGTAAAATTTGTTTTAAATTTTATAGGCCAATATTTCCACAAAAACAATTGAGAAAAATGTGTTATGAATCTATTGTAATATGAAAATTTGGTCATTCCTTCCGAAGAAAACTGCACTATTCGATATGCTCTTCTCGCTGCCAGACAAATGTGTATGACTTTTATTGCTCTCGTTGCTTTTTGCCGGCACATTCAAAAAATGCTGGCTAAAGACCGGCTGAAATTTACATTGCCAAAGTCGATAAAGTCGCAAAAAGCAACATCAAGACAGAAACCGGCTTGCCAGCTTGCACACACACTAGCAGGCGAACGAACAAAACTCACCCACATATAAAAGAGCTGCCAAATACTACAGAAACCGGCTTTTGTGTGACCTAATATTTGAGTAGTTAACTTTGGCAAAAAGGCGACTCAAATTCGCACAGAGGAATTCGCGCATTTTTTGAAGTGCGCTTCGCACCACCGATAAGATTGTCTATTTTTCCCCAGCAAGGCAGCTCCGACTTCTTATCAAGCAACATCAGATGCAAAGCGAAATGCTTTCCACTACCCAAAAAGCAGGAATCTCCATTTGGTTTGCGAGAAAAACAAATACAATATTATAGCCAGGAACTTTTTTTTTCAAAATACAAGAAAATGGGACAAATAAATGTATGTATGTATATGTGTATGCATATGGATATACATATGTACATGCAAAGTGCACATTAATTTTTGAATTAAAAAAAAACTGAGGTGTACTGGAAAAAGCCGCGAATAGAAGGGAAAACTATTCGAAGTTTTTATTTTCAAACGCCCTGTGTGACTTGCCGATTGTGTGCGTGGGCGATGATAAGGAAGTACCGGAGTGGCAGGGGGAAAGGTTGAAACGGAATCGGAATATGAACATACATAAATGCAAATTTGAAACCAAATCGAAGGTGAATAAAATTCTAGAGAGAGCGGAAGCTCTCAGCGGGCGCTCTATTGCTTTTTGCACCGGCAAAAAACTAAACATCTTGCAATGTTTTCAAGCACACACTCTCTTATTCTCTCTCCGTTGATGTTGCTCAAGCTCTGCGTCCCCCGGTCCGATTTGGATTTCCCCACCCTCACGTCCTCTCTTCAGAATGCTCTAGTGATTCCACATTGTTATTTCGTGTTGGCGCCAAATGAAAAAAAATCTATTGTTGCTGTGCATTGTTGCCACACTTCACAGCTTAGGGGCCTGCTTAGCTGAGCGAAGTTCCAACTGTGGGAATTTAGTTCCAAATTTGTATATATGTATGTATGTAGACTGCAGCAGTGTTTACACCTCCGAAATCCCTTTCGTTGGGTGTATTCACCGATCCTCCTCCCACTCCTCGAACCTCCCACACTCCCCGCAATCGTCATATTCCGCAAAGTTTTCGTCCTCGTCGGAGTCCACTTCCACCTGACCGCCCGCCATCAGAGCCAGTTCGAAGTTACCCTGCTTTTGTAGGGTTTGCACATCATAAAAGTCAACCCCATAAAAATGAAGTTCCTCAATTTTGTTCTGGGCTGGCAGCGCCTTCTCCTTATCAGCTTCCTCAAAAAGGGTTAGCCCCGCAAAGCCACTGTATATTAGATCTTGGACAATATGGTTGAACTCCTGTCGTACAGAGTCGTCGTTTTTCGTTACACCTTTGTCGGTAGGACATTCCTTTTGCCTCCATGTTGAATACGATCGCGGCCTTAAATAGGGGGTGCACCTACCGAACTTGATAAGGAGGCTTACAGTTTTCTGGACCAGCCCTTGCAAGAGATGTCTAAACCATGATTGCTTCCGGCGAGATATGGCTCTCATAGCGGGGGTTATTAACGAGAAAGTGTTTCGTGTTTAATTTGACACAAACCGAAGTTGTCAAACTTTATATTGTTCAAGTTGAACTTGTGTAGTCATTCTAGTCAAAAATTTCATTTAGAGTACGAACTACGTTTTGATAAATTCATACAAAATTATAGAACGAACCATGAATCAAGGCAACGCCAATGAACCTTCTATTGATGGATGTATGCAGGTCGCGCTTCGCGTCCGAGTGGGAGAACAGTCAGAAGATGCCGAAAATTGCTCCGAGGCCTCTCGTTACAATCTTTGCGGTAAACCAAGCTTTTTCGTCTGCAAGGGCAAGAAATCTCCGAATCTCAATGAGGTCGACAGTGATACAGATCTCCGACAGCTCCAGCCGACCGGGTTCTCTTATGAAGATACTTCTACGAGGATCCAAGACATAATGGAATGTCAGCAGCACATCATTAGAATGGTGGAAGGTGCCAAGGAAAAGATCATTGAAGAAAAAGATTCAAAGTAAATAATGCATTCAATGATGCTTCTCGCAAATTTTATTACGCCCAATAATGTAATACATACATATGCAAGTGCAATAATAGTGCTTTTACAATAAATATACATATGTACGAATGTATGCACATATTTCGACAAGGGCCGCAATGGCTTTTAAAATTTAAACTATTTGCTTCCCTGAATTACATTTAACAGACATATTTATGTATGTTTTTATGTCTGTATCTAGATATTTTACGTTTAGTTATTGCTTTGGGGGTGGCCCCATTTGCATTGCCTAAGCAACCGAAAACGGCTTAAGCATTGCCAAGTACTGCTCTTAAATAACAGCGACTAGTTTTTGAATTAGCCAGCCAGGAACTGTCGAGCAACTTGCTGCGGCGTGCTTTAAGTTGCAAGTTTAAATTTTTGAAGCTGAAACCTTAGAGCGATGCCCCTTACCACCCAGCGAATTCGACTGATTTACCCACTTCTAAGCTTGGCGGGTTCGAAATCGTAACACTTTCGCGCTCTGCCGACTAAAAGAGCCAAAAGGAATGCCAGACAGCTACCCCAATGGTAGCTAGACCTGTCACAGGACTTCTTCTATGCTAGAGTGTTAACCCATCTCATAGCCCGACGTAGAAGCACATACATACATACATACATACATACATAGGGTGGACGGTCGGCAAAACCTCTACAGCAAAGGCACGCGACGTGGAGGCCGCAGCTGCCAGTGACGCGTGGGTTGACTGAGGAGCTCATGCGAGTCACGCCACAACTATACATACATACATATGTACATATGTACGTACACTCATACTGGTGCGAAGATGTAGATACGACAGTTCCACACTCCCCGCTACTACACCTTCACCAGAAGTTGTTTTTTTGCGAACTTTTTACCGACGCTTTTTATTTGCTTTGCTTGTCTCTTTCTTTCTCTTTCTGTCACTTTTTTTCAGTTCCTCTGGGCTCTCTGCCCGTTTCACACAAACACACGCGTAAACAATCTTCAGTGGAGCTCTCTGCTCAGTGTTTACCTCTCTCTCTCTTTTGAGGGGCTTGTGGCCATGTGTGATGAGGGGGCGACATTCACTCGCTGTCTTTTGGAGCTCTCCCGTTTTATTTTTGCCTTATTTTTGCTGTCTGAGCGCAAATGCTCGTAAAAAGCTTTCTGCGCCTGTACCCGCGCCCGCCCCACACATCCAACGAAACTTTTGTAAGTTTCTTTTGACTCTCTCGGCGTGTGGCGAGTGGCTGGGGCCGCCGCCGCCGCTGTCGACTACGCCAGCAGCGACTGCGACGGCGGCTTCAGCTTGGTCGATGCCGCTTTCATGGGTTCTTGAGCGTATGCAAAAGATTTTTGCACATATTCATCTTTTTGGCCGTTTTCGGTGCGTATCGCGGAGCGCTTGGCGTGTTCGCCAAAATATTTAGCAAAGAAATACAGTGCCCGTCCTTTTGGCCCCTTTCAGTCATTTTTGATGCATTTCTAGTTTATCGGTGATTAGTGATCTTTTTTTCGGTCCGTGTATATACAAAATGTTTACCTTTAAGTGCTACTCGGTTCGGTCACATTTCCTATCCACCACTTGATTCGGCGTCTTACCGATTTAGTGAGACAAACCAAAAAATTCACTTGGCCTATCTTCTAGGCAGAGATTTGTTTTCCAGATGTACATATGTGTTTAACATACATACATACATTATATGTACATACACTTGGTTGTGTGGAATGAACGGCCTTGTATATTTGCTAATCGTACAAGCAGGAGACGAACTTCGAAAAGATGGATAAAGTGCAGACATTAGAGCGGCCTCCGTATCTGGAAAAATCAACTTCTCTATGCCATGTTCGAATTTTTTTCATAAAATTTTTCGGGTTGCAAATTGCAGCGGGAAAAACGTGTGGATATCTATCCAAAAAATGTATCCACCCGATGAACAACCATCGTTGACGACTTCTTTTTTCTTTTCGGTGATGCAGCTTCGCTGTTTCACTCTTTTTTCGGGTAGTAGTTAGCTAAACTTTGTTTTGAGTTGTTAACTGGTCCACCCGCCATTGTACTAGACTCCACCCACTCACTCCTTTGGAGGCCAACACTATTGGGAACCCCTCCATTATCTGGCGGCGGCGATTCGAACTTGAAAATTTTGTTGTTCGCCGAGTTTTTGCGATTTTCCTGGCCCCCGTCGTGGCCCCCGCGTCCTTCCTCGTCCAGCCCCATGCAGCTTTCTGTCCGGCTCTCAGCTCTCGGTTCTCTTTAGGTTTCTCTTTGTTGTTTAGACAATGCGTGTTTCTATACAAAACAAACGTGCCTCTGATTATGAATAGAAAAGCGGCTTCAGTTTTTAGCGGGGGTCTGTGGGCTGTGGCCATGTGTTGAACATACTAGTTGGATAGCGAGGGCTCAGGAGGCGACTGTAAGGAACACGATTCAAAGCAATGCATACACTGTTTTACTTTGAGTACATCCAATTATGATGTCTTGAAAAGTTTCCAATGATCTTTTTTATAAATGAATTATCTAAAGGTTTTTTCTCTTTGCATTCCAGGTGCTTTTTGACTGTTTGGAACATTTTTAAAGATTACGTTAAAAAGTTGTTGACACTGAAATATTGCTTTGTTTAATCGAATAATAATACACAATATAATAAAGACAATATAATACCAAACGAATGGAAGGAGGAACTATAATACAACAAAAATAATAATACAAGTGACAACGATAATAACTTATGTGCAATCCGTTAAGATTTAATTTTTATTGACTTATTACCAAATATATAAATTTTATTTATTTTTAAAGAAGAAATTATTGGACGAAGAAACTTAAAGCTACTACTACAAATTAAAGTTTACTTTAAGTTGTATAAAAAATAAAAAGTGATTTTAGTTAGTTTCTCAAAATTTAACAAACAAAATTTACAACAAAATTTGGAATACAACAACACCGCAACAAAACCTACAACAATAGCAGCAATAATTCCAACCACTGCATCAAACAACTACAAAACAACCAACCGATAACAACAAGATAACAATAAGATACGAAATAAAATAAAACAATATATAATACGAGAACACTCATAATATAAGAATATTGTAACCATAAAACAGAAACTAATCCATAAAAATAAATTGAAAATAAATCAACGCGCAACAAGTACGAATCAAAACACCAAGAAACAGGCAAAACAGTATAATTAAATCACACGACACAACTGAAAATAGCATCTGGCACCGAAGTTTGTCAGAACT
Source organism: Drosophila pandora (assembly GCA_021223865.1). Lineage (NCBI taxonomy): Eukaryota > Metazoa > Arthropoda > Insecta > Diptera > Drosophilidae > Drosophila > Drosophila pandora. Next base: position 2,177,103 of record JAJJHT010010398.1, read on the forward strand.
ACGACCCGCAACAGAAACAAAAATAATAGCACCTTAAACTCAATATAAATCAGGACCAGACCCAGAAATAGCCTTGAAGCCAGCCACCTAAAAGTCCAGCCGAACCCAATAATAAAACGCAGTCCCCCAAAATAGCAGCCGCAAAAAAGGATAACTAATAGAAATAGAGCAACGAAAGCAAATCAGCAAATCAAATGTGAAACTGAAATTCAAAAGCAAAACCAAACAAGAAAGGAATAAAAACGAAAATAGCCAAAATTTGTTAAATTTCTTTTGTGTTTTTGAACAGCGGAAAGCAAAACTGAAGAACTTATGCAACAAACAATGTTTGTTGTTTAAAAAATGTAGATGTTGTGTTAGGGTTTACATTTTCGAGTTCGTTTTAAGATTTTTCGTTCGTAAAAACGGTCGTCAAAATGTTCTGTAAAAGTTTTTAAAAAAAACGAGCGAAAAAAATTTTGATAAACGTTAAGAGGTGAATGAAAAATGAAATATAACTGTTTATGAACATTAAACAAGTGTAGACGAGAAAACTGTGGAAATTTTGTGCCAAAGGTGCCAGAAGAGTACGTCTGTGCGTGCCGTACATGGAGGTATCCTGTACCAAGGAGAAAACCAGACAGGAAAACATTTAAATATCAATATATACCCATATAGAAATTATATAAAATTATTCATATCGTGGCAAAAGTTTCCAAAAAAAGTATTTCGTACTTAAAAAAAATTCAAACTAACATTAGTGGGAAAACGGCAAAAATACGAAAAAATTCCCTTTTGGATAAGTGGAGTATTTTAATCTAAAATTAAAAGTATACTATAATTAACGACTAAAAAGTATCTGAGGACCTTAAAGAAGCCATTCGGACGCGACCGCAAGTAAGCCAGGTTACTCTAAAGAAGAAGATCCCTTCATGATGCTGTCTTGAGGCTTTCTCCGGTAAGAAATTTTAATACCTACATTTAGATATATACATATATTAATTGGGCCCCTATCTAATACTTTAAATTCGAACGAATAATATTTAGAAAATAAAAACGCGCTTGACCAATCTAAAAAAACACTTGAAAACGTTTTCCACATATGTAGTACATATTAAATTTACCACATAAATTTTGGAATATATGGACAGATAGAAAGGAACATACATATGTATAATTAAATGATATAAAAGGGTACGTAGTGCCAATCAGTATAACGAAAAATGTACATATTTACATATGCTGATATGTACAGAGCTTTATAAATGCATTCTCATCCACAAAAAAATTTCATTTACGCGCAAAAAATTAATTATTGAAAAAAAATCGCGACAACATGCGAAGGGGAGGAAAAAAACTCCAATCCCCTTCCCAATGCACTTTCAGGCCCTTTGGTATCCATTGAAAGGCTAGTGGGGATGGTGGGCGGCCATCGGCAGGCGAAGCACAAAAGCCGAAAGGATGAGCTCCCTCCCCAACAGCAGCAGAAAAAAATGAGCCATTAAATGAATTGAAATGAAATTCGTATATAAAAATGCTTGTGTGTGGAGACCAAAGTACAGTTGACTCCACACATTTTTAACGCCAGCGACAGGCAGGCAGAAACAGTAAAGGCTGCGGATGGGGTCTAGGCAGGAGCGGTCAGCGAAAGGGGTTGTCTGACCGAATGGTCAGTTGCCGAACGCCGTGCATACGAGGATGTGGGGCAGAACTGTCTGCCACCCACACTCTCGTCCATCCCTCAATCTGTCAGTCCTCCCAATTCGCCAGCATTCCACCCTAGCCAGCTGCAGTTTTAATGGCTTGGAGCTGCCGATGCGTCGCCCAAAAGAGAGCAATTATATTTTCGCTCTCTATCTCCATCCACGCTCCAACTGGCTCCTGTGCATCCCGCATATGTGCGGGCCTACATGTATCCCATGTCATTAATGACAAGTATAATTTGCATTCTCTGCTTTTTTCTCAATTTTTCAATTGGAAACTGCGCTTGCACTTGGCAACAGTCAGTCCCCTACCAATCGGGCAGCGATCGGTTCTGTCTCACTCACTCATAGACCTGGCATACAGCACCTCCGAACTGCCGTAAATTGCATATTTCGGTGGCATTCTTTTCCAAACCCTTGCATGTTATTTTAGCAGAGACTGCTTAAAAGTTTCTGTGGCTGCTAGTTTTTTTGCTAAATCATTGTTTGCAACTTAAGGGACTGGAGCTAATATTATTAACGGGGGAGGGTGAAGTTGGAGGCACGTTTTGGGTTCATCTCAATAAATATGTACTTACAAATAAAATATGTATTCTTGCAAAGATAAACCGTCAACCAATAAATAAAGGACACAACGGCTTAGGACATTTCGGGTTTCAGGTTTTTAGGAACTTAAGTTTATTGTCTGTTTTAAGGGACTTCAAACTCGTTATGATCGTATTTGTTATTTAATTTATAATTAGCCGCATATCCGTCATAGAGTTTCTTGACTATGTGATACCCGGTTCTCATCTTTTCCATCGATACTTTATTTAAACACGCGAAAGAGGGCGTGGAAAACTTTTGTGATAATTCTGATAGCTCTATCTCTTATAGTTTCTGAGATCGACGTGTTCAGAAATACAGCAAGCGAATATGGGAAACAGAATATAAATGTCTATAACTCCTCTAAAAATGGGCCGTACTAGATATTTTTGCTACAGAAATTTTAAATATTTTAAAAATTGCTATATCGACTCTCCCTGCTACATAAATTCACACGAATACAATATACCCTTGAACTCTACTAGTACCGGATATAATAAATACCTCTTGTCAAACGCTGATTCGTAAAACTCTACTAGTACCGGATATAATAAATACCTCTTGTCAAACGCTGATTCGTAAAAACTTAATTTCTTACATAAGTTTTCTAAAATGTTGGCAAATTTTTTTACGAACAATTGAAAAATTACTAAATAAATTCCAAATAATTCGAAATTACTAAATAATTGCCAAATAAATCAGGGAATGCAAATAAAGTGTTTAAAAAATGTATGCCTAAAAATGCTTTAAACAAATTTAATAAGAAAGCTTTTTTACTATTGTTCACTTCAAAAAATGAACAATCAGAGTTATTTAAGAATTTTATTAAAAACATGAAAGGAAAGCTAACTTCGGGCGGAGCCGAAGTTGATATACCCTTACAGTTAAGGTTGTTCTATTTCCGATCGTTCAGGTATAAGTCGTCTATAGGATATAGTCGGCCGATCCTTATGAAATTTGGCAGGTCGAATTATATTGCCTAAAATAGAAAGTCCAATCATTCTAGCTTAAAAGACACCAAAGTTATGCGAATTCCGATCTTTCAGTTATATGGCAGCTATAGGATATAGTCTGCCGATCCTTATGAAATTCAGCCAAACGGATTATTTTGCCCAAAATAGAATCTGTACCAAGTCCCATCTTTCTAAGTTAATAAAAAACACCAGATTTATGCCAATCCCGATCATTCTATGACAGCTATAGGATATGTTGGTCAAATATAACATGTGTGGAACCCTCCCAACCCCCTAACTTCAAAAACACCAAAGTTATGGCATTTCCGATCAATCAGTTATGTATGGCAGCTATAGGATATAGTCGACCGATCCCGGCCGTTCCGACTTGTATACTACCTGCAAGGAAAAGAAGGATGTGTGCCAAGTTTCAATTCGATAGCTTTAAAACTGAGAGACTAGTTTGCATAGAAACCGACAGACAGACGGACATGCTTATATCGACTTAGGAGGTGATCCTGATCAAGAATATTTATACTTTATAGGGTCGGAGATGTCTCCTTCACTGCGTTGCACTCTTTTGACCAAAATTATAATACCCTCTGCAAGGGTATAATGATATGGATCCCAACGGATGGAACTGTCGACTCTAAACTTTTCATACATCCGTCCTTTCCTTTTCACAGAGTTCACAGATGTACATATATGTATATACTCTGGTTCCTATGGTTCCTAAGGATATCCGATAGTTGTAATATGTATGTATCCGAGTTGATACATATTTTATAATATAAACTCCCACCTGACTGTAATTTTATTTCCCTACCATTACTTATTATTACTTTGGCTATTAATTTTTATTATGCAACTTTAGAAACAATTTTATTTTAGATAATTTTATTTTTTTTTTATGCATTTGGAAAATGAAGCTGATTGCAAAAAATGTTTGGACCTTTGTGGTTTGGCAAAATACATATGTAGGTCTGAAAGCATCAAGGTGAAAATGAAAATAAGTCGACCAGCCCAATATTATAAAACTAAATACTCGTATCTGCTCGGTGAAAATGTGTTTCCAAGTAATCCTATTACTTACATAAATATCACTAAACGGTAAGAATGGGGAAGGAAAATCCTATGGAGGCGCAGAGCTCATGTGTGACCAACATTTCTGAAGCTTTCAACTGGAGCTTGTAAATTTTCGCACTTTAGGTAGAACAGGGGAAGGTGGCAGCTTCGCATGACTTCTTCGTTGTCACCTCCAAACCGTTCTCTGGTCGATGTAGTACCACATTTGTAAAATATTACTTTATTTGCTGCAACTTAAGATTCAAACACGTTTCGCTAAATTTCCTCTTTTCAGTTATTTAAACTAATTGAATTAGACTAGTTTCTTTTTTGCTTAGCAGGCTGGGAACGGTAACCTCACCGTGGAACTGCGAACGTTTTCACTTATCTCAAAAAAAAATTCTTATCATGAGCGCTTGTTTATAAGCCTTGTATATAAATAGGTTCGTTTAGACAAAAAAATGAAACAAATTTTAATTTGTGTATCTGCTGAATTAGTAAGTAGGTAAATATATTGAACTTTCTGTTTATCTCTTCGCATGGGAATAAATTTATAATGCAATAATGCGATTGGTCTTTAGTTTTGAGGTATATTAAATGTTTTTACAAAAAAAAAAAGAAAAATGGGATAGGTGATTAAAATTGTTGATTATGTGAAAGGAAGCTGCAACCCCTTCTATACGCCCCGAGGTCTCGGAACCTGACTATTCTAAACCACTTATGGACTTTCCACATCCGTTTCCATTTCCAATCCTAAACCCAACCCATCCTGAAAATATATACATACATATGTATGTACATATGTAATATATATCTATATAATATAATAAATATAATATTTTTACAAGATTCAAAGCAATAGTTTCGTGCAAGTTTTTTAAAGTTTTAAAAACGAGAACGGGAACCTCCCCTTATGTTTTTGCCTGCAATGGCAATTCGGTTAATTTTTTTATTTCGAGCGGCACAATCAAGAACTTGTAATTTTTTCGCATTTGTGCAATATTGCAAAAAAAGGCCAATTAAAACCAGCTTCCCCAAAAGTAAAAAAAAAGAAAATGAGACAAAAACTCTATGTCAGCAGTCGCAGCCCCCATGTACACATATGTATGTATGTAAAATACACATGTACATACATACATAGTTATCGCCGAAGTAGGGGAAACTACCTCGATTGTATTCTGTTTATAAAGAAAATACAAAACAGCCAACACTGTTTATTTATAAAAACAAAAATACTTTAAAATTTTACTCAGGGCCTTTCTCCCTATAAGTTTTTGATCACCTCGTGAAGAAGTGAATTCAAATAATAAATGCAAGTTCTGGTGCATCGAAACTCCAACTCTTATACTATTCCATCGCAACCGAATATGCATTTAGTAGAAGCGACTAATCGTATTTGCTTCAACCGTTTGGGTCAGCAGGTCCAAAGGTTGAACTGATTAGGCGATGGGTGCACGTTGGGACACAGCAGTGAGGTGTAGCGTCGTTGGGGGCTGGTTGACGACCTTCGTGGCTTCAGGCCAAAACGCACAGAAATCCGCGGGATCATAGAGGAAATACGAAAAAGAATATACACAAAATACGACGGCGAGCACAATCTTAGTGTTCATGCTCCAACATTAGAAAATTCACAACAGAGCAGGAGCTTTACGAGAGACTGCGACTGCACTAACACCTAGCCGATTGAGTAAGACATGGTCCGCACTAATACTCAAGCAGGCTCGTTCGCCGGCAAAAAATGGACAAAAATTCGCAAATGTTTTGGCTAAAAAAGCTTAGAGAGGGGCCTCTCGCTACACTTGCTACTCTCCCATGACAGCGCAGCGAGTAGCGCACTAACATATACACGCACAGATTCAGGGAGAGAGAATAAAAAGGAAAAAGAGGAGGAGGAGAACGAAAAGACTAAAACAGACGGCGGCGGCATCGCCAAGAGTTTAGTTGAGTCTCGTTTTGGATTTCGGGTTCGGTCTCGGATTCGGTTTGTTATTTTTTGGCATTTTGTTCGATTTTTGGCTCGACGTCGACGACATCTAATAAAAAAGCTGTACTCGGCAGTAAGTACATGTGTGGAGAGCACCGCGCTGAGAACCCCTGTGCAGCCATCAAAAATAATTCAAAATGTAGACTGCCAGCCAAACAAAGCGAACCGAAAATAAAACGCAAAAGTGCAGAAAAACAATCGAGAACTGGGAATAAAGTGTTGTTTAATCGTCAGAAAAATAATTTGTATTGAAATAATAGTGCCACACAACGCTGCGTATACGCAACGCTTCCTTAGAAAGAGGAAGCACAAGCTGGAGTACAGGCACAGCTTTGGCCATGAATAACCGCCAAATGAACAGATTTCTTGTCATTTCGAATTTATGTGGAAATCGAAATAAAAAACTAAACATTTTGTGATCGTCTGCAGTTCTCGTTTTTGAAACATTGCAAAGTGCATTCCGCCTATAAATCTCATTGCCGTCCGTGGCGTGCCTGTGTGTATCTGCCACTACAGCAGCGTTGGTAGAGGTACACATCTATGCAGTCGCAGCCACGAAATTCGGTTCATTTTGGAGGTATCTGTGTGCCCACTTGCATCTTTGTGTGGGTGTGAACTGCGCCTGTGTTTGCGGGTCGTTGCAATCCGCAATTTCGGCCTCTCATAGCTCCCTGGCTCGAAGCTTCGACGAGTCGTGCCCATTGCCTGCCGCAATCAACATTTTGAGGTTAGTGCTTTTATACCTCGCACTCTCTCGCCCTCATACAAATTATTTTACACTTAAAAAAAAGTGTTTCGATCAAGCGCTACTTTCTATGAAAACTCCTCAGCTTATTTAACTGTTTTTTTTTTACCTGGTGGTACATTGTGACCTGTATTCAGTTTTTTATAGAATTTTCATTCGGTCCATTTAAGGATTTTGGATTAATTTTAGATACATAGAATGAAGGGGTGTACACTAGGGCGGGTCAATGCTTGCTCATTGTTAGAATTATTAGCGACAAAATCGTAATCTGCAAATTATTGTAAGGACATTTCACCAATAAATTGGGGTTTATAATTAAATTCAACACTCAAATTCCAATTTCAGTATTTTTTACAATTTAATTTATTGTTTAATATTTAAAAAATTGAACATTTTTCTTCAATTAATTTTAAAACAATTTCAAAATTTCTATTACTAAGAATCAATAAAAATAAGAAACAACATAATAAAAGTAGGCGAGCAAATTATTTAATATTTATTTGTATTTTTTCGTTTTTAAAATATCATCTTTGTTCAAAATTTTTTTTTATAAAAATAAAAAAAAATTTTTATATTGATTTTAAATCATATATGTATTTATTTCGTTGATCTTTAGTGATTTGGTTAATAATATCAACAAAGTTCTTGGAAACATGCATACATCGGTATACATATGCATATATTTCGAATTATATCTGCCTAGTTTTTATACCCTTGCAGAGGATATTATAATTTTGGTCAAAAGTGTGCAACGCAGTGAAGGAGACATCTCCGACCCTATAAAGTATATATATTCTTGATCAGGATCACTTCCTGAGTCGATATAAGCATGTCCGTCTGTCCGTCTGACCGTCTGTCCGTCAGTCCGCCTGTCTGTTTCTATGCGAACTAGTCTCTCAGTTTTAGAGCTATCGAGTTGAAACTTTCCACATCCTTCTTTCCTTTGCAGGCAGTATATAAATCGGAACGGCCGGGATCGGAACGGCCGGGGCCGACTATATCCTATAGCGGAATCAATCGGAATTAATCGGAAATGCTATAACTTCGTTGTTTTTCAAGTTAGAAGGATGGGGGTTTCAATGGGGGTTCCTCTTTGGGAAAAATAATTCGATATGCCAAATTTTATTGAGATCGGCCATTATTTAAATCTCTGTAAAAGAAATTCTTTAAGTAACTTTAGTTTATGTTTTCTATATTTGGAAAAACCATGAAGTGACTTTAAGCAGTAAAGGGAAACAGTAAATTACCCCCCAGTAACTTAAGGGGGATTTATAGACCCTCAAAAGTAGACTTTTAAATAAAGCTATTCGTCCTGTCCGTTTTTAGGGCTAGAAGCGTTTGCCCTTCGGTCTGTCTTTCCGAGAATACTATTCCTTTTCTGTAAAATATACATAAATGTATAGCTTTACCTTTTGGAGACAAAATATCATAGTACTAATCTATGGGTATAGTTTATAAGGAATTGGTTAGATTTAAAAACTGTTTATCTGTGGAAGTAATGAAACACATTTAATGTTGAACATTTTACGAAATTTTCTTACTAACTTTTAAGCGAATAAGCGGATTAAATATATTTTGTTTGTATCAAAACCATAAAAATTTTATGTTTCTATTTTCTACTAATTACTACCTTATAAGCCACTTTTTCTCCCAGTGTGACAGTGTAATTGCAAAGAAAGTAAATGAGATTCAAATTTGTTAGCTGGCTGTGTTGCTGGCTGCACTTGTTGTGGCAGTGGCAGTGGCTGTGGCTGTGGCAGTGACTGGTGTTGAATGTGCACATGCAACAGGGCCTGGTAACCGAAGACAAAGCCGTTATAGCCATCGCACTCTGACCCCCCACCCTCTGTCCCTGTCCCTGTCCCTGTGCGGGTTCTCTCTATCTGGTGTGGCTCAGACGCCGCTAAATTGTGTTAAAAACCCACCAGCCAAAGTACAGAACGCAGAAACCTCAAGATCCGGCTGGGCAGATAAAAACCCAACCTGAGACAGAACGGAACGGAACGGAGTGAGCCTGGAAACTTGGTGCAATCTTCCGCATTATGAGTAGCAACCAAACACACACACACACACTCATACTGAGTATATAGAGTGGAGGAAATGGAAGTGGAAATGGGAATGGGAATGGAAATGAAAATGCACTTGGCTTACACCACACAGAGAGAGAGAGANGATCGGCCAACTATATCCTATAGCTGTCATACAACGATCGGAATTGGCATAACTTTGGTGTTTTTTAAGTTAGAAAGATGGGACTTGGTACAGATTCTATTTTGGACAAAATAATCTAATTTGCCAAATTTCATAAGGATCGGCCGACTATATACTATCTTCTATATATCTAATAATATAAGATGCGTGGCGCCACCTAGCGGACTGCGACTGAACTGCAAGGGTATATCAACTTCGGCTCCGCCCGAAGTTAGCTTTCCTTTCTTGTTATTTATTATAACCGACATCAATTCGTTTAAAATATTAAAAACTATGACTCTGCAGAAACTACTTTTATAAATGTAACTACCTTACAATTAAAAAAAAGTGTCCTTTTATGAACTATGAAAGCTTGGTCCATAGATGTTATTTGAAAATTTTTTAAACAAATCTGTATAAAGTTTTTTAGTGATTAGCTGTCAGCAGATGCGACTAAATTGATCTACATATGTACATATGTATGTATGCATAAATCAGAATAAATATAGTCTTAAAAGAAAACTACGATAGATCAGGGCTCCTAGTAAAGGAATGACTAAAACTTACTATTTTAAATTTAAAATTCATTGGAAACAACAAATTATTTACCTGAGGCGAATAAAACAGATGACACGAAGAGGACGATATTAATTCGATGGGGGTACTCATAAAATGGCAGTAATGAGCAGACAAGCTTAAAGCAGAATGCGAAACTAAAAGCGATAGCAACAAATAATTTGCCAAAATCATTTGCAATTTTATTTACTTTTCGATTTTTCTGTTCTCCCTGGGGCTAAATTTTTTTGTTGTATGTATATGTACATTTTTTATGTACATATGTATGTCGCATGTAGGGAAGCGAGAGTACTTATTTCATGAGTATAAACAGAATGGAACTATTAAAAATCATAAAAAAAATTTCAATAAAAACCACACTTTTTGAAATCGTCAAACAAGGCATAAAATGTTGTTTGTTTCTAAAAAAAAAGACAAATAACTGCATGTATGTACATATGTATTTATAAAGTCTTTTTGGACCTTATGCGTATAATACTATTCAAAGGATTAGTTTCGCCACCGTTTAGGGAAAACGTATACTTAATTAAGTCAACAATTGCGGATGGATCAATTTTTCTACTTTTGCAGTTGTACATGTATGTACATACATACATGTACATACATGTATGTACATCTGTATGTATGCATTTTTTTAAATAAAAAAGGCGTACACCTTTTGAGTAGAAAGTTTAGTAGCTATTATATAATTATATTTTGTGTAAACTTCAAAACGCTCAAACTAAGAATATTGGTTTAAAAGTTTAAAAAAAAGCGTCAATAGCAGATCTATATATTTATGTATGTATTTACATGCATACATGTATTTCATGTGGTTCTAGACTCAATAGTATACATAGTTCAGTTATAGACTCAAGCAGCCTCAGAACTTTAAAAGCAGCCACTTACTAAACAGAGTGCTATGATGTCCTTCCGTGAATAAGGTTTCAAATTTTGGATTCTCAAATCCTAGGACCTAGAAAAGCAAAAAATAGAAGCATATGTCGAAAGAACATTTTAGATTTTGCGGTTTTGTGAGTCACTTTTTGCCTTCTTTTTATTTCGTGGCGCAAATTGTTTTTATTTACTCGAATCTCTCATATCTCTATCTGTTCTCGCGGTAGTTTTCGCTCTCCCATTGCCTATCGGCCTCTCTTAGCTAAGCTCCTCGCACCGAGACAGCACTTTCTGCGGCAAAGCTTTTGCATGTGTATATTATTTGTACGTCGGACAAGATACATAGCTACAGAAATGATGTTAGAATTTTTGGCGCTCTTTTCTTTATTGTGAGTGCCTTCCCCATGAAGCAACAAGCGAAAACAGTTTTCGCAATACAGGCGTGTGCACTCTAAATACCATAAAATAGTATTAGCTTTAATGTCTTCATATTCATGGTAGTTTTTATCCAATTTATTGATTGAATAACTTATTTGATAATTAGTGCGTACATGTCATGGAACCAAGTTCGGTATTTATTACTTAGTTCTCGGACATTCGATAGATACATACATACATATGTATGTGCATATACGTATGAAGGCTCTACTCGATATTCACAAAAAAAATTCGCGTTTCAATTTTCTAAGTCTAAGTGTCCTAAGTCCCTTATCAGCTTTTAAAACCGACCTTTAATGTAACTTTTCAAAAGGTTCCTGTTGATGTATTTATAGAATAATACCATGTTCGAACATTCCAAGTAACATTGAATCCACATATGTATGTATAAAGACCACTTTAAAAGCTTATTGTTCCTACTAATGTACATCCATATATCAGTGTATGCGTGTATGTATTAATACATATTTTGACTTTAGGGAGGGACTGGGGCTAAACTGGATCACCAATGACAACTTTCTCCTTCTGCAAAGCCGGAGCCACACATTTCAACTCCGATTCAGCCGACCCAAAAATTGAGTATCTTAAGGCTGCTGTTTTAGCAGTCCCGTTTGTAACTTCTTTGAAACTTGATTTCGTGTCCAGTACTGTTGTCGTTATTCTTGTACAATCCTCAAAGGAGTACGACTTCTTGACTAATGATCGATTTTTATATATAAATTTACATACATATTCATTCGTATATTTAGTGATTTTAGGACAGCAGTAGTCCCCTTTATTATCGCCAGAATCTTCTATTCTTTTGGAAAGCCGACCTTATTGCGACTGACGTGGGAGTATCGATCATTTATAATTAAACTATAGGATCCCGACTTTAAAAACTTTAAAGCTGATCGACTTGTTTTGGTAAAGAGGACCAACAGACACATTTATGTCGACTTGGAAAATGGTATTCGGGTCACGAGTTCTTCAAGAATTCGAAAATCTTTCTATTACTGCGTTTCACGAGCCTTGAGCATTTTTTATAATTTATTTTGTTTATTTTTTTATTCATAAATTTTTCAAATTTGGGAAGTAAAAAGGAGAGATTTAGTTACATATGCATGTAGCTGATCACCAAAAGTAGGAATCTACGGGCGGAGTGCGATGAGCGGAAAGGGTGGGCAGTGGGGTGTACATACATACAAATGTACATATGATGGCAGCCGACAAAACAAACACTTCGAGTTTACAGATAGTGCAACGACAACGAACGCATAAATTGCAAATGCTGTCGCTCCGCCAATGGAGCGCAATAATTCACAAATAGCAACGGCATCGGTGCCGGCAGTGAATGCCTCGCCTGCATTTAGCACGATAGAGACTCTGACTGCATCTTCGCGTCTGGGTCTCCGTCTCCGTCGACGTCTCGCCAGCTGCCGCGTCCCTGTCCATGCCGCTTCCGTCTTGCATGCGTTCCGGACTCGTTCGCTGTTCGCGTTCCACCACGGGTTCAAGGTAGTTTAGTTCTCGTTCTCTCTCGACGCGCGATATCCGATTGTCGATGGATTGCCGATTCTCCAGTTAAATTCCTTTAGTCTTCTTTGTGGAGACGGGATGCGAGGCAAAGTAACGCAAAGAGAGATTGACAAAATCACTTTATTATCAAAGATAGATCCTAATCTCAAGTTGATCAATTCATATCAAAAAGGCGAGTGCCTCCTTCGGCTGAAGGGGTGGGGTGTTTGGCAAATGAAAGTGGGGACCGCTGGAGAGGCGCGCTCACTGCGAGACCTTGATCCCGCATTAAAAAGTTGGCATGTCGTCGTCACCGCTGTGGAGCAGTAGGAGGAGAAGGAAGGAAAGGGAAAAACCACACCAAAACCGAACCCAAACAGACTCTGAAAAAACAAAAGGCAACAAAGCTGGGAGGAAAGTGAGTCAAGTCAAACTGGCAAGGCCTGACAAGAAAGGAGGAAACATGTGGACATTCATTTTTTTGTGGGCAGGGTGATAGGTAATGAAGGGGATGGTGCCTGTCTGCGTGGCATGTGGTGTCCATTTATGCGCCACTCCCTCCAATAAGACGCTGTTGATCTTCATTGTTTTTAATTTAAAAAACATTTCTGCTAATGGCACAGCCCCATTTTGAGTAGTTTTGCATACGGTTTGAAATTACTATGATTCGCTATTTTCAAAATAATCAGTTAGTTTATATAGATAAATACACTTATTACAATGGTATTTTGGTTTAATGCTTACAGCTTCACCGGAAGAAAATTATCATCCACAAGGAAAACGAAAGCAGTTTTTTTCAAATAATAAAGGGCTCGGCACCCTCTCTCAGCTCGAGGGCAGCCAACTTAAAACAGTTAATAAATCGTAAATAATTGAGACACTTAAGAAGAAAGGAATTTTAAAATTAACCGCGATGAAAAAACAGATTGAATACGCAAATCAACAATTTAGCAATGGCAACATTAAAGCCTTGTAGCCAAGAAGCAAAAAAAATGTGCGTTAGTACCCAGTAAATACGAAACCCATAAATATTGAAACCGAAGCAGGAAAGCGGCAAGAGCTTTTGCCTACGAAAACAAGCCAACATAAAAGTGGATTGTTGGACAAAGAATAAAATCTATCAAAACCTGCAGAGAAGACCTTAATAAGCAAACAGGATGGCCATCAACTTTTCGGCCTCTTTCGCTGCCTGCATAGCAGCTGGGCTAAAAGTACCACGCCAGATCATGTACTGCATTACGCAAGACACGGGGCAGCCGTACGTTCTTTACAAAGACTCGCAGGACGCAGAGCGGAACCCAGGAGCAATTGGCGCCAGCCCAGCGCAGTGGGGGAGCGAAATGTACCCCAATATTCAGCAGCAGGCGCAACAGCACCTGAGTGCTCAGCAGCAGCAGCAACAGCAACAGCAGCAGCAAAACGCAGTGCAAGCGGCGGCCCAGGCAGCTGCTGCGGCAGCAGCAGCTGGTCAGCCTCAAAGTCCGCCCGGTGGCGGCCAGGAACCACGCGAAAATGGCAGTGGCGATGGTCGCCAGCAACAAGTGTCGCCTTCGTCAAGCCCTTACCCAGCGGTGCAGCAACGAGGAAATGGTGGGGGTGAAGAAGACGCAATGAACCAGGTGAGCCTATCCATAAACAGTTTTTACAGATTGATGTGCAATACCTTTGAATTTTTTTACAGCTTGCTAATCAACAAAACTCTGCGCCTAACCAAAACCAAAGTAGCAACGATCCCCAACACGCCGCACCCAACGCAGGGGAGGCAGGCAACCCACACGTGCAGCAAAACGGGGGTGGCCCTCAAGGGGATCCTGGCAATGGATTTCAAACTACCCCGGACTATTACGCATCTCGCCATGCGCCGCCGCAGGGAGGAATGCTGGCACCTCCCGGATTTCCACCTCTCCACTATCTCAACAAAGGCGTCTTGCCAATGGAGCAGGCCGGCGGTGGTGGCGGGGGAAGCGGTGGCGGTACCGAGTCCTACTCCATGCCTGAGCTACTGCCGAGTCAACAAAACGGCCCGCAAAACGCCGGTCCGGCAAATTCCAATGCCAATGAAGGCGCTGCTGCGGCCAACGCTGGAGGAGGAGGAGGAGTGAGTGCGACCGGTGCGGGCGCCGGCGTTGGAACAGTCAGTGGCGTGGCGACTGGAGGGCGGACGGGTAATGGCCCCGGGCGTCCGCATAAAAACAAGCCACACAGTGATTTACGGTTGTTCAAGTGCCTAACCTGCGGAAAGGACTTTAAGCAGAAAAGCACTCTGCTGCAACACGACCGCATCCATACAGACGCACGTCCCTTTCCATGCTCCGAATGTGGAAAGCGCTTTCGGCAGCAGTCGCACCTGACGCAACACCTACGAATCCACGCCAATGAAAAACCCTTCACCTGCCCGTACTGTTCGCGCAGCTTCCGGCAGCGCGCCATTCTTAACCAGCATATACGCATCCATTCGGGTGAGAAGCCCTTCGCCTGCCCCGAGTGCGGCAAGCACTTTCGCCAGAAGGCCATCCTCAATCAGCATGTGCGCACCCACCAAGGCGAGCGACAGATTTAGATAACTTCTTCCTTACCGATGCAGATTCAGATTGTGTCAGGGAACTATAGAGCTAGTACAAGAGACGACTCCAATGAGTAACAAGCTAGATGTTCCAGAAACACTGCTTGTTTGCAAATTCTTGGCAACCATTTCCCCTGCAAAATTTACCATTATATGCAATTGAGCGAATTTTTGGCCGAATATCAAAATTGTCCCTAGGTTAAGGCATTTTCCGTTTGGTTTGTTGACTCGCTTTGGCGCTGAGGTGGAAATAAAACCAGAGGATTATTGATGACCTCTAGGCGTTTCCACCTGACGATTTTTGGTCAGTCAGCAGCCAAGCAGATATATGTAGAAGTCTCTATATAAGTAAAAGAGGCTAGGCAGTTTATTTAAACGATTTGCATCCCGGCTGCGCGCCAAGTTTAAGCGCTACTAACATTACCTTTTGCTTTCTTAATTTATTTTATGTGTGAACCTCTTATGCTGGATGATGAACAATACGTCTTCCTACAGATGTCTCTCCCCATCTCATATTCAAGAACGGGCCGCACCCCACACTGTGGCCTTCGGATGTTCCCTTTCCGGGCGAAGACAACGACACCAAGGGGGACATTGCTGGAGGCAGTGGGTACCATGACGAGGATTCACAGGGTACACCCGATGGCAGCGGCGGTATGCATTATCCCTCGTATTTCAAGGACGGGAAAGGTAAGTAGCTGCAGCGTGCGGTAAAAATGTAAAGAGTTACTATAAAAATTTGCTACAGGACAAAAGATACTGCCCGAGGTGCTACAGCATATTGGTGTACGGCCTGCCAACATGCCGCTGTACGTTCGCTGCCCCATCTGTGACAAGGAGTTTAAGCAAAAGACGACTCTCTTGCAACATGGCTGCATCCACATTGAATCGCGGCCGTATCCTTGCCCGGAGTGCGGAAAGCGGTTCCGACAACAATCGCATCTCACGCAACACCTGCGCATCCACACCAATGAGAAACCATTTGGCTGCATGTACTGTCCGCGCTTCTTCCGCCAGCGAACTATACTTAACCAACACTTGCGCATCCACACCGGTGAAAAGCCGTACAAGTGTGGCCAGTGCGGCAAGGACTTCCGTCAAAAGGCCATACTTGACCAGCACACACGCACCCACCAGGTAGTTGTAGCCTAGCCTCCGTCTTATGTTATGTACCGCCAATAAGTTCAATAATAACATTAATCTTTTATAAACTCCCACACAGGGCGACCGACCCTTCTGCTGTCCAATGCCCAACTGCCGGCGGCGTTTTGCCACCGAGAACGAGGTGACCAAACACATCGATAACCACATGAACCCCAATACCACCAAGGTCCGCCGTCAACAGCAACAACAACATCAGCAGCAGCAACATCAGCAGCAACAACAGCAACAGCAGCAGCAGCAAAACAACAACAACAACACTGTAGCCCAAGTTGCATCTGTGGCCAACCATTTAATGAATGATGCAAAGAACCTAGCTACCCAACAATTCCTCAACAACAACAACTCATCGAGTGTGGATAACAAGGCTAACATACTGCCGATGCGGAGCATAGCTGCCAACGCAGCTGCTGCCGCCGTCGTCCAACAATCGGTGGTGAAGAACGAGCTTTATTTTCCACAATGCTATGGGCCACCTTTTCAGCATCCCTTCCAGACACAACAGCAAACGCAACAGCCCAGCGTAGCGCACGCTAATGGGGGACCTACGCCGCCAGTGACCGTAACAGTGGCAAACTCGGTAGCTCCGGGAGTGGTGGTACAACAAAATGCGTCGGCCTCTGTGGTGGCTCAGTGACATCCCACCACTTCAGCAACTGGAGGACCTCAGCCGCATCAGCAGCCGGCTGTTTCGGCGCAGCAACCCCATCATCCACCCCCACCGCTGCCGGTGCCGGTACCAGTGCCGGTTCCGCCTACATCGTCCGCCCACCATATTACTGCAGCGGGTGAAGCAACAACACCCGCGTTGCCTACCGCCACTCACGCCTCGCCAGTAACGGCACCACAGACGGTCACGCTGTCCATCACGCTGCCGCCACCGCCGAGTACCCATTCGGATCATGCGGCCCATTCTGGAATGGCAAACGGAGTTCCATCCCAACCACCTACCACTCTGTCACATGCGATTCCTATACATCCACATATACACTCGATATTTGGTTCTCTATAATGTCTTTAGTTATCAGAGACAACAGCTGGAGCAGATACGACGAAATCAAATTGAAGAACGGACACACTATTCACAATATTTGATAGGTTTTATAAGTTTCTCTAGTATTAGACACATACAAATTCTCCTAGTTTTTAAAACTAAACTTTAATCTGATTACCACAAAACACAGTTTTGGCTATGGAAAACCATCATTATAAACGGCTTGGACGAAAACGTAAACAGGACGAGTACTAGTCTTTTTCAAAAGGACTCTAAACTCCTTTGATACAAACCATAAACATGAAATGCGAATGGTCAACGATTAAGAGAAACAAAAAGCAAAAAGTGGAAAAGTGGAAAACTGAAGAAAGTGGAGAAAGCCAAAACACAACGTTATACGATTCCTTTTTGATAATTTAGTTTAAGAATTCGGACACGAAGACAAGACACACATCAAATATTTATACTTACGCAAACACCTACACACAAAAACACACGCATTGTTCGTCAATCTTGATTCGACAGGAGTTATACGACTAGGCGTAAAGTTAGGATAGCTCAGATCTAGGGAGTATGAATATGTGAAGTGATAGATAGAGCAGCTGGATGGTTAGGGGAGGACGACTGCAGCTGGTCGGAAACAAGGTACCGCAGACGTTGCGCTGAGCAATTTGTTTTTTGATAACAGCAGCTAAGTTTTAGTTTTGTTCTTCAGATATGTTACAATATTGGAGTTTTTGTAGGTTAAATAAGGTTGTTTGGCATAAGCCGGGCAGTTAGCAAAACCGATAGGGTAACCCTGGACTAGCAAACTCTCATTATATTTTTCTTATTTGATTTAAAATGATGTGATTTTTTTTAATAATAAAATGATTTTGATTGCAATTTAAAGATAAAGAATTACGAAATCCTGATTATTTTGAGCTAGGGTTATTTCAT
Source organism: Drosophila pandora (assembly GCA_021223865.1). NCBI lineage: Eukaryota > Metazoa > Arthropoda > Insecta > Diptera > Drosophilidae > Drosophila > Drosophila pandora. The sequence goes on from JAJJHT010010398.1 coordinate 2,195,351, forward strand.
TGTCTTCCCAATCTGTGTTTCATTTTTAGTTGTAATTTGCAATTAGAAATATGTTAACCTATAATACATCCACACAATGGCTCGCAGACAGGCAGGCAAAAGGAGCGCTAAGCTACTTGTTTATATAGCAATAAATAAATTCGAATGTGACTCTAATAGTGCCATACAATCAAACAATAGTCAACCGTTAATAGACCAATTTAACCAATGCTTCCAAATTGAAATTTGATATAGATTCTTGATCTTGAATTGACTTAATCCATCGACAGAAGAGCTCCTCCTTAAGCTCTTTTCTCATCCAATGTGTGGATTTACCGACAAATTTAGTTTTTTAAATGAAATTTTCCAATGTACCGACAAAGCATTTATAATTGTTATTATTCTTATAGCTTATGTTTCCAAAACATTTACATACATACGTTTTGTGTGTGTCCCAATATTAAAATATACATAATTGTGTATGCATTTGCGCTTTTCTCGATAACGTTACTTACATGTATGTCCTATGCAGAGAGAAAATGCAAATAAAAGCACACACTAATTTTAGTTTAGCTGTTTTCTTTAAAATTATCTACTCATTATTTAATACTTGCTTAGCCATGTAGTGAATTAGGTTTTCATTGAAATGAAAACATCTCAGATGTTTTCTATGTTTGAAGCCTGAAGATTGTCAATTGTCTTTATTTAATTCTTTCAATAAAAAATTATATATGATTTGCTTTTGTTTTTATTCTAATTTTTATTTCATTTATTCCCTAATATAAGTTTTCATATCCAATTAAATATATTACACGGGCTGACTCATCATTTTTGGCATCATACATTCAAACATACATACATGCATAGCGATTTTTTGGACTAAGGCAGGCGTCAGGATTTTGTGATACCAATGGGGCTCAGATATAAAAACAAACGTTTCGGAACAAATAAATTGTACATAGAATATTTCGGATAAAAAAATTATATATAAATCAAACAGTAAAGATTTATTAAAAGTTTGGAAAAAAATTGTTTGGCAATATAAAGTACTTATTGAAACCTAACGGTAACGCTAGTCAAAATTTTAAAACATCTTTTAGGCACATTAAACAATATAAATCAAAATTTGAATTTGAACGCGGAAAGTGAATTTGAACTAAATTGAATATTTTGGAATATAGGAAACCAAAACAAATTATATATGGCACCCAATAAGGCGGCTTTTATTGGAATTAGACCAAATGGTATTTGATCGGAATGATCAGCATGATTTGCTATAAGTAACACAATGCTTATCACTAAGCTATAGCTAACTTTTAGGCCTTCTTAGACGAAATTTTAAAAATTCTTTCGGCTTCAAGCAAAATCGAAAATCCAAATTAACCAACGACGAACGCACACACGAACCTTTTGGCTTTAAATCAAAATTATTTGTAGTTTTAGTTCAAAAAACTAAAAGGAAATTTTATGGGAATTATATCAAGAAAATTATAGCAAATTATGCTATAATTCCAATAAAAGCAAAAATTAGACTGAATGTCGCTGTGATAAAAGCAAATTAAGAACAAAACGTAAAACTTTTGTAAATTTTAGGCATAAACACAAAATTAAAAGAATACACTTAATCAAAAAACAAAATTATAAATTTAGGCGCAACAAATTCTAGCATTAAAACCAAAATTAACATTTTCAAGCTCCATAAACATTTTGCAGATTAACAAGTTTGCATATGTTTTCCTAAAGGATCATTCTTATACTACATTCTCAAGGTATCTTGTCTGCGGCTGTTTCATGTTAAGCTAGTCCTTGGGAGGAATAGCTACGCGATATCCTGAATATGTGGTATATGGGTATCCTTTAAGATATTTCATATTACATTTTTATTTTTTAAATTATCATTTGAATATTTCTATTATAAGTTGAATCAGTTTTTCAACCGATTGATTTCGAGTTGCTAAGGAAGTTTTATAGCAAGATAAGTTCCGAAAAAATAAAGAGAAAAGTATAAAAGCTGCTTAAATGAAATCAACGTAGCTAATAGGGAACAGCACACCGGCCACGACAAAAAACGGATATGTATAACCGAACATGTAAAACCAAAAATGTAATCTATCCCAGAATAATGACATAAAGCCTAGGCAAGAAAAGGGGCTACTAATTAGATATCGAGAAAAATGATCCACGGGGATATATACATACATAGGTAATGGTAAAATACCGCAGGAAACGGAAACGGAAACATGCTGAGAAAATAGGAAAAAAATAAAGTTACAAGCATACCTAACAACCAACAATAGCCCAATTTAAACAACCAATAGTACAAATACAAGTAATTTTTATAGCAGAAATTTTAATTGCAGTATCAAAAGCCGTAATAAGTACTCATAAGAAATATTTAACTTTAAAGAACATCAAAGAAACTCACACAACCAAATATAGGCATGGAAATGAAACATTTTTAACTTGGCACATTAAAATCGGAAAATAAATCAAACATGACGAAGACAAATTTATCTCGAAATCTAATTTTCGATGAGAGTTCTCGATACCCAGAAAATTAAAATCAAAAATCCAAACAATGAAAAATCCTTTCTTCTTAATGAAATTAATTCTAAATGAAAAAATAATCGTGACTAAAATACATATTAAGATTATAAATATTATAAATGATTCCCTTCCGGCTACAATTCAGACTCAACATATTGCTAAAACACAGATCAACCAACCAAATTTATAAAAATGCCTACTACACATACAAACAATAACAATGCAGAAACGCAAAAGGATTACTGGTTGGAGGCAGAAGGTTGGTTATAAGCTCATAACTCCCTCGCCATAATCCTTCGAAACGAACGCATTGTAATAAAGTACAGCCGCTTTCTGCAATAGTGATAATAGTTTTTAAGTCAACCACCAAGCAACCAACAAGCAACAAATAAATGAAGAAAATCACCAAACGAAAGGAATAAATATTTAATCAGTAGATGAAAATGCATTGATATAAAAATGATAAAAATCTACTAATGCATAACATAAATTCAAATAATTTACTTCTTTCATTTTTGGGCAATAAAAGCTCAATAAAAAACATTTTTGGTTAATTTTTGTGGGTCGTACAGAATTTAATGATTATAAGACGATTAAATTAAACTATCAAAATATTTTAATTGAATAATAAACTAAAGTTCTGTCACCCTTATTTTTAAAGAACCCACAACCACTCAAAAACTAATGAATTAAAAAAAAAGCATTTGAATAACAAAAGAAAGAAAAATATCAAATAGTGCATACTTATAAAAGCCCTAAACTCTTATTATATGTATGATATATTATATTTTTTAAAGTATTTAAAGCATACTCTCTATGTATACAATATATCATAAAATATTTGAGGTAACCTATAAAAAAGAATTGGAAGAAGTCATCCAAAGTAATGGAAACAGTACAGGCAACCCAATGGATTGCCATTTAATGATTATTCCCAGATTACATAAATGCGAAAACCACACATTTCCTTTAAACAAAAACAAATATTTAGGGACTAAAGCACTTAATTTTGGTCATGTCATAAAGTCGAAATAGTTACATATTTTCCAATAAAACATAAGCCTATTAATTTTAACTTACGTATTGAAATGATAAAATGTAAACTCTTTGTGAACAGAGTGCCCAAAAGCTTAGAAATTCTTTATATATAAAGACAAAAGAAATGATTTTTATTGGGTTGCTTAAAAATAAATTTGTTTGAACAATGTGTAATAGAATTCCCAAAATATCCCGAAATCCAGAAACAGAAGCAAATCAAACGTAAAATCGACATAGCAACATAAACGATAAAAGAAAATATAAAAAAAATAGTAAAAGATAAACGCAGCAAAAGCCGAAAAAAACAAACTAAAGCCGAAAATATAGTAACATTTACTTAAAAAATATAAAGGTATATTCAACTAAGTGTTAGGTGGAGTATGCGAATGAAAAACAATATTTTTAAATGTTGTGCTCGCCTTTGTGAAAATCAGATGACTAAGCGCAGAGATTATCAGATACGATGATTTACTATAAGTTCAATAACCTAAGGAGTAATCACTTCGGAGTTGGAGATTGAGTCGAACGCAATAAAATTTTTGTTGTTGACAATTCATTAATGAGAGTATGCGTTTGTAATTATTATGAACATTTGACAGGGACTACCATTTAATAGCAACCATAGAAATAATAACTTAACGGAGCCAATAGAAACAAATTTTATTTATGCTATTATCAGCGTGCTCCGAAACTGACCGCGATATGCACTTTTTATTAATTATAACTGAACTTTAACTGTACATAAGCAAACAAAAACTGCAACTGCAAATGCAATAGTACCAAAGTAAGTAAATCAATTATTTTACACATTTTGCTAACAAATAGCGAATGCATCAAAGATAGAACAGATAATGAAAAGGAAGTGTTCAAGCGGTATAGAGAAATAATAGATATTATCGAGTTTCAAGAATCTGCTTTAAGTTACAGCTGAACGCAACATATCCACAAAGAGAAGTATTAGCACTGCAACTTCAACCATTCAACTGTTTTGACTTCCCAACAGATCACATATTTAAATTTATTTTTATCAGAAAGTGAGAATTGCATTGAAGACTTAACAATTTTTGGTTTGTTGAGCCAACTGTTAATCAAAACCTTAAAGTCGAATCAAATATAATCAACTATAAAAGAATCATACAAAACAAAGCAATAGTGATACTATACTGCCAGGTTCAGGACCCCTGCCTGGCCTGGACTAGCCAATAGCCTGATACATGTAAACAACAATAAACCGAATAAATCTCTTAATTTACACAATATACAAAAAACAAAAATGCAACGGATTACGGAGCAGCAGCAACCATAGTACAATAAACTCGTTTTTCTTATTGAACGACTTTTATACAACAGACAGCAAAAAAACCAACCCAATTGAGCAACTAATAGGTAAAGCAGTAGCAGATTATGAGAACCGAATCAAAAGTGGAATAATAAAATAGAGACGATTTTAAGTATACAACAAAGCATAAATCAAGAGCAAGCAGACTATATACATATATTTTTTAAAGAGGGAAATGCATTACCAGAAACAACAGCTAAAAATTGTTAAACATTTTTATATTTAAATTTGTATAATTTCTTATCAATTCAGTGTAAGAAAGATGTAATACATACATATAAATATAAAAATCAAACTAAAAAAAAAAATAAAAAATAAAGCAAAAAAATTTTTTATATTACAAGAGACAAGAGACATGTAAAAAATAAATCTCACTTTCCTGGTAAAAATTAAATTTATTGGCACAACAATAATAATATTGTAAACAATAAAACTGGCTACTCAACATAAATAAATACTTTATTTCTATTAAGTGACATCTTAGTTCAAACCTAAATTTATTTTCAATCTAAACCGATTCTAAGTTAGTTTTGAAAACATCTCCGAGTTTGACGCTAAACAACAATCTTTAGAAAAGCAAAAAATAAAAAAAAAACACATGCGGATTTATTAAATAATATATACGAATTTTGAAGGCTACTGATATTTCAATTTCATTTCATGTATATTAGTTTTCGCTGAACCAGTATGATGGTAAATAATACCTTACACGCATTTGGAAACAACATAATACAATTTTCTCATAACTCCTCTGGCAACATATTTAAATAACAATCTAGATTGCAAACTTTCAACCTAAAGTATTCAAATAAAATAAACTTTTGGATGACTAAATCTCGCTTTTGGCGAAGACAAATATGTTCAGATGTCCAAATCTTGGGAATGGCGATTTACCAATGGCAATGAATGAATGAAACCAGATTAAAATCTTGGCAAAACACACTTATACACAAAATCCTTCTCGGCAAATTCAAAAAATATAAAAGTTCTCGGCTATAACAATACTCTCGGTCATTCCAAAATTATTGAAAACAAAAATTAAAGAAAAGGAACACTCGAATAATGGCAACCATGCTATGGTTATTCACATTCAATTACATTATTTGGAGCAAAAAAAAAACAGAATATTTGAACTTAAATTTAGGTCAAATGCCTAAGCATCATTTTTGACATAAAATTTAAGTAATACTAAAAATAACTATTTTAGGTACTACGTATAAGAAAAATCAATTAAAACATAAAAACACTACGATGTTAACAACTTTGAATGTGAAAATTGAAAGTTTTATGAATAAAGAATTGAACTCAAAATTCACGGTCATGAAAGTAAGAAATTAAATAACGCTAAAATGCATAAAATTCAAAATTTTAATTGTTGTAAGCAAATTAAGAAACTAAATATATACGTACATATAATCAGAAAATTTATAACAATTTCCAAACCACTCCAGAATTCACCTCCCAACTAGACAGCCACTAAATCCCTGTTCAATAATACAATATTCAGACCAAAAACCGAAAAACTAAAATCAAAATATCTGACCACCAAAGCAAACACCCACTGACAACACCACACGCTTAACCCCAATCACCTTCCATTGGTTTAGATTTTAAGAATCATTTTAAAAATAATCATCAGCCAAAAAGATGATACCTATTATGGCAGTCAAAAATTATGGAATTCAAAAGTAAGAAAATACGATTTTAAGGCAAGCAAATATCGAGTCAAAAGTAAAGTATTTAAGCGAGTAATTAAATGCAAAAAAATTGCGTCGTCTAGTTTAATGTCGTAAAATTTTACTTTTTGTAATAATTAATTAATATTTACATATATATTCTATAACAAAGGCAAGACAAAAAATACATATTGTAACCGTCTCTTGCTGTACTAATTTCCAAAATGAAAACTCAACAAAGTAAAAAAATAGCCAAACAGAGGGTTAAAAGAATAAAAAAGCCATTGCCTAGGCATATGCAACCAAAAAAAATAAACCACAATAAATTTCTGGCATCAAAACTATAAGGACTACTTAAATTATAAAAACCATATGATTATACAAGAAAATGATTTGAAATAAATTGAATCTTGTAATATAAATTACCGACTTCTTTTATACCATATTTTTTATTTAGCATTTTATACTACAATACATCTACATTCATATGTATTAATACATAATACATTTCAGTTTTTCCGACATTGAATTTATTAGCATGCCAAATCAAACTTTACCACGCCATCGTAGTCTGGACCGAATTCAAAGATTGGCTGACGCTTCCGGGCCCGGTTGAAAAAAGCAGAATACGTTGTTTGCATGTAACTAAGCTCCGACAGAAGTTTCTCGCACTTGAAGCGCTTTAGATAGTTGTGGGTCTTGGTAAGATTACCGAATGCCTGAAGTCGATCGACCTCAAACGGCTGCTGAGGGGGCCCCATCTTTCCATGATCTCTACAAGCGTGTAACATCCTTAGCCTAGGAAGTTCCTGGAACTCAAGGGTCATGGTTGTGGTGAAATTGCGCTTCAAAGAATCATTATCAACCAGGTTTAAATTGGAACGCCCGTTTTTCATAAAATTTTGATAGGCCAGCTTTCGGTGTTCCGTGAAAAATGGCGTTGTATCGGGGGAAACGAAATCTTCATCCGTGAATGAATCCTTGTAGAGCGAGCGATGATGTTCACATCCAACCACTTGGATGCCAGGCAGGATGGCGTTGCTCTGCTCCTCCACTGCGTAGCGTCGTTCCGCCCAGTTTCCAATCAACACAGACGGACTGTATTGTGGCGAGGCCCTGTCGTCCGTCAAAGACTTTTGGCTTGATATAATCATAACTTTCTATTTAATTTAATACCACAGTTTTCGCTTATAAAACTGAAATGACAACTATACGAAAGCTAGACAATAAATTACTAACCTCCTTCGAACCCGATACCCCAAATATTCTCCCCCAGTACCAAAAACACCTATTACCAAAAATTTCGATTTAATTCCTTACGAAACTATATTATACCTATGTAATTTTCAAGTCTTCGTGCATGTTGCAGTTAAGGAAAATAAACTTATCACGATCTCTTTTCTTGGTAGCTTCATCAGCAACCGCCCACTCGCCCATCTCCTCGGTATCGAGCCTTGCAGGCTTCTTGGCGACAAAGTCGCCTCTGTAGCTAGTTATACCGCGAGGTGGTCGTTCTTTTGCCAACTTGCAACGCAATTTGTTATGAACGATGCTGTAGTTCCCATAGCTATCCAGTCCGTCTAGCCTAACTGGCGAGTAGCGTAGCTGACCGGCTTCACTCATTTTTGCACTCTGTTCCTGGCGCAGTTTAGGGAACAAGTCATACATAAGGGTGTTCATGGAAGTGTAGTTGTATAAGTACTGCTCAGCATCATAAAGTTTTAGACCACCAGTTTGCGAAACTTTGTTACCATACATCCGATTTCTGGTAACCAAATGATCATGAACAGATTGGGTGTAGTCGAAAGTTGTGAAGGATGCTTGGGTGCACGACTGGTGTTGCTCGCAACCCTTTTCTGTCATCAGTCCGGGCAGTATTGTGCTTCCGGTATATACGGGGCCCTGAAATCGATTGTTGTACCAATTTCCAATCAAGACATTGTTGCTGTACATCAGGACCTTCTCGTGCGCATACGAACGTCGTTCGTTCTTAGAATCATCTTCAACCGGCTTCATATTGATAACAAATGGGTGCTATATAATATAACAAGAACAGCTCTATATCGAAATAAATGTTATTAAATAGAAAGTCAGTTGAAATATAAGTCTCAGGGTAATTTCATATGATTTTGCACTGATTGACGGAACAGCAGAGAACGAGAACCTCTTGACGAGGTAAAATACCGGTGACGAACTCGCATGCCAATCCCAAAATATCTGATATCATAGGTGTACAAAATTGCACATAAAAAATATTCTTACCCGGCACGTGCCTGATGAAGTTTGGTACATCCGATAAGTTTGCCTCATATGGATCTGTCTATATATGTTTAAAATTTAAACTTTAAATTCCTAATCTTCGAGATTAAAAACAGTAAAGTTATGCCATGTTCCATGTATCTGTTATATGGCAGCTATAGAATATCATATAAAAAAACCTCTTGACGAGGTAAAGTACCGGTGACGAACCTGCATGCGAAACCCAAAATATCTGATATCAATTTTAGTGACGAAAATATGCTATATAGGTGTACAAAATTGCATATAAAAAAAATTCTTGTTCGGCACGTGACTGATTTTTTTTTTGTTTTTCTTGCCCGTGCCAAACAAGAATATATTTTATATGGAATTTTGTACACCTATATAGCATATTTTCGTCACTAAAATTGATATCAGATATTTTGGGTTTCGCATGCAGGTTCGTCACCGGTACTTTACCTCGTCAAGAGGTTTTTTTATATGATATCAGTTGTTTTTTTGGTATATATTGATCTTCAATTACACAGCCACACAAAAAAAAAGTGTCCGGGTTGGGAGATCAGAGTACCCTATCCCCATGTATTTTGGACCGCTGAACACGAATCTGAAGTCCGTTTTGGTCCTGCACGTGTACGTTTCTTCCTAACCTCAAAAAAAGTTTTACGTTTTTGGAGGTATGCGACTTTTTTTTTAATTTATTGGATTTTTATGAAACTGGGTACCCAGGGGTTTTTGGGGTCGCTGATTACGAATTTGAAGTCCGATTTTCAAAATTCAATATGGCGGATCCAATATGGCGGACGAATTTTTCCACGAATTTTTTGAAAATTCGTCCGCCATATTGGATCCGCCATATTGAATTTTGAAAATCTGACTAACCTTTTCAAAGACGTAAAGAATTTTTCGATAGCTTCAGTGGCTCTGAAGTTATACGTATTTTTAATTTACAAAGGATTCGGAATTTGGTTAGTTTAAAAATTTTAATTAAAAATTTGCCCAAAAATGTATTTAAAATCCAAAATTGTTTCGTAGTTGTGGGAAACCAAATTTTTTTAACAAATTAACAGATGAAAGGCCTATCCTTATGAGAGTTCCACTATATAATAAATTATAAAAACAAAACAAGAGAGGAAAGCTAATTTCAAGCGGAGCCGAAGTTGATATACCCTTGCAGTTAAGCAGAAGCTTATATTATTATTATACATATCGGATCCTGTATAGTTGTCCGATCTTATGACAATTTCACCATCAACAAAACTTCTAACAAGAAAGGAAAGCTAACTTCGGGCGGAGCCGAAGTTTATATACCCTTGCAGTTGAGTCGCAGTCCGCTAGGTGGCGCCACGCATCACTGTGGACGGAAGTCCACGAGGTGACGACCTGCATGCCTAGGCGTGCGCGAGGAAACTCTATATATAGCCGAAGAATTAAAAATTTTCTGTAGGCAACCGATCTAAATGAATGATATACCAATCGAAAGGTATTGTTTCAATTAGATAATATTTGTTGAAACTTTGTTAATGAAAAAATTCATAACTTTATAATTAAGAAAGATATCAAAAAGAGCTTTATACCGTTGAAATGGTTTTTTAAATATCAATTTCACTTTCTTTGAGACCAAACGTCTATATAGTACACAAAAAAAAATACACTGAAAATAAACTTTTTTTTTAAGAAAAAAAATTATTTTTCAAAATTTGGTCGGCTGATCCTTTTTTTATTGAACGTGGAGATAGCTTTTGAGATGACGCAACTTTTGATATATCACTCATATCTGGCAAAATCCGTTAACTCAAGATATAGTCCTGTAAGTGCAGCTACCCATTTTGTACAGCCTCCTGTGAAGCTTGCATTCACTTATACATATGTGTGTATTTGAATGGCAACTTTGCTTTTTGGAGTCTGCATATATTTGGTCAATACCCTAAAAAAAAATGGAGTATATCTTTTCAGATTTTAGTTTATATATTTAAAAATAAAATCCAAATAAAAAAGGGCTTAAAAAGTAAAACGTAAACATTGACTCAAGTTGGACTCGAACCCAGGCCCTCCGTGTTAGGAACCACGACACTCTCCACTCGGCTAACCTCGAACCTTTTTGCTTGATGGCAACTTTTGATTTAATTCTGCTTTGTGTTTCAGTGTCTCATGTCTTAATGAGAAGACTCAGAAGATTGGTACTTCAACCGACCCGGTCCGACATTTCTTTCAGAAGTTATTCAAGAAATTCGATTTTTACAGTTTTTTCAAATGAAGCCAGTGGGTCTGTTTGTCTATATTTTTTTCTTTGCAATACTGAATAAAACTGGAGATTTTTGTTAATGTCATATGACTCATATGATATGAGCAATTATTTTTCTACAACTTTTTGAAAGAGCTGTAAAAATCTAATTTCTTGAATAACTTCTGAAAAAAATGTCGGACGGGTCGGTTGAGGTACCAATATTGAGGTCCCAAAGAAAAACAAGAAAAACAAGCTAACTTCGGGCGAAGCCGAAGTTGATATATGTACCCTTGCAGTTGTGCCATTTCCGATCGTTCAGTTATATGGCGGCTATTGGATATAGTTGGCCGATCCCTATGAAATTTGGCCAATAAGATTATTTTGCCCAAAATGGAATCTGTACCAAGTCCCATCATTCTAACTTAAAAAACACCAAAGTTATGCCAATTCCGATCGTTCTATGACAGCTATAGGAAATAGTCGGCCCATCCTTATGAAATTTTGTACATAAGATATTTTCAAATATTTCAAAAATATAATCCAAATAAAAAAGAGCTTAAAAAGTAAAAAGTAAACCATTGGACTCAACTAGGATTAGAACTCAGGCCCTCCCGTGTTAGAAACCACAACGCTCTCCACTCGGCTAATCTCGAACTTTGTTGCTTGATGGCAAATTTTGATGTAATTCTGCTTTATGATTTAGTGTCTCATGTCTTAATGAGAAGATTGCAAAATTTTATGAGTAGAACGCTTTGTATGCATATGCCCCCACTGAGCATATAATGCATATAAATAAATGCAGCCACCACCGTTTTGGGCCAAATCATAGATTAAAAGCTAAAAAAAACCAGGCAAACCAACTCCGCCAATACTTTTCTAATATTTATTATTCTATATCGCACACCCACACATCGCACACCATAAATTGTTACATTCAACAATTGGTTTAACTAGAAAAACTGAAAAAACGTAATTTCCAGTTTTTTTTAATTTTTTATCTTTGCGCATTTATTTTAGATATAATACATGTTTATTATATGATTGATCGGATATGCCATAACTTTGTTTTTTTATAAGTTAGAAGGATGGGACTTAGTACAGATTGCATTTTGGGAATTCTTATCCGATTTGCAAAATTTTATTAAGATAATTGGCTTAACTTTGTTGTTTTTGAAGCTAGAATGATGGGACTGTCTATGGTTTCCGTTTTGGGCAATCTAATCGTATGTTCATAAGAATCGGCCAACTATATCCCATACCTGCCATATAACTGAACGATCGGAAATGGCAAAACCTTTCTATTTTTAAAGATACTTGGGGCTGTTTCCAATATTTTTATTAGAAATGTTGTTGATGGTGAAATTCCTTTAAGGATCGGACAACTATATAGGATCCGATATATATAACAATAACATAAGCTTCTGCTTAACTGCAAGGGTATATCAACTTCGGCTCCGCTTGAAGTTAGCTTTCCTTTCTTGTTTTTTATACCCTTGCAGAGGTCAAAAGTGTGCAACGCAGTGAAGGAGACATCTCCGACCCTATAAAGTATATAAATTCTTGATCAGGATCACCTCCTGAGTCGATATGAGCATGTCCGTCTGTCCGTCTGTCTGTCTGTCTGTCTGTCTGTCTGTCGGTTTCTACGCAAACTAGTCTCTCAGTTTTGGAGCTATCGAGTTGAAACTTTGGACACATCCTTTTTTTCCTTGCAGGTATATAAGTCGGAACAGCCGGGATCGGTCGACTATATCCTATAGCTGCCATATAACTGATTTTTTAAGTTAAAAAGATGGGACTTGGTACAGATTACTTTTTGGGCAAAATAATTCGATATGCCAAATTTCATAAGGATCGGCCGACTATATACGATCCGCTATATATCTAATAATATAAGATGCGTGGCGCCACCTAGCGGACTGCGACTGAACTGCAAGGGTATATCAACTTCGGCTCCGCCCGAAGTTAGCTTTCCTTTCTTGTTTTTTAATAATTTATTATATAGTGGAACTCTCATAAGGATAGGCCTCTCATCTGTTAATTTGTTGAAATAATTTGGTTTCCCCCAACTACGAAACAATTTTGGATTTTAAATACATTTTTGGGCAAATTTTTAATTAAAATTTTTAAACTAACCAATTTCCAAAACCTTTGTAAATTAAAAATACGTATAACTTCAGACCACTGAAGCTATTGAAAAATTCTTTACGTCTTTGGAAAGGTTTTTAATTATTCCACCTTCTTGAATGTCAAAATCTATAGAGCTAAAAAAAAATAGTTTTGATGTTTATCCTTACAATTAAAGTATTGCTAACTGTGTAAATCGCCTGTCCAGAGGTTACTTCCATATATGTATATATATTCTATATGTTATGCGTTCTATTTTAAATAATTGAAGATCAATATATACAAAAAAAAACTACTGATATCATATAAAAAAACCTCTTGACGAGGTAAAGTACCGGTGACGAACCTGCATGCGAAACCCAAAATATCTGATATCAATTTTAGTGACGAAAATATGCTATATAGGTGTACAAAATTGCATATAAAAAATATTCTTGTTCGGCACGTGCAAGAAAAACAAAAAAAAATCAGTCACGTGCCGAACAAGAATATTTTTTATATGCAATTTTGTACACCTATATAGCATATTTTCGTCACTAAAATTGATATCAGATATTTTGGGTTTCGCATGCAGGTTCGTCACCGGTACTTTACCTCGTCAAGAGGTTTTTTTATATGATCTTATATTATTAGATATATAGCGGATCGTATATAGTTGGCCGATCCTTATGAAACTTGGCAAATTGAATTATTTTGCCAAAAGAGGAATTCATTGAAACTCCCATTCTTCTAACTTGAAAAACAACGAAGTTATAGCATTTCCGATCAATCAGTTATATGACAGCTATAGGATATAGACGGCCGATCCTGATGACATTTAGCAGATCATATAAGTTGGCCCAAATTAGAATGCACAGAAAGTCCCATCCTTCTAACTCGAAAAACAACGAAGTTGAGAACATTTTCGTCCAAGAACATCAGCCAAGTACGGTGAAAAAAAAGATAACCAAACCTGTGGGTGTAAAACTCCCACATGTTAAGGCCACTGATCAACCTTCCACCTCATCTTCCTCAATCTCAAAAAACTAATGTCTTCATTAACACTTACCTATCAGAATACAAGAGGGTTACGTAGTAAACTTCCCAAACTGTATTCTGATAGTTTTTCCTAGTAGGTACACCACTTTTAGATGTGATAGAACTTTGCGAAGGGGAGGAGGAGTGCTAATTTCTGTAGACTCCAAATTCGCTTCTGAAGAGGTAAAATCACAAGAGTTTGGTGACATTGAATTTCTTTGCATCAAAATTACTTTGTCCGATCAATCTTTGTATGTTACCTGTTCGTACATACCACCTTCGTCCGAACCGCCAACATACTGGCATTTGTCCGCTATTCGTTTGGTTTTCGATCGTCTGTCTGATGGTGACCAGCTGATAGCTCTGGGTGACTTTAATATCCCAGAACTTATGTGGTCAAATGTTGATAATTCACCGTCTTTACAGATTAACTCCCACCATGACTTCCCTGAGGGCGTGTTCGACATGTCACTCGGGCAAATTAACCACGTTAGAAATTCTTTAGGTCGGCTGTTGGACTTATTTTCGTTTCTGATCCTGATGGAATTACTCTTTCCAGAACTTTGCCCCTTTCTAACCCTGAGGATCCATATCATCCCACTCTTGAGGTTTCAATCGAAAATAATTACTTTTTTGACCTTAAGTCTACAGTTAAATCTCAGAAAGTTCGTTTCTTTCGTAAGGCTGACTTTATGAAATTAAATAAGTTAATTTTGGAATTTGATTGGTCTGATTTACCGGAGGATATAAACATCGCATTACAGAATTTTATTACACTTTGAACATATTTTTCGACGCTTGCGTGCCGTGGAAATATCCGTCCGCTTCAACGAATCCGCCTTTTAGTGACGAAAATATGCTATATAGGTGTACAAAATTGCATACAAAAAATATTCTTGTTCGGCACGTGCAAGAAAAACAAAAAAAAAATCAGTCACGTGCCGAACAAGAATATTTTTTGTATGCAATTTTGTACACCTATATAGCATATTTTCGTCACTAAAATTGATATCAGATATTTTGGGTTTCGCATGCAGGTTCGTCACCGGTACTTTACCTCGTCAAGAGGTTTTTTTATATGATATCAGTTGTTTTTTGGTATATATTGATCTTCAATTATTTAAAATAGAACGCATAACATATAGAATGTATATACATATATGGAAGTAACCTCTGGACAGGCGATTTACACAGTTAGCAATACTTTAATTGTAAGGATGAATATCAAAACTCTTTTTTTTTAACTCTATAGATTTTGACATTCAAGAAGGTGGAATAATTAAAAACCTTTCCAAAGACGTAAAGAACTTTTCGATAGCTTCATTGGCTCTGAAGTTATACGTCTTTTTAATTTACAAAGGTTTTAGAATTTGGTTAGTTTAAAAATTTTAATTAAAAATTTGCCCAAAAATGTATTTAAAATCCAAAATTGTTTCGTAGTTGTGGGAAACCAAATTGTTTTAACAAATTAACAAATGAGAGGCCTATCCTTATGAGAGTTCCACTATATAATAAATTATAAAAAAAAAACAAGAAAGGAAAGCTAACTTCAAGCGGAGCCGAAGTTGATATACCCTTGCAGTTAAGCAGAAGCTTATATTATTATTATATATATCGGATCCTATATAGTTGTCCGATCCTTATGAGAATTTCACCATCAACAAAATTTCTAATAAAAATATTGGAAACAGCCCCAAGCATCTTTAAAAATAGAAAGGTTGTGCCATTTCTGATCGTTCAGTTATATGGCAGGTATGGGATATAGTTGGCCGATTCTTATGAACATACGATTAGATTGCCCAAAACGGAAACCATAGACAGTCCCATCATTCTAGCTTCAAAGGATAAGATTTCCCAAAATGCAATCTGTACTAAGTCCCATCCTTCTAACTTATAAAAATAAACAAAGTTATGGCACATCCGATCTATCATATAATAAACATGTATTATATCTAAAATAAATAAGATAAAAAATTAAAAAAAACTGGAAATTACCATTTTCCAGTTTTTCTAGTTAAACCAATTTATGAATGTAACTATTTATTGTGGGTGTGCGATATAAAATAATAAATATTAGAAAAGTATTGGCGGAGTTGGTTTGTCTCTTTTTTTTTTTTAGCTTTTAATCCATGATTTGGCCCAAAACGGTGGTGGCTTTAATTTAAGTAAAGAAGAGTTTTATTTATATGCATTATATGCTCAGTGGGGGCATATGCATAAAGCTTTATACTCATAAAATTTTGCATTAAGACATGAGAGACTGAAACACAAAGCAGAATTACATCAAAAGTTGCAATCAAGCAACAAAGTTCGAGGTTAGCCGAGTGGAGAGCGTCGTGGTTCCTTACGCGGAAGGCCTGGGTTCGAGTCCAAGTTGAGTCAATGCTTACGTTTTACTTTTTAAGCCCTTATTTATTTGGATTTTATTTTAAATAAATAAACTAAAATCTGAAAAGATATACATACTCCATATTTCTTAGGGTATTGACCAAATATATGCAGACTCCAAAAAGCAATGTTGCCAATCAAATGCACACATATGTATAAGTAAATGCAAGCTTCACAGGAGGTTGTACAAAATGGGTAGCTGCACTTACAGGACTATATCTTGAGTTAACGGATTTTGCCAGATATGAGCGATATATCAAAAGTTGCGTCATCTCAAAAGCTATCTCCACGTGCAATATAAAAAGGATCAGTCGACCAAATTTTGAAAAATAATTTTTTTTCTTAAAAAAAAAGTTTATTTTCTGTTTTTTTTTTTTTTGTGTACTATATAGACGTTTGGTCTTATAGAAAGTGAAATTGATATTTAAAAAACCATTTCAACGGTATAAAGATCTTTTTAATATCTTTCTTAATTATAAAGTTATGAATTTTTTCATTAACAAAGTTTTTTTAATTTTTTGACGTAAGCTTAAGGTATTTCAAAAAGTTGTAGAACAATAGTTGCTCATATGATAGTAACAAACATTTTCCAATTTTTTTCAGGATTGTTAAGTAAAAAATAGTGCAAACAGACAAACCGACAAACCGACAACTGGCTTCATTTTGAAGAAGAAGAAAAAATCGGATTTTTCGAATAACTTCTGAATGAAATGTCGGATCGGGTCGATTGAGGTACCAATCGACGCGTATTTAGCTCTAGAATTAGCTCTAGAATATATAAAAACATTCTATCTGGGGACTAAAATGTGTCCACCAGCCCCACTTTAGTGATTCTCCCAAACCAAATAACTTTTGGAATATGTTTCGACAAAAATTATCTAATTGAAACAATACCTTTCGATTGGTATATCATTCATTTAGATCGGTTGCCTACAGAAAATTTTTAATTCTTCGGCTATATATAGAGTTTCCTCGCGCACGCCTAGGCATGCAGGTCGTCACCTCGTGGACTTCCGTCCACAGTGATTTATGGAAATATAGACAGCCAGCATTTACTAACACGTTTAAATTTTAACATTCCTAGTAGAAGGACCAGAAACTTTCGTCCTCTACTCCTCAGCCATTGTAGTTCGACATATGCCCAACACGATCCGTTCAGGGTATTATGTTCGGACTACAATGGTCTCTACCACATCTTGTCACCTTGCTCTGCTAACAATCTTAAATCGCTTATATTAACCGCCTTATCTGTGCAACACTCTTCCTCGTAATATCTTTCTCCTAATCCTCGCTTATCTATCTCGGATCTATTCCCGCGATTCGAGCCGTACGTTGCCCGGCAGCGTCCCTCGGTCGGTTGGACGGGAGGTGGGCTGTACGTATGCAGTGGGAACCGCGCAAAAAAAAAAAAAAAAAGTTATAGCATTTCCGATCAATCAGTTATATGGCAGCTATAGGATATAGTCGGCCGATCCCGGCCGTTCCGACTTATGTACTACCTGCAAGGAAAAGAAGGATGTGTGCAAAGTTTCAACTTGATAGCTTTAAAACTGAGAGACTAGTTTGCGTAGAAACCGACAGACAGACGGACAGACGGACCGGTGTTTTTTAAGTTAGAGGGTTGGGAATTTACACACATGTTATGTTTGACCAAAATATCTTATGTACAAAATTTCATAAGGATCGGCCGACTATATCCTATAGCTGTCATAGAACGATCGAAATTGGCATAACTTTGGTGCTTTTTAAGTTAGAAAGATGGGATTTGGTACAGATTCTATGTTGGGAAAAACAATCTGATCTGCCAATTTTCATAAGGATCGGCCGACTATATACGATCCGCTATATATCTAATAATATAAGATGCGTGGCGCCACCTAGCGGACTGCGACTGAACTGCAAGGGTATATCAACTTCGGCTCCGCCCGAAGTTAGCTTTCCTTTCTTGTTAAAAATAGAAAGTGTTATGCTATTAATAGTTTTTAATAGAACTAGCTCAGCATTGCGATCCTGGTTCATAACAGGGTTGATTGAGCGGGATGGGTGCGCAACAGTAACGGCACCGATGGGACGGGAGACTCGTGCGGGTGAAATCTGCCCGCGAGGGTGCAACAAAATATGATGACGGTGATTGCACGTCGAGCAGCAGGAAGCTGAGCATCCGCGAGCGAGGTGGCCATCCTCCAGGCAAACAAAACAGCGAGCCAGACGCCGCACTTCGTCGTACCGTTCCTCAATTGTCGAAGCACTGAACTTTGAACAAGAAGGAAACTCGTGCACCGAAATACCACACAGGGCGCATAGAGCAGGACTGGCGTTAATAACCATGCACGACGATCGGTTATTCGAATATCTACCACGGCCAACTTGGTTAGCTGGTGGATACGCCGCCAAAGAAAAGTCGACGCATTCAAGAGTCCGGCACCTTTGCTCCAAGAATCGTGCCATGGACTCCCAATACGGAAGGCTGTCGTTGCTTCCGGCGAGAGTTTCTTCCCACTTGGCCTTTGTGGCAGGATCCAACTTCTGCAGGATAATCTGGATAAGCAAACATCCTTGGATCTCGGCAGCTGATCCGGAACTCATAAGAGCCCGCATATGCCCATTGAACCGATCCGATAGCTCCCGAAAAGTAGCAACAGACCCTGGCTCGACCACACGAAGCTGCAGGATCTCATTAATGTGAAACTGAAATATTAAACGCCGATTACTAAAACGATTGCGCAACAGGTCAAGGGCCACATCATAGTTCGCGTCAGTAATTTCCAGAGCTCTCACCGTATCCAAGGCTGACTCGCGCAGGCATGAAATGAGCCATCGGAGCTTTTCCATTTTCGTTAGGATGGGGATGGCTGTCAATCGTGGTCTTAAAAAGGGAGCAGAAATCCGGCCACTCGGCATAGCCGCCGCTAAATGTTGGCATTGGCAACGGGGGCAATGAGGGAGCAGGCCTATATGGAGCGTTTGAAATCCCAGCACCACTGGTAGCATCCAAAAGCGTAGATTGAGCAGCAACCCGCATAGAACGCTTGGCCACCTCCACCTGGATGTCAACGTGCACGTCCGTAGCCAGCTGAGAGAATCGCCAATATAAATCGTTCCCGATCTCGCTGTAGTTTAGCTCATCCAATTCCTCCTGCAGCGTGGTGAAACGGTCGCGCAGACGCTTCTCCACAGACTCGAGGGTCAGAATGGTTGAATCGTCGGTCTGCATCGCAGCCTTGACCTTCCGATGCAGTACCTCCATTTCCTGACATGTTACGCGTCTCCGCAGCATCCTTTCACGGCTTGACGCAGCAGATGCAGTAGCTTCAGCTCCAGATTCCATTGTGCAATTAAATTAAAATGCAACTTTGCGACAACAAATCCAACAACGGTGTAGTGGCACTTTTAATGCTGATCACGATAGTTGAACGGGATGATTATCACGTCGGGGTCACCAATGTTATGCTATTAATAGTTTTTAACAGCCGAATAAATACACGCGTTTCAAATCAGTGTTTCAATATATTTATTTTGGGTTCAATTTAACCCTAATCTGTGCGGCTCCAATCAACTCCAAATCACAACAAACGCAACACCAAGAGCTTGCGCAGAAGCTCTACCAAAGCTTCCCAAAGCGCATACGCTACAAATACCAATAAAGCGCATGCGAAACTGGGAGACAAAACAGAGAAGAATACATGCTGACAACAACAGCTGCAGCTAAGCATTTTATGATTATTTTAAATGCACTTTTTGGTGGCTGCTTGGACCAACAGAAAGGTTGTGCCATTTCCGATCGTTCGCTTATACGGCAGGTATAGGATATAGTTGGCCGATTCTTATGAAACATAGGATTAGATTGCCCAAAACGGAAACCATAGATCAGTAGTTCCCAAAGTGGTCCAGGTGGACCCCCAGGGGTCCACGGGAGACTCGACGGGGGTCTACGTTGGGTGTAACAAAAAATGGGGGTCTACACTTTTTTTCCAAAACTGTTGATTCGTCGTTGATTACGAAAATTGATAGTTATTTAGCTGCAGGGGGTCCACCGGATCCAGCAAAGTTTTGAAAGTGGTCTATGAGAGAAAAGAGTTTGGGAACCACTGCCATAGATAGTCCCATCATTCTAGCTTCAAAAACAACAAAGTTAAGCCAATTATCCTAATAAAATTTTGCAAATCGGATAAGATTGCCCAAAATGCAATCTGTACTAAGTCCCATCCTTCTAACTTATAAAAGAAAAAAAAATTTTGGGCATATCCGATCAAAGCAACAAAGTTCGAGGTTAGCCGAGTGGAGAGCGTCGTGGTTCCTAACACGGAGGGCCTGGGTTCGAGTCCTAGTTGAGTCAATGTTTATGTTTTACTTTGTAAGCCCTTTTTTATTTGGATTTTATTTTTAAATAAATAAATTTAAATCTGAAAAGATATACTCCATATTTTTAAGGTTATTGACCAAATATATGCAGACTCCGAAAAGCAAAGTTTCCAATCAAATGCACACACATGTATAAGTAAATGCAAGCTTCACAGGAGGCTGTACAAAATGGGTAGCTGCACTTACAGGACTATATCTTGAGTTAACGGATTTTGCCAGATATGAGCGATATATCAAAAGTTGCGTCATCTCAAAAGCTATCTACACGTGCAATATAAAAAGGATCAGCCTAGCAAATTTTGAAAATAAATTTTTTTTCTTAAGAAAAAAGTTTATTTTCAGTGTATTTTTTTTTTGTACTATATAGACGTTTGGTCTCAAAGAGAGTGAAATAGATATTTAAAAAAACCTTTCAACGGTGTAAAGCTCTTTTTAATATCTTTCTTAATTATAAAGTTATGCATTTTTTAATTAACAAAGTTTTTTTTAATTTTTTGACGTAAGCTTAAGGTATTTCAAAAAGTTGTAGAACAATAGTTGCTCATATGGTAGTAACAAACATTTTCAAATTTTTTCAGGATTTTTAAGAAAAGAATAGTGCAAAGAGACAAACCGACAAACCGACGCAAACTAGCTTAATTTTGAAGAAGAAGAAAAAATCGAATTTTTCGAATAACTGAATGAAATGTCGGATCGGGTCGATTGAGGTACCAATCGAAACGTATTTAGCTCTAGAATGCGAATATATAAAAATATTCTATCTGGGGACTAAAATGTGTTCACCAGCCCCACTTTAGTGATAAAAAACTTTCACCCTAATTTCTCCCAAACCAAATAACTTTTGGAATATGTTTTGATAAAAATTATCTAATTAAAATAATACCTTTCAATTCATTTAGATCGGTTGCCTACAGAACATTTTTAATTCTTCGGCTATATGTATATAGAGTTCCCTTGCGCACGCCAAGGCATGACAAAACTTTTCTAAGCTGGCATAACAACAAGATTTTATTTTAGGGTGCGAAAGGGTCCTGCGCCAAGCTTTAGATTTTATTTGTTCAAATAAACTAAAAGGTGAAAAAATTTACTCCACATTTTCTATGTCATTTCACACATACATACATATATGCACGAGCTAAAAAAAATAAGAAATGAAAGCTACCTACCTACCGTATACGATCTGCCAAATTTCATAAGGATCGGCCGTCTACATCCTATATGTGCCATATAAATGATTGATCGGAAATGGCATAACTTCGTTGTTTTTCAAGTTAGAAGGGACTTTCTATGGATTCTAATTTGGACAAACGTATACGATCTGCCAAATTTCATAAGGATCGGCCGTCTACATAGTCAACCAATCTTGGCTCAGTCGACTTATATATTGAGCGCAAAATAAAGAAGGATGTGTGCAAAGTTTAAATTCGATAGCTTTAAAACTCAGAGACTAGTTTGGGCAGCAACAAATAGGCAGACTGTTTTTTTTTTAGTTCTGACCAGAATGTCTGATCAGTCACCAATCGACTCGTATTCAAGAGAATTAGTATCAGTGATTATTAAATTTAATCAGACGAAAAAAAAACTTTAACACTCCCAATGATAGCTCCAATTTAAGGAAAATTTTAAATTTCTTTTTATTTCCCCCAAATTTCTCACAAACTTAAAAACTTTTCTAAAACTTGTTGGTACGATTGAATATCATATCATGAATAATATAATATGATAAATAATAAAATATATATAATATATTTTTTACTATTTTAAATATAAATATATAAAATCATAAATATTATTTCCGATTTGGCTGAATTTGGTTTTTTATTTATTGGCATTGGTAACATTTTAATTTTTGCGGGTGAAAGGAGGCGTGGCAAAATTTTGACCCAAACTGGATATGTTTGGGTATCATGGAAATCTTAATGTCGAATCGGATAGCTCTATCTAAAAAAATCTATCTGAGAGTTCAATCAGAATAAAAATATATATAAATCCTCTAAAAATTCCCCAACCAAACTTTCCATTTTATTTATTCAAATAAAGTAAAAGTTGAAAGAATTTACTACATATTTTCAAGTTTATTGCACACATTCATGCACAAGCTCAAAAAAGAACTTTCCCATCAAATATGTATACACATCCATGTATGTGTACGTAACACCCAGCTTTACAGGTGGCTGCATTGGTAGCTCCACTTATAGGACTATATTTTGCGTTAGCGATTTTTGCCAGATATAAGCGATATATAAAAAGTTTTATCTCAAGGGCTATCTCTATCTATTACGTGCAATATAAATAGGATCGAATGAGCCAATTTTAAAAAATAATTTTTTTTCTTAAAAAACAAATGTATTTTTAGTGTATTTTTGTCTACTATAAAGACGTTTGGTCGTAAAGAAAGTGAAATAGATATTTAAAAAACCTTCTCAACGGTGTAAAGCACGTTCATTTGGAAAGGGCTGTAAAAATCGAATTTCTTAAATAACTTCTGAACGAAATGTCGGATCGGATTGGTTGAGGTTATCTTGGGCTAAATGACTAAAATGTGTCCACCAGCCCCAATTTAGTGATTCCAAATTTTTTTTACTTTCACCCTAATTTCTCCCAAAACAAATAACGTTTGGAAAATGTTTGGACAAATTATATTTTAATAAAACAATACCTTTTGATTGGTATATAATTCATTCAGATCGGGTGCCTACGGAAAATTTTGTATATTTAGGCTGATGTACATATATAGAGTCTCCTCGCGCATACCAAGGCATGAAGGTCGTCACCTCCTGGACTGCCGTCCACAGTGATGTGGGAGTTTTTTTTCCATTCTACGTACTTATGGCGGTAATTTATTTTAGCCGCTTCTGATTATTTTTGCTTCTGATAATTTTTTTTTTACAATCATTTTCTATAATTTAAAAACATAGGATTATGTTCCAAACTCTATATAAAGTATAATAATACTCATTTGTTTGATATTTAATATCTATATAAAACAATTTGAATTGAATATCGAAACTTCATTTCATTTTTATCCGTTCAGATCCTTGTTTTTTTGAAAGAGCTTTCTAACGGGATCTCAGCGAACGCTACAAGGGATACCGACGACTGCATTAATCAATTTATTTATTTAATATTGTTTTTAAAATAGGAATGTCTTTTAAGTATCTTGATTAAAATTAACTAAATAAATTAAAATTGTTGGGACTTGTGCCAGCATCAAATATCATAATTATTTCTATTTAATTCTCTCAGTGTAACTAGCCGCAGCGGTTCACTAATTGCCCGTTATCAGCTATTCCATATTCTTTGTTTTTCCCAGATTCGCATGCGCTTTGTTGTTCTTTTGTAGCGCATGCACTTTGGGAGCTTTGGTAGAGCTTCTGCGCAAGTTCTTAGGTTTTATGCACTTGTTATTCGGCATTGTTTTGGATCGGCCGCGGAATTTGTTTTGGGGTTAAATTGACCCATAATAAAATGAATTATAAAATTGAACTTTGTCTATTAATTCGGCCGCTATTAAAACGCTGTATTTAAAACACACATGTATTTAAAAATCTTGTTAAATTCTTGGGATAATTTTTATTGAAAGTCTTATGATTGGAATGACTATTATTCAAAACTGAATAATAGTGGCAACCTCAAATTTTGTATCATTGTTAACATAAATATAAAAATAATAGAAATTATTTAAAAATTTGTGGAAATGACTTGGAAAAAGGCATGGCACTAATGGGGAGCAACTTGATCTTTGTGTCGGAACCAGCAGAACCATTTATCCTTGCGTTCGACGAGTTCTAAATGTAAACGTAAGCACGACATGTAATATTCTTCTTTTACAGAATACTCCAAAAGGTTTCCAAAATTGACAAATTTTTCCATTGGTCCTGAAATTTTAATGGAAATTTTGCTACCAGTATATTTGAGAGCTGTAACTAAAATATGGAATATATTATGTATTAGAAACAATGATTGCTTTAAGATTCCGAGTAGGTCAGGAAACTTAGGATCCGCCGCCATTAAAGAAAGTACAAAAATGGTCCTCGTTCTAATTGAAAAGGCGATAGGATTGAACACCAAATTGGCCAAAGCCAATCAGGAGGCAATAGCATTCTTGAAAAGGTTTTATACCACCTGATTTCACAGCAACCATTGTGCGTTTAAGTCACGAAATAGCGACACATCTGTATTAAAACAAACAATTTTGAAAAACTATTTTAAAATGGTTGACGACAACGTACCAATGGAACTACAAGGCCGGTATTTAGCTGAGGTAAGTCAAACAACAAAGATAACAAAGTGAAACTATACAAAATTCATTAATGTATTAATAAAATATTAGTAATCATTATATTCTTTGAGCTGCTTATTGTGGACTATTTATACCGGAATGCACCGGTCAGTCGCCGAAGCCCATGTTTTTCCAAGATGGCTGCCTTGCGCAAGATGGCCAAGAATCTGTAGTCAATTTTCGTTGCCATTGCCAAACTATGCAAACTTTGGTCGACCCCCCATATCATGCAGCGGCTCTTGGCGACCAATTCGCAATTTAAAGACTTGCGATCCTTTTGGTGTGCAATAATTGCACTAAATTTACAAAAATTTAAAAAAAAAAACTTGAAAGGAAAGCTAACTTCGGGCGGAGCCCAAGTTTATATACCCTTGCCGTTAGATAGCAGCTTATATTATTATATATATATCGGACCGTATATAGTTGGCCGATCCCTATGAGAATTTCACCATCGAATCAATTTTCTAATAAAAATGTTGGAAAGGTATGACATTTCCGATCGTTCACTTATATAACAGCTATAGGATATAGTGCAAATATAGGGCAAATTCTTATAAAATTTGGCAAATCGGATTACTATAGGATATAGTCGACCGATCCCGTTCCGACTTATATACTACCTGCAAGGAAAAGAAGGATGTGAGCAATGTTTCAACTCGATAGCTCTAAAACTGAGAGACTATTTTGCGTAGAACCGACAGACAGGCGGACAGACAGATATGCTTAAGGGGTTAGGACTATTTTCAAAATATTTTTTTTTTATATAAAGATTGAAAAATTTTATTGAAACTTTTAAGTTTCTTAAATATACATATTTCATATTTAAAGAAGAATTTGTGAAATTTTCAGCCGAAGTTTATATACCCTTGCAGTTGAGTCGCAGTTCCCTAGGTGGCGCCACGCATCTTATATTATTAGATATATAACGGATCGTATATAGTCGGCCGATCCTTATGAAATTTGGCATATCCAATTATTTTGCGCAAAGAGGCATCCATTGAAAATCCCATCCTTCTAACTTGAAAAACAAGTTAGTTATGGCGTTTCCGATTAATCAGTTATATGGCAGCTATAGGATATAGACGGCCGATCCTTATGAAATTTGGCAGATCGGATAAGTTGGCCCAAATTAGAATTCATAGAAAGTCCCATCCTTCTAACTTATAAAACAACGGAGTTATGGCATTTCCGATCAATCAGTCAATGACAGCTATAGGATATAGTCGACCGATCCCGGCCGTTCCGACTTATGTACTGCCTGCAAAGGAAAGAAGGGTGTGTGCAAAGTTTCAACTCGATAGCTTTAAAACTGAGAGACTAGTTTGCGTAGAAACAGCCAGACAGACAGACAGACGGACATGCTCATATCGACTCAGGAGGTGATCCTGATCAAGAATATATATACTTTATAGGGTCGGAGATGTCTCCTTCACTGCGTTGCACACTTTTGACCAAAATTATAATACCCTCTGAAAGGGTATAAAAAATATTAAACAGTCAGCCATTGAGAAGTCATTTAGTTGTCGGAAAAAAATCCTTCGTTCAAGTTCTAGAGAATCGTATCTCGAAGGCCTGTGCAAAAATTGATCAAGATCGGTTGAGTAGTTTCCGAGAAATCTTGATAACTGACTTCAAAAACACAGTTTTGAAAAAAACGTGTTTAAAGTTTGCGCTCTGCCTATACCTGACCTCGAGCGCCCACCTTTTCAGGACAGTATCTCCGAAACTTTTATTCGAATCGACTTGAAAATTTGTGAGAATATTCTCAAGATTCTGTAGAATTTTATAAAAAAAATTTTTTTAAATGTTTTTTTTAGCCACCAAACCCACCTAACCCCTTAAATCGACTATCCACTGCGCTGCACCCTTTCGACCAAAATTATAATACCCTCTGCAAGGTTATAAAAAAACAAGAAAGGAAAGCTAACTTCGGGCGGAGCCGAAGTTTATATACCCTTGCAGTTCAGTCGCAGTCCGCCAGGTGGCGCCACGCATCTTATATTATTAGATATGTAGCGGATCGTATATAGTCGGCCGATCCTTATGAAATTTGGCAAATGAGATTGTTTTTGCCAAAATAGAATCTGTACCAAATCCCATCTTTCTAACTTAAAAAACACCAAAGTTATGCTAATTTGGATCGTTCTATGACAGCTATAGGATATAGTCGGCCGATCCTTATGAAATTTGGTACACAAGATATTTTGGTCAAATATAACATGTGTGGAAAGTCCCAACCCTCTAACTTAAAAAACACCAAAGTTATGGCATTTCCGATCAATCAGTTATATGGCAGCTATAGGATATAGTCGACCGATCCCGGCCGTTCCGACTTATATACTGCCTGCAAAGGAAAGAAGGGTGTGTGCAAAGTTTCAACTCGATAGCTTTAAAACTGAGAGACTAGTTTGCGTAGAAACGGACAGACGGACAGACGGACAGACGGACATGCTCATATCGACTCAGGAGGTGATCCTGATCAAGAATATATATACTTTATAGGGTCGGAGATGTCTCCTTCACTGCGTTGCACACTTTTGACCAAAATTATAATACCCTCTGCAAGGGTATAAAAATGTGCCCCGTTTTTGTTTTATGTATGTACTTCGAAAAATAACTGAAGAACTTAAAGTTGTAGTTAAAAATGCGTTGACTCACAGAAAACTAGCCGAAACGATTCACTAGGCATATAGTAAAAAAGATTGAACATGTTTTACTTTTAAGAGCAAGCTACCAGAGTCCATATACCTGCCTGATCGGTTTTTTACCGGTCCCTTGGCCTTCGATGGCAGCGGGGTGTGCCCAGAAATACCCGAATATGGTAAAAATCCTTGCTCACGTTGAAATTTCTTGGCGTCTGGTCCAAAGTTTCACTGTACCAGAAACTGTAATGATTTCCATGGAAACTGGCATTTCATTAATGGATTTCCCAATAAAAACTTTTAAATTGCACTACGTGAAGTAATTTTAATTTTATTCAGTAAATATCTATTGGGGTTTTTGAAGATAAATGTTATTCATTTTAATTTTTATCTACTAATTAATGATATTTTATAGTTTAAGATTTAGTTAAATTTGCAGACTTTATGTGGTTTTTAAAATTCATCATAATATTTAACGTAAATACATGTGCGCATCGTTAGTCGACTAGTGTTTAAACAAATTTTAGGTTTTAATTAAAAACAGCCTAGGAAAATATTAAACAAACTAAAATGTCTGCAATTTTAAGTTTCTAGATATATTATTTAAGCTTATATTTAATAGCACAGATAGTAATAGTTTTTTTTTTTTAGAAAAAGCTTTTTTCAAATAAGGTATGTATGACACTGTTCGGTTTTTCGTCTGTTTGTACATTTTATTTTTCTCAATATTTCGTAGGTGAAGAAGTCCTGGCAACATAAATAAACATTCGTTATATCGTGCTACTGTTTATAGCCAACTTCATTAGACATTTATACACATACATATATATATATATTTGAGAAATGTTTCTCATCTTTTGACAGTAAGAAACTGACAGTAAGAATACGACCTTATTTGGTAATATTAATTATATTTAATTTAGGCATTTTAATTCCAAGTTTAAATTTTATTCTTTGCTTTTGCAATTATTTTTGTGATATATGAATTTATTTCATACCTGTTGGGAATAAATATTTATTTAGTTAATTTAATGAATTCGATATTTATGAATACCGCAAATATTCTTTTTCAATTACTCATTAACTACTAGACTTATTTTTCTAATTATTGTTACCATTGGGATGAGATATAAGTAAATGTGCCTAGTTGTATTGTTTTAATTTGCAAGGACGTACCCAAACCATAGACAAGTACTTAGTGCGTGACTGTTCTGTTCGGTGGAAATATAAATTATTGTGGCCTTTATGAACATGTTCTATGGTGGGTTGTAAGTGGGAACAATTCATAGAACAATGCAATAGTCATTTATTTTTCTAACTCTTTTGAAAAAATTCCAAATTATTGTACGTAAAAATGGAAAACATGCATTGTTAAAGAATCCTTGTTGTACCATATTTATTGTACCATATATTGTTAGGGTACGCCCCTATTTATTTGCTTTATACCTGTTTAAATCGGATTACTTTTTGTTTTTTTTTTTTTTTTTTTTTTTTTTTTTTTTTTTTTTTGCTTTTTTTTTCTTGCCATGATATATGGAGTGCGTATGTATGTTTAGAGCTTAGCGTGATATCGTATGCGAAAAATTGTTGTAATTTGTTTTTTTATTGGTCCATTAATATGGTCGTAGCCATAAAATCTTTTAAATGCGGAATACCCAAAAATAATTTAAAGTTTTCCAGTTGAGCTCGAATTGGTCAAAGGCGTTTAATGTTAATGGAAAGTGAGGTGACTTTGCGTTTTACGAACGGATATGCTATGTATGTAATTATGTGTACGTGGCAGCGCCATTGATGGGTAAGTATTTCTGAGATTTTATGATATGAATTGAATGTCATGGTATTTCGGTAGTTCAATATACTACAGATTTCGAATTTACCCATGTGCTGTTTTTATAACACAGGCTAACAGTACTTCACTCCTTATAAATAAGGGAGATCCTTTGGGCTCCCCTGAACCAACGTTCCGAATAACATGTGTGGTAAAATTTGATCAGTTATAGAATTGGCAAAATTATTTGTGGAGAATAAATAGTTAGTCAGCCTGTGTCATTTCTAGCAATAATCATTTGAATAAATTGCTCTCTTTGTATAAATTTTATTTTAGATATTGAGCTATTTTTTTATCTAAAAACTAAATAATTGCGTCGATGTCTTACATCTATTTATTTTCTTGCCTCTAATTTCAATCAAATTCGAAAAGTGAAGAATGTTTGATACATTTTATCCTGTTAAAACCATTAATATAAACACAAAAAATTTGCATATTACCGTTTCGATAGAATTTTCCCAAGATTGCTATTATTTGGTGAAATTTGTTTTTTCATTTAAAAATAAACCTATGGAATTATATTTTGTGTTTAAAGTATATAATAATAAGTGTATAACAAATAATGCATAAAACTGAAGCATCGTCTTTTATTTATCCTCCTTTTATTTAGCAATGGCGTTCAGAAACGCTAGAGTTTTGATTTGCGAAAATTTATTTCTCCAAATACCGAATAAATTATTAAACAAAGTTACCAAATTACCATTTCCAAGCCTTGCCTATTTTTCAGCTTCTCACATGCATTAGATTTACAATTTTACTTTCTGGGATTTCACGACCTTAGCAGCAGTATTTGTTTTTACTGAAATGTATATAAATCGTGATACAAGTACAGTTGATTTATTTTCAGCTATAATTGCGGCTATAAAAAGTTTCAAAAATTTAACAAATAAATTGGTGGTTAGCAATATTTTATTGCGATTGATTTTATTGCCACAACAAAAATTGTATGTCACAAGTTGCGTTGGTTGATTGGCTGACTTGCTATTTTTGCATATATGCTTAAAATAATATCACAAACTGTTTTGCCGAAAATTGCAGCATTCTAAACACTTTTATTGACTTAACTTGCATAGAGTGCAACCAATAATAAAAAAACATTGAAAGTAAATGATACACTTTTTGCCTAACGGATAATTTAATTAAATCCATTCGCTGATATTGAGAAAGGAATATATTTAAATATTGTGTGCCCTTTATAAACTTAAACTGGAAATAAATTAAAAAAACCCTAGAGAATAAGCATAAGTCAGCTCACAAATTGTCTACTTACATACAATACACATAATGCATTACAATTAAAAATTAACAAATAACGTTTAGAATATTTTAAAAAATAATACTATAATCTATCAAAAATTAAAGAGAGCAAAGAACAAACCTGTAAGCTTACGTCAAATTTGTAAAAATCCCATCTGGACCCAACATAGTGAGGACCCAATATTGAAAATTTTTGTTCAAACTTTTAGGGCCAAATGTATAAAATAAACACACTTCGCTGCTCTTCGTTTTCTACTTCTTTTCTACCATCTTTCGCAATGCTCCTCGCTTTGTTTTGGCATAGTTTTGTTTTAATTTTCGTGGTTAAATATTTTCATTTACTCGGCTTTGGGATGCAACTCATCTCTAGCGCTTGCGTTGTGTCATACGAAGTCCAGGTCGGAGCGGGTGCTGTACATCTTTCGCTCCATTGTGCGTTCGAACCACTTCTTCACCTCCGATACGATAAGCACGGACGATGTAAGCGAGACCAAGAAGAATATGTCGTATGGAGTTAGAGCTTCCGTTTGAAATACCATTTGCAGTGGCGGAAAATATACGACCAGCATTTGGCCAACGATAGAGAAGGCAACAGCCAAAAGAAACATACGATTAGTTGTCAGACCTATGGTAAACACGCTCTTGGTCTGTGAGCGACATGACAGAGCGTTAAACATATCGAAAAACACAAAGCACGTGAAGGTCATGGTTGTATCCCGCTTTGTTTTTCCTAGCGTTCCATCAGCCATTTCGCGCTGAAACACCCATAAGGTTCCCAGTACTATGATACTGGCGCTAAGGAGAACATTGGCTACAACACCCTTCGTAATCATCGGCTGTTTCACATTGCGCGGCTTCTGCTTCAGTACGTCATGATCAACTGGTTCTACACCCAGCGACTGTGCAGGTGGCCCGTCCATAATTATATTAATCCATAGAATTTGCATAGCATTAAGTGGATTGGCAATGTCCATCAGCGTGGCGAGGGCGATGAGGGCCAGAGCAGCGATTGAAGTACTAAGTTGAAAGCGCACAAAATTACGAATATTGTAGAATATGCCCTTCCCCTCCTCAATGGCAGCACTGCAAAGAAAGAATGATTATTACGGATTACCTTTTGATCACTACTGATGTGCTGATGACATGCACATGTACTCACATAATTGTGTGGAAATCGTCGTTAACCAGAATCATATCTGCAGCTTCTTTACAAACATCTGTTCCATTCTTACCCATTGCAATACCAATATCCGCCTTTTTTAGAGCAACCCCATCGTTGACCCCGTCGCCTGTCATGCCGACTATATTGCCGGTACGCTGCAAAGACTTCACAATCTCCAATTTGTGGCGAGGGGAGACACGGTAGAAAACGCTCACGTTGTTGGCAACCTTGTCCAGTTGGTGATCGTTCATTTGGTCTATCTCTTGGCCAGATAAAGTCTGATGATGTATAGTGTCGATGCCGATGAGATTCGCTGCAAATAAATTAGAATTATATTATATTTTATATATTATTAAATTTTATATCAATGCGAGGATCTCACAGACTTCTAGAATATAGCTATATATAGAATATATCAAATAATACTCTTGAAAATCACATTTACATCTACGTCCTAGCTTAAAAAACACAAGTTATTCTGGCCGATTCTGGCCGTTCCAACTTATATACTGCGTGCAAATAAAAGAAGGCTGGGTAGAAAGTTTCAAGTCGATAGCTTTAAAACAAAGAGATTCGTTTGCGACTCAGGAATTGATCCTGATCAAGAACATATATATTATACAATAAGGGTATAAAAGTTCATTCATCGCTTTTGGAGAAATGGGGTTGTTTGATTACATTTCGTGTAGATTAAGGGATAACTTCACTATAATCATTGTATTTGGAAAGCTTTTCAGTGATTTTTTCAAACCAGTAGGGGATATTTTTTTTACCACAAATTGTAGTATATTGTTAAAAATTTATTTAAAAGTACTTAACTAATTGTTTGAGTCAAGATACGTGGTTTTAGTACTCATGTAACGCGTTAATATTTTCAAATTACTCTAAGTCAGACGGACACTCTAATATTTTTTCCCAATTCTATGTAAGGGGTAACTCTTAGTTTAATACACAACATATATAAAATATTTTAATTCTAAATTTACAGATGGGGACAAAACTCGAGATGTATAAAAGAACGACATTGAAATTGGAAATACTCTTTTTTTTGTCTTTTGTGTTCATTCTTTCAATTCAATTCCTTCATTCATGCAGTCAATGGGTTTAGGATGTGAAGGTTTACTTTATTGTTTCTTAAAAATCAGCCCGAGAGCATCGTACCTACAGTAGATGTAGCAGGTAAGTGCTCCTAAATTTGCTGTTTTTGATGTTTTTTTATTTAACAGTTTAATTTACATTTCCCCTTTTACCTCAAAATTGGTCTTTTTGTCTGATGGGACTTTTACTCAGACGTGGCCATATACATACGTGGCTTTCCTCCTAAAGGATTCAATGAACTCTTAATTTCGAACGTCTTTTTTGTTTCTTTCGTTCGCTTCGTTTTATAAAGTTTGATTCTAATATATACTATTATACTTAGTAAAACTGTATTTGTACGTGAGCATTCACGTTGAGTATAATACTTTAAGATTACACGATTTATATCATATTAAGCCGATTAGATAAAACCGATCAAAGACTTTAGATGTGAGGCAAAATCTAGGTGAGTCTTTCCGTTTCGCTTTTGAATTTTTGAAAATAGTTCGCTTTTACTAGTTTGCTCGACAACGATTTAAATAAAAAATATAAAAATAAGATAAATGTTACTTGTTACAGTTATTATCTTACCAATAGCCAAGGCTGTTTCCTGTGCATCTCCAGTGACCATTTTGACACGCACACCGCTTTGCATCAGCATCTCAATGGATTCCCTTACAAGCGGCCTAGGTGGATCAGTAATGCCTACGAGACCACAGTATATTAGGTCCTGCATAGACCGGCCTTTGGCAAGTGCAAGTACACGAAGTCCTTTGCGACCTATCTCGTAAGCTTCGGCCAAAAATTCTGCCTCGTTCTGTTTGGTTAAAGGCACAGTCTGAGTGCCGAACTGGTACTTAGTGCACTGGGGTAACAGAGTCTCAAGCGCTCCCTTAGCAAAGAATATCTCCTCCTTGTTGTTGTTATATTTTTGGATACACTTAACGGCCATCATTTTCTGTTCCGAGCTAAAAGGGTACTCTTGGATGCGCACATAGTTTTCAGCCGTGGCATACATACCATTTTTCATAGCTACGGCTACCAAAGCGCCTTCGGTAGGTTGGCCAAGTAACGTACCGTTTTGAATATATGCGTTATTGCAGACTGCCCCTATCTCTAGAAGATTCGTAATGTTGGTTTTTGCCATCTCCACATTGTTGCAATGCCGGATGTGGATCTCTCCCTGGTCGTTATAGCCGGCACCGGTTACATCAGCCATGTAACCGTCTGAAGTTATGATAATGGTTGCCGTCATCTCGTTCTTAGTGAGGGTGCCAGTTTTATCCGAGCAAATCACGTTTACACAACCCAAAGTTTCAACGGTGGGTAGCTTTTTAACGATCGCATTCTGTTTAGCCATCCTCATTACGCCCAGCGCAAGCGTTACCGTGACAACAATTGGTAGACCCTCAGGTATAGCAGCCACCGCGAGAGAGACACTAATGTTAAACATCTCTGAGAGCGGCTTACCCTGCAACCAGCCTAGCAACATGATGACGCCGATGATTAGGAAGGAATAAAAACTTAGTTGAGCGCCAAGAATATCCATCGATTTCTGCAGTGGTGTCTTCGGGGCCTCTTCGGCCTGCATCATTTTAAACACCTCACCAAATTCGCTGCGCTCTCCAGTGCTAACTACAATGCCTTTCCCATTGCCGCATCGCACTAAAGTACCCATGAACGCTATATTCTTCATGTTGCTGTGGTCCTTTACGTTCGAGTTGTTCAGAAGGACGTCGGTAATTTTTCGTGCGGGCTCAGTCTCTCCAGTGAAGCTGCTTTCATCGATAGAGAGGTCTACAGCTTCAAAAAGACGAACATCAGCAGGCACGCGGTCGCCTACGTTAAGATATACCACATCGCCGGGAACCAATTCGCGAGCCAGAAATGTGTCCAGCCTGCCCTCGCGAAGACAATGGCACTCAGGTGGAACTAGTTTCTTTAGCTCCTCTAAACTTTTCTCGGAGCGGTATTCCTGAATGAAAGCCACCGTAACCACTATCAGAATAGCAATGGTTATGCTAACAGCATCGTCGAACTGCTTCATGATTACGGACACCAAAGCCGATCCTAAAAGTAGTAGGATAAGTGGATTCTTGAACTGCTCAATGTACTTCTTCCAGGTAGGGTCTTCCTCAAGAAGCAAGAGCTCATTATGACCGATGATCTTGGCCCGGTACTTTGCCTCCGTCCATTTGAGACCGGTCCGCACGTCGACCTGCAGTCGCCCAGCCACTTCCGAGGCGCTATGCGTGGATGACTCCGACGTGGAAAGAAGCATTTCAGGTGTAAGTGTGAGACCCGTCTAAAAAAAAATTAAAGAAAAAGAAAACGTTAGCTTTTTTTAATTAATTACAAATTATATAAATTTTTAAGCCAATACCAATAAAAAACCTTTTCCAAAAAAATGTTTTAGACAGAATATACACAATTTATATAAATAAAAACAGAATAAGAAAAAGACTGTGCTTTGTTAATGTAGAATTTAATTCTCAGAATATATAATATATAATATATAATAAAATAATATTAAGTTGTATTAAGCCCAAAGGCAAGTACAGTAAACCGGATTACAAATAATTTCAAGTGAACTACGCGTTAGCTTAGTATTTAGTATTGTTCAGGTATAGTAAATTATTATGGTTAGTATATAGAATCTATCGGATAGTTCTGGAAGAAATAGGGACTAATAGATGAAAAACCCCCCATTGGAGGCCGACACAAACAATCACATAGAAATAACTAAAATTCAAACCAACACCGCAAATCAAATCTGATGTATGTATGTATATATAAACTCAAATTAGTGCTCGTCTGCCTAAGTGTGCTTTTATGATAGGTGTACCACTTACGTCAGAGGCATTGATGACTATCATCTTGATGGAATTGAATCCGCTACAATGGGGCAATTCTTATCAGCACGGAGTGGATGCCAGCCCACCCATTCACTGCAACTGCAGCCCCACCGAACAGCAATCAGTTCCGGCCGATTCGGGCGCGTTTATGGTAGTGACTTGTTTTATCTTCTCGGTCACGCACGAGACTCCAACATGAATAACAACGTTTACGGCTTGAAGTTGTACACCAACCCACATACTACGTGCACCAATTTAGAACCAAGATTTCAAGTCGCCTCATCTAATGGGGAAGTGTTAATGTACACATATCGACAAATCGGTATTTGTGAAAATAAATTAAGCAATGCAACTTCAGACAACGGAATCCGAAGAATTGGTACTGCTCATTACAAAAACGATAACGTGGCTCTGTCGTTTGCACAAGTATTTCTTGGGTGATGCTGGTGTTCTTTTTCTTTCAAAGTTATTGACTGATTAATTGGCACAACTTTCACTTATAAACAGACTTGGGATGTGTCTTAGGATAAAGGACCGCACGAAACCCTATTTCTAAGCGGATATTTTTGATGCGGCGATATGTACATAGATGGCCCCGGTGTTGCTTCAGAAGCTCGGAACACGACTAATGGAATGGGTTGCGCTCAGGTAGGTACATGGTTAGGAAAATGAATTAATTGACTGGCGGAGTGACAGCACGCCATGTATCTATGTGAGCGAGGCTGTGAGTGGAGCGATAAAAAACTAATGAGATGTGGACAGACAAAACATCAGCGGCAGAAGCACTGCAATGAACGAAAGGTGACAATCACAGTTCAGTAAAACAAAACAATAACGAAACTGAGAGGAAACAATGAAGCACAAACACGTCGCGAAAGAGCGGCAAAAAGAAGACCAGCATTTTTGAGGAACTCACGCGACAATCGGCAGCGTCGGGAGAAACTTCACTCTGTCACATGGAGCCGGGATTTCCTGGCTTGATTCTCTAGAACGCGTTTAGTTGGACTTTTTTTTCTACTATTTCTCCCAATTCTTCTAAGCATGACGAATGGGGATCAAGAACAAAATATGCCAACTTAGCTAATTTCCCGCTAAATTTAGCCATTTTAAGTGTTGTAGATTTGTTACTCATTTGACCAAAATAATTGTGATTATTTTAGAAAAAATAATGACAATTTTTCCAATTTTTTTTTAATGTCCACTAACAGTTTTAAATTTTTCCTAAGTCAGAAATTTTGGACAAAAACTTTACACAACAAAAGTAAAACAAAGTTCTTTATATAGTTGTCATTATTGATTTAAGAATTACCTAAAACATTACAAGACCAGTTTATGCAAAATACATTACCTGTACTTAACGAATGTACATATGTTCTTAGAGCATCCATCTAACAAGACATTATCGAAAAAGTTGCCAAAAAAGTGAAAAATCCTTAATTTTAACATATGTAGTTGTTGGATTGGTTTATATAATATTGTATGGCACCTTTGCTATAACATAATCTACTTGGATGAGATTTAATTAAAAAATATCAACAGTATTTTCATTTATGAAATAAGAAATCTAGCTGTTTTTTGCTAGTTTAGATAGTCTATTTAGCTATAATTGACGATCAATAGTTGGCAACACTGACTGAGACGAAACACGATCATGAATGTTTACAGACGTCGAGGAAACATTTTACGTCGAGGGAAGCGCTAACAGCCCTGAAGGTGCTGTTGACGCGAGACCTCTCGTAATTCAAAAAAGCAATGGGGAGAAGTTGGGAAAACTGCATTGATTGCAGTAATTCCAATTGGAAGTGAGTGGGACGTCAAGATCAATGCGGTTACTATCACCACTAAGTATCGTATCGCTTGCAGTTGTTTTAAACAGCTAATTACTTTATTTAAAGGCATCTCCTATCTCAGTTGATCGATGTGGTGAGCCTTAATTACGGCTTCGAAAATTTTAAAAAATTCAATTCATTGTTTGCCATTACCTTTTAATTAGTATATGCAAATCTCTCGAATTACTCCTGACGCGTGAGAGATTTTCTAATAGTTTGGCTATTGCTCGATTAGTACAATGTATCAGAAATTGCAGTAAACAATCAAATATACAAATTTGTATATCTACCTGGTACAGACAAAACCGCATGCGGTTGGGTTACATGCGGTTACATGCGGTTTCAAAAACTATAATTTTTTATTAATTTAAACTTTTCCTTCTGACTAAAAACCATCATTTTCGTTAATCCAAAAATCCAATTTTGCATTATTTTGGCTTTTCCTTTGATCATTCACGGGCTTCTATTCGCCGAAATGGACAATGGCTGAGCTTTCGAACTTTTTATTTAAAAGTATCGCAATAAAAAATTATTGAAAATAAGCTGCTTTTTGGCTCCTAATACCCATGTAACCCCTTAAGTTCCTACTACACAATCCACATATGTAGATTTATACCTACATATACTATAGAGTTAAAGTCTGTGTAATTTACCCACAGGTAAAATAATGGATGAGATTTTGTTTTCAATAGTACCTAAATTTTTGTTGTGCATAACATTAACTTTATTACGTGAACCGGATTGAATCACGCGGATATGACTGACGTTGAAATAATTGAAAGAGGATAGTTGTAGTAGTTTTGTAGAATTGTCGCAAAATCGATTTTAATGAAACTGATTGGTAACAGAGCAGTCATTGCGAATATAATCACGCTTATTAACCTTTTCTCAATCAAGATGGCTTTTCATAGCCCCTCACCTGGTGAAGAAACTCCTGGTCTTCCTTCGCATTGTCGTAATTGTTAACGGTAACATTTGACGCGATATTTGTCATTGAATTATTATTAATCTTAGTGTTTCTTTCTTTTTTCCGAGTATCCGCTGTACTACTGCATAGCCCGTTAGATGTCGTCGCATTCCCTTCCTGGGTTCCTTGAGGCTGCGGAAATATGGAATCAATGTCCAAGGGTTGGACATTTGACGGTGGGTGCCGCTTCCTTAAAAAACGCGTTTGTGACATTTGAGAAAATTTTGACTGAAGCTAAACTCAACGAAAAGGTGGAAAAAATTTAAAATCCCAAAACTCCCCCCTCTTACTTTTTGAAAATACGGTTGCGAACCCAAAAAAGCTCGTATTTCAAAACTTCTTATTGAAAACTGAATGATGTCACGAGGTCACTAGAAAAATATATCTGAATACCATTTTACGTAGTTAAAGAGTGTTTTAATCGCTATATCGGGGCAGGTTAAGACTAGTTTGCATAAATAGATTAAATATAGATTGATACTATGAAAATGAATAGATATAAAAATAAATTGAAAGATAGACCTGATCAAGGATTTATGTATAGACACAAAAATGTAGAACATGATAAGATTAGAGCATAGGAAGATTTATTATCCTACCATTGCAATGCATTGGTACATTGCTAGTTAAATGCGATTTGTATACCCTCTTTAATCCCGCCCCAAAAAAATTCTTATCTAGCGCCAGATCAGAAATGTTTTTTGGAAAAGTTTCGATGCCAAACTATCCCAATGCCTACTTTATAAGCATAAAACAAAGTCAATAAAATTTTTTTGTTAGATGACTTATTGAGTTGTTTATTCAAAAACAGACAAAATTATGCAACAACAAGTGACTGTTTAAAAAATAGATTCTTCAAGGGAATTTTTCGGGTGGTTACTGGTGGTAACTGCTACTGGTGGTAAGATGCTTCTTTATCAATGAGAGAAAAAGTATGAAACTATAAGCCTGTATAATAAAAATTTACAAATAATACTTACATATGTACATGCATATGCATGGGCATTTAAATTTCTATACAAGGTTATTTTTAATATTAGGGGGTCATGCCATGTTAAAGTCGTTATAGCTGATTTGGTAGAAGACAGAACTTAAAAATTTGGATCATACATTAAGTATATATTCTTGTGTATTTATAACATGAAGTGAAAAAACTTTCTTTATACTCGGGTATAAATAAAAGCTTTAAGCGAATGCACTTTATGGAATCTACTACATTAATATGTCTGAGTCAAGTTTTTGCATACCAATATAGTTCAAATATTTAAGAAACAAAGTAGTTTCGAATTACGACACCAAATATTCGAAAAATTTACCGAGTTCGTTTCGAAGTGATTGTGCTGTTCTATTTTTTTAATGCGTTTGATAGAAAAAATCAAAAGTTTTTTATGTGATGTTTACTGCACGAATACTTCCGCCGTCCGACAAAAATTAAATTAACTGAACATCTTTGACTGAACCACTTTTTATCATTTCATTATTTAGCAAAAATTTCGAAAGATGATGCTTTTTCAAATTGATCCCCATGTGCAATTGGTCGGTGCGAACCTTAACTTCATCGAGAAGGAAACTTGTCAATATTCTATTGAATATTTTGACATGTGTGGTTGAGTGACACCTGCCACAACCACGAGTGTACACAATGTGTAAACTGCTTTATGACTCGGTGGCACTATAGGAAATTTGGGATCGGTTTTAAGGGCCAAAATTATTAGCTAAAAATCAAGCAATATATTAAAATGCTATTTCTTTATAGTGTATCGTGTATAGTAAATATGAATCCAAAGTCCCATATTAAAAAATAAGCTAGAAAAATCAATTTTTTTTTTAATTTAGTCTCTAAATTATTCTTATTGACGGACTTTTCTAAACTCAAGTTATAACCTTTTTTATCCCTTTATAATTTGTTTCAAAAGTGTACAACGAGGAAAATGCATTTCCGACCCTATAAAATATATATGTACATATATTTTTGTGGAGGATAAGCTCCTGCGTCGATATATGCCTGTCCGTCTGTCTGTTTTTATGCGTTTCTATGACTGTCAATGCTATCGACTTCAAACTTTGTACACAGTATATAAGTCGAAACGGCAGGTCGACTTTATCCTTTACTAACGTATCGATTCAAAAAGTCATGACATGAGGGTTTTTAAAAGTTGGGACTTGATAAGATATACATTTGGAAGATTTCTTTAGAAAATTAATTAATCAAATTAATAAAGATCGATTCAATAGCAGCCATAAAACTAAACAATCAGAAAGATTAAAGAACTAGATTATCCATGGATTCTATTATTATTTATAGTTATAATATAGTTTTATATATATATATCCGATAGATATTTGCGATACGAAAAATACGTTTGCTAAGCTACAATTTCAATATATTTAAGGGGACAACACATGTAAATCAATACATAGTAAAATGCATTAAATAATCAAATAAATACTGATTTGAACCTATCCTCCACATATTTCGAAATGTGGCTGTGGCTGTCGAAATGTGGCGAAATGTCAGCAAATCTCAGGCTGAATTCCATTTTTTCTTCACATGCAAGCTTATGCTTATGGTATCCAAATGATAAAGCAACAAGTTCCGCGAGACACTATATCCCGATTTATACATTTTGTTTTTTTTATATGCATTATATACGCAAAAATGTGAATCCTATACTTTTACTAAGAACCATCTTGTAAAAAATTGAAATTGAATTCAGTTTAATTTTGCAAAGTTTATAAATGAAAGTTAATCACTTATTAAATTTATTGATATTGACTTATTTATTTGGGGTGGATAATACACACGTTGAGAAACTAACGAGCGGGGAAAATTCAAATTATTCGTCATATTCATATTCATCGATACGCGGATATATTTAGGTACATTTATATACATACAGTGGCGAGCAAAACTGAGTGCATGTTCACAACTCTCACTTTGGCCATCAATAAAAACACAACCGCTTATGCAAATTCAATAATTTTTTTTATATTATTAATCTTAATTAATTTATAACTTATTTTATGAGAAAAAACAAATTTAGCATATATATTCAAAGACTTAGAATAAAAAAACTAAATAAACTCACATAAACTCAATTTTGCACGTTTCAATCAAAACTTAATAACTACATTATTGCTAATATTTAGTCCAGAGCCCTTTATTTACAATGACTTCTGTTACGCGCTTTGGCATACTCTCGACCAAATTTCGAAGGATGTCCTGCGGAATCCGACTCCATTCCACCGCAACACGCTCCCAGAGGTCGCCCATGTTTTTTGGAGCAGAATCGTATTGCCCAAGCCGTCTTTTCACAATTGACCATAGATTTTCAATTGGATTGAGGTCTGGACTTTGTGCAGGCCACTCCATCAATTGAAAGTGCTGTTTTCCAATCCATTCCTTGACTATTTTGGCTGTGTGCTTTGGATCCCCATCTTGTTGGAAAATGATATCCTTC
The DNA here is from genome assembly GCA_021223865.1 of Drosophila pandora. Classification (NCBI taxonomy): domain Eukaryota; kingdom Metazoa; phylum Arthropoda; class Insecta; order Diptera; family Drosophilidae; genus Drosophila; species Drosophila pandora. The sequence goes on from JAJJHT010010398.1 coordinate 2,237,667, forward strand.
TCGGGGTAGGCACATTTATCAAAATAGTTCGGAAGATTTGTTTGAAGGATTCGAAGGTAGTCCTCTTTTTTCATGATACCTTCGACTAATTGTAGAGGTCCAATATGCCACCAAGTAAAGCATCCCCAAACCATAATGTTTCCACCGCCATGTTTGACGGTTTGCTTTACATGGTGTCTTTGGACTCTATCGCCTGGTCGAATCCAACAATATTGTTTTCCATCACTCTGAAAACGGTTAAATTTTGACTCATCAGACCAGACAACTCGTTTCCAATCATCAATGGTCCAATTTTTATGATCTTTTGCAAATTTTAACCGAGCCTTGACATTTTTGTCGGATAACGCAGGCTTATTTTTTTTAACGATCGACATATATCCGATGTCTTGCAATGCTCTCCTAGCAGTCCATTCGCTGACATTTTTATTTATTGCCAGACAAGCACCCTTTGGGGTTAAATTCTTATTTTTCCGCATTTCGGACATCATTAGTCGAGCATCTGAGTCCTTCAATAATTTTTTCCGGCCTGAGACTTGAGGTTTGGGGGTCAACTTTCGCCTCTTCTGAATGGAGACCACCGCAGATTGGCTAATTCCAAGCCTTTCGGCAATTTGACGAGTGGAATTGCCACTTTCGGTCAAGCTGACAATATTATTTTGAATTTCTCCCGATAATTTTCGCATTTTAAGGATTTTATCACTAATTATTTATATTTATTCACCCTAAAGAACTTTGCTCTGCAAAAACACGCTTTTAACTAATCAATGACCACCGAAAATAGCATTATAAGAAATATAACGGTAAATCTGGCCGATTTATACTGATAAGAGATGTTAAAATCAAAAACAGTTACAAGACTTAAAACGTGCAAAATTGAGTTTATGTGAGTTTATTTAGTTTTTTTATTCTAAGTCTTTGAATATATATGCTAAATTTGTTTTTTCTCATAAAATAAGTTATAAATTAATTAAGATTAATAATATAAAAAAAATTATTGAATTTGCATAAGCGGTTGTGTTTTTATTGATGGCCAAAGTGAGAGTTGTGAACATGCACTCAGTTTTGCTCGCCACTGTACATATACATATATGTACATACATATAATGGCGGATAATTGACTGTCAATAAGACATCCCTAAATATTCATAACACATACATACATATATGCATTATAAAAGGAATTAAAAGAATAATTATATACTTTTGTTGGTATCTCGGAATACTATATATATCTCGGAAATATACCACTATAATATGTACATATGTATGTATATTTTTAAATATTTTGAATATTTCATCAATCAAATCATACACCATCAACCGTTGACCGTTGGGCCTTCCCAAAGTTCAGAAGGCCTGGAAGAAACCATACATGTATGTATGTAGTTACCTTTTCGTGTTGCAACAAATGGCAGAAAACTTCTCTGTCGCATATCGATTTTTTTCGTTTTCTTTGTTGTTGTATTTTGTTGCAGGTGCTTGGTACCTAACACATAGCACTGGAAGTGGATTCGGGTTTGGATCGTTCTAGACTCACCTTAATCACACTGTCACTGCTAAGACCGCAAATTTTTCTCTTTGCAAGGAGCTGCTGCTGCTCTGAGTGGTGCTTCCGCTTGTTCTGCTGACCCGATGCCACGGAGGTTTCCGTTATTACAGGAGCAACACCTAAACTACCCTCGCAGCCGACGCCCCCACCTGATACGCCGCCGGAGGCGAAAAGTATCTCGTTGTCCTTGTTGTCCTCGTCGTCCAATTCCAAAGACGTGCATACATTTAGGTTGAGAGCAGCGACATCCGTATTCGCATCTATGTTAACGTCGATATCGGCAGCCGTGTCCGGCAGTAGGTCCAAATCGTTGTGGAAACTCAGGTCGAGGTCTTGAGGCAACTTTGCGTACTTATTGTGGTTTTTCATTGTGGCCTCTGACATGAGTCATTTGGCCGGGGCTGCGAAGTAAAAACGAGGCGAGCGACCGCGAACCAAAACAAAAATAATAACGCGGACACAATCGATTTTTCGGTCTTGGTTTACCGCGTCAACAGTGGATGGTGGGTATAGTAAAACATCGTTAGACTTTGGAAGTGCGCCGGCCAGTGTTACCAGTTACCGTTATTCTGTTAGAATGTCCTAAAGCCTGAACCCCAAAACCAGGACATTGGGACGGTTCAAATTTGAGTGACCAAAGGCAGAGAATTTCATCCGTTTAAGTGGCAACTCTTGGTTCACAGATTCAGCCAGTGAAAGGAAGACTGAGCCCGGGATACGGATACAACGATGTTACAAGAGATGATACAAAAATAAGTTTAGCCATACAAATAAATAAAATACCATTGATGGAGACATCATGCCAAATCGTATACCTCAATATCGTATGTCAATCGTGTAACTCTCCAAGATCCTTGTGACAATTTTAATCTCAGCTACAGTTTAAAATTTGAAAACTTTTTTATTTTTTAAATTTGCCAAATCAATTGCCACTCCCAGTAACTTCTGTTGCAGCCCGAAGTACCTTTATCATAATGGGCATCTTGAGTCTAGAACCATGCGATTGAAAGAACTCTCTACTATGAGAGTAAAGATCTTTAAGACGTAGATGCAAAGCGTTGTCAGTCAAAGTATTGGCGCTTTCCCAACGATTAAGAGCGAAAAAGCAATTACATGCTCTGCTGGCCAATGCTTGATCTTACCAAAATCCCTGTCTTAGATGCTCCAGAACCTCCTACTTCGACTACGAACCAATCACTTTCATAGAGTGTATTAAGCCGATCTGGAAAAATAAATTATTTAAATAAATATATATGCGACATTCTCTAATGCTCAAATGCGACATTCATACTCATTACAGCTAAAAACAAGACAGAAAAAGCTAACTTCGAGTGAAGCCGAAGTTTATATAACCCCTTCAGTTAGGTAGCAGCTTATGTAATTATATATATATCGGATTGTATAAAGTCGGCCGGTCCTTATGAGAATTTCACCAACTTTCTGTCAATTCAAAGCTATTTTCTGATAAAAATGTTAAAATAAAATAGCAATATTTTTCCATTTCAGGGGGATCAGGGGGATCAATTCCCCCCCTTATAAGATGATATAATCTCAAAATTGAAAAAGAAACACATTTTTACGCGATGACTGTGCAGTACAGCATTATTATAATTATTATCGCAGATTGCGGATTATTATCGCAGTGTAAAATAAAACTTACAAAAAAACAGGATATTATTCTGAGTCATATCCCCCCCCATATCAAAAATCTATCTACGCCACTGATAACGTATATATATTCTTGATCAGGTTCACCTCCTGAGTCGATATGAGCATGTCCGTCTGTCCGTTTGTCTGTCTGTCCGTCTGTCTGTCTGTCTGTCTGTCCGTCTGTCTGTCTGTCTGTCTGTCCGTCTGTCTGTCTGTCCGTCTGTTTCTACGCAAACTAGTCTCTCAGTTTTAAAGCTATCGAGTTGAAACTTGCACACACCCTTCTTTCCTTTGCAGGCAGTATATTTGCAGGAACGGCCGGGATCGGTCGACTATATTTTATAGCTGCCATATAACTGATTGATCGGAAATGCCATAACTTCGTTGTTTTTCAAGTTAGAAGGACGGGACTTTCTATGGATCCTCATTTGGGCAAACGTTTACGATCTGCCAAATTTCATAAGGATCGGCCGTCTATATTATATAGCTGCCATATAACTGATTGATCGGGAATGCCATAACTTCGTTGTTTTTCAAGTTAGAAGGATGGAAATTTCAATGGATGCCTCCTTGGGCAAAATAATTCGATATGCCAAATTTCATATGGATCGGCCAACTATATGCGATCCGTTATATATCTAATAATATAAGATGCGTGGCGCCACCTAGCGGACTGAAACTCAACTGCAAGGATATATAAACTTCGGCTCCGCCCGAAGTTAGCTTTCCTTTCTTGTTTATATTAAATTTGCATCACAATCGTATGCGTCATTTTCATACATTATACTTTTGTGGTTGTTTTACAACTTTGAAGATCATTAAAATTTATTTATTGTAAAGTTTTAGTTTCTATCAGTCAAATAAAATAGATTCCCTGTGAAAAAACATAGATTTATAGACTTTGTATTTTTTTGGGCGATTGACCAAAATACGAAGTTTGGCGCGAACGGGTTGAAATCTTAATCTTGTTTGAGTTTTTCTGGCCTCTTTTAGAACTATTTTATTTACATTTTATCTTTTTTAGTCCTCACAAGATTTTTATCATAAGCTTAACCATTAAATACTTTGAATTGAATTCAACATCCCAAATTTGTAGTTAGTTAAAAAAGAAAATGTTTACCAAAAGAATAGATTTTTTTAAATTTTGTTCGAAAACGGTTTTAATTATGTGATTTAAGCCACTTTACAGCTGGTATTTTCATGTTTTTATTCCTTATTATACTAAAAATGCTTAATTAAAAACAAAAATTCTTATAAAAAGTGAAGCAAGGTTTGTAGCTACCTTTAGGTGCCCGGTTGTTCATGGGTTAATGTGGTTTCTCTAACTCTATTCGAAACTTTTTAAGCGACATATGTATTGCAGAAGCGCAAAAGCCTCGTGAAAAAATCATTCGTAACTGCTAGGAAAATATCAAAAAGATTCAATTTATCTATAAAATTTTGTAAAAATATAAAAATAAATACTGATCACTTACGTATAGCGCGCACTCATACTGCTTTGTCAAATGAATTTTACATAAACTATAACATCATATATAATTTTGGTAATACCGAAATTTAATGCTTCAATAATAAAATACGTTTCATTATCTTATTACAATAATTTAAGTACATACGCGATTCTATTACTATTAAACGGCATAGTAAAATATTTGAGTTGTGTTATCCCCGAAGGCCTCACCGCCTTCGAACGGTTAAGATTTTGGCAAATGAAATATGAGTAAGGTTTTATACCTCGGGAAAAAAAATATTGACAAGATACGACACGTAAGTACTAGCTTTACAAGCTTTTCTTAAAAAGGGACACGAGTGTGCAAAAGGATGAGTGACCTTTCCTCCTTAACATATTCATTCACTTAGTCTAACCAATTCTTTTCCCAAAAATAATCATGGCAAGTGTTTATATGTAGCTCTACACACATCTCTACATAGTTCTTAGTGCGACTGCTGCTGCTGCTCATGCAGCTGCTGAAGTAGCTGCTGTTTTGTCTCCGCTTTTACAGTTTTATAGCGGTCCTTCTCCTCGGTGTTTTCTGGAGTCTCGCATTCAAAGGAAGCCATCGAAAGAGTGTTTTCGTTAAGCACAACACTGTGCTGTAGGTAGGCAATGACGTTCGGAAGCTTTTCAAATGGACAGTTCACCTTCTTCCACTCGTTAAACTCCATTACTTGTTTGGCTAACTGTGAGCACTTTTCAAAGTTGATATGATTGTTTGGCAGCCTACATAAACAGAAAAAATATATATATGTTATTATAGAATCTTCGCTAAAAATGGACTATTTTGTACCGATTTGAACAGCCTTCATTTAAAAAGTACAGGTCCTTAACAAATAAACTAAAAAATGGAATGATAATTCGTTCGCGTTCTTCGGTGGCCCCTTCTGACCGCCACATCGCAGCTTTGAGTGTAGAGCGATAGCTGTTGAAGTTCGATGTTGGATCCATTTGATGTTCCAGCACTGAGAACTTAGCAGATTGCACTTTGGCCCACTTTTAGGAAGAAATAAAAATTTTATAAAATTAAAAATTCAATTTAAACATCAAATGCTACGTACTGTTTTCTTGAGTCTGCTTATGGGTGCCAGGTTTAGACCAGCTATTATGGCCATCAGACTGTTAAAGTTGCCAATGTTAAAGCATTCTCTTGCCGTTTCGATCCAATACTCAATGATGCGTACTCGCTGCTTCTTTTTTGGATACTTAAGATAAAATGCATTCGTTAGATTAATATTTTGCCTCCTTAAAAGTTTCATAAGTTTAACCTACCTTAACAATTTCACTAGCAGTCAAATAACTAAGCCTATTGAACCACTGCACGTACGACTCCAAGTTCCTAGTTTTCTTTAAATCGTTCAAAGAACCACCACAGTTTCTTGCTTTGGCGCCTTCTTTTGCCTGGTGCTGATATTCCTTCGCAAAGGCTTGAACAAACTCCTCCGGCCCGATATGCGATAGGCGTTCTAGTTCGATGGCTGTTAACTGGTGGGCCAGTTTGGCACAGCTCTGGCATATATCCATGATACCAAACACTTCGTCCGATATGGGTGTAGTAGAGTTCGGGTTAGATGAAGACGAGGAATGGGCACTGGAGATGTTCGACGCACCGCTGGTAAAAGCAGCTGACATCGATCCGTTCGCTTGAGAAGAGGTTCCCAGGAAATTTTGAAATGGATTATGTAAGTGGTGATGATTTTGTTGTTGTTGAGCCTGCTGCTGTTGCTGACTCTGGGATTCCTCAGCGCTTAGAGTCTGCAGGAACTCCTCGTACTGCTCTAGAGCTGTCAGCCGGGAAACTAGAAGCTGAAGAATTCTCGAGACATTCTTGCCCAGCGAGTTGTCGATGTATACACATTTTCTTGCCAAAATGCGCACCTGTTGCATCAAACGCTCATCTCTAAAATCATAAGGAAAAATTTCAATCCACTCTGAAAGTAGCTGTATGCAGTGCTGGGCCGAGCGCTGGGTGGCCGTTCGTTGCAATGGCCGGGGCTCCAGCTCCGAAGTAATCACGGTCGTTGCATTTGATCCCTTCCGTTGTGTAAGTGGTGAAGCCGAGTTGATGTTAAGCAACAACGGGCGGCTAGCCACTTGTCCTGCATCATCCACAACATCGCTCTCCAAACTTGCCTCTTGCTGTTGCTTCTCCCACGTCTGCGAGATCTGCGCTAACAACTCGTAGGGGCGTACGAAAAGCCTAGCGCTAAGAAGAAAGGCGAATATAAACCCCTCATCCGGGTAGTATTCGTGTGTGGGCACCATATGAACAATTAAAGACTGTAGTTGTCCTGAATGTAGTCGACCCTCGCAGTACACGAGGTAGCCCTCTTTGGGTTCTTTACCCATTTCCTGGCTTTGGGGAGGGGCATAGCTAAATATTTTCTCGGCAACCTTTTCGGTCTGAGCAGTTCGTCGAACAGCAGAAAGTGTGTCATGGGCATGGCAGGCACTGTGACTTCTTTGCGTCTTTAAGTCCGGCAGGGTTTTATGAGTAATTGACGAGGTAGTGGTACTGGCTGCACCAGCTCCTGCAAATTCAGTCGCTACTCCTTTGATGTTAAGGTTTATGTTGGCACTTCCAGTACTTCCGCTGCGGCCGTTGGTGGCGCTGTTAAGGCCGCCGTTGCTTGACATCTCAACTAACTTGGATCCTCGATTAAAGCATTTAAGCTTTCCCGCTGGCAATATGACCGGAATGCGTCGCGACACCGAACAGCCAGATGCTGTAATTGGCGACAAAAAGAAATAATTTGAATGTATGCTCCGAATAGCTATATGGTAAAACAAGGAAGAAAGTTTACTTCGGAAGGCCCCGAAGGTTAACCTGTCAGAAAAATTTATTTGCCGAGAGATTCCAAATTAATCCAATGTTTCACATCCCATTAATCCAATTTATTAACCCAAATCCCCTTATGAAGTCTCTAACTCTCATTAACAAACTACAAAAGAGGTTTTTCTAATAATAGGTACCCCCTATTTTTTAATTCTTTTCAGATTTTATCAACAGTGAATTTATTTCAACTCTGTGAAAAAAAATGAAATAGGAAACCCCCAGAATCATGAAAATAAAATAAATTTAAAAAAAAAGCGAAAAATAAAAATTGAAGTGGTCGTTTTATTCTTTTAACTAACTTTCGACTCCTATAATACCCACGAAGTCCAGGTTTGTTTCATAGTGCCCACGCTCCCAAAATTGGCATATTTCTGATATTTCCCTTTTCCTACGACCAAATATATCTAGAAAACAAAAATTTTGTGAGAACGTCTAAAGTTTGAGCACTTATGCACATTTATATTCTGATTGCCTGCAGCATTGTTTATTTATTGAACGCATGGAATTCAGTGACCAAAAGAGATTGGTATATAGGGAAAAGCATAGGGCTCCTATAAGCCCCTCGCAGATTTTGGGGTCATTGCCACGCCCCTCCTGTCCACAAAAACAAAATTTTTCTGTAGCGCCAGGTCAGCCACTTGAAAACTTGTTAAAGTCAATTTTGGAAGGAACTATAGACTAATCACTTCTTGCCCTAAGCATCGCTTAGACGTAGTTTTATTATTAATTTGTTAAAAACGATTAGATTAAGCTGTCATTTGGGTAGCAGTGCGCTAATCAAATGAATAAAATTTCTACATATATAAATGTAAATAGACTATTCTTATTCTCTAGTTTTGACGGCATGTTTCAATACAATTTTATTTTTCCTCCTAAAAGTATGCCACAATCTATTTTATATTATATTAAGAATACATTTGTGAAGGGTTTGGTTAAATTTAAAATAACTTTTTTTCAGAAAAAATCGGCGTAGAGTTTAGGAGAAAGTTGTGAAGTATCCTTAAGTCGGTAACCTTGACCGTTCGACGGTAAAGCCGCCCGTTCTTGTTTAAAATGGAATAAGGAGGACATAAAAGGTTGTCAGAAGATAATAAATCTAGGTCAATATTGTGTCAACCTTATAAATTAGTTTAATTATGAAAGCCTGTATTTGAAAGTTTATAAGTATTTGTAATACTGCTGCCAGCCTACGCAGTTTGCATCTTACAGAAAACAGAATGCTAACAAAGTAGTCAATAAGGGAAAGAAGCAAAAAGAGTGTGGGCTAAAAACAACAAACAGGTAGAGGCAAAGGGGCATGCCCGTGGTAGATGGAACAGTGGTGTGTTTCACTGTGATGTCTAGGAGAAATTCCTAATTGGATGTCTTGGATGGAGTTTTGTTTCAGGAATTTCTTACCAGATGTTGTTCTCGAGCATGCTGCACACGGACGGGAATCCTCCGATCAGATCCACGCTGCCAGTACACGCCTAAATCGGGGCAAGAACACGCCCGAAAGATGCTGCCCCAGATGCACTTGCCACGGCGCAGACCAAATCAGGACATGGGCCGCTGCTTGCGTCGATGTCGGCGTTGCAACCAAAAGTGGAACACGCTGCCAGCCAAGGGTGAGTGTCTATGCGCGGTCTTGTGTTTGCAAAAGCAATTTACGATACGCGAACGGCAAACATTTCAGTTCCAGCCTTCAGTTCACCACCTCATGCACTCGCACACATACATACATATGGGCACTTGCACGAAAGACGGACAAATGCCACCCCCGCAATAATGTCTTGGCCAAATGCAGGGCAGATCGGACACATATGACCCGTTCAGGAACTAACTACGAATAGTATGATTGTGGACTGTGTTTTTTTTATAAACAGATTATTGAAGTGCAACTTGCCGCACACACCTTGAAGTTTTTTCCCACAATCATAAACGCGTCTAAGCTTGTGTGTATATATGTGCGCTTCAGATGCGACCGGTTTGTTTGCTGTAAAGAGTTGTCCATTTATCAACGCTACGAGACCGATTCGATTTGCTGCACTAAACTACATTTACGTCGGACTTGGGACTGTTGACGACTTCGCGATTTTTCATTTTTTTTTCTCGAAAATGCGTCTAATTGGCGGTGAGCGTATAGTTTGTTTACTATGACCAGTCAGTGTTGCCAGACCCGGAACTGGATTTACGCCTAAAACAACTCGCCAGTTCTAATAACTCACTAAAAAACCCCAAATTTTTAAAATAAACATATTTTCTGACAATCCCTGAAACATTAATTTTTTTAAAAGAAAGTGGAATCACGAATTCTCTGACAGTTGATATGATTTCACTATTTATGTATGAATGTTAACATAAAATAAAAAAAACACTAAAATAAAACTATATTACCTATATATGTATATATGTATATTACCTATATAGCGCAAGTATTTCGATAACTATAGTAACATTAATTCGCAAACATATTTTCATAAATACATTTACATGTCATTGTGAATTAAAATATGGATATTTGGTGATTCTATTCTTTGGTCGTCTAGTAAGTGGACAGCCCCTAGACTTGGTATCTTTCTAGTAGATTTTTTTGGATTTCCATCGTTGGCCCACAGGGTAGCACTGAAATTTTAAAGAGCGCGCTTGAACTTTCGTCACTAAATTATTCAAGGCGTTAGGAAATGTAAAAATGCCAATTTAAAATTTTGAATTATTAAGCAATTCAAACGATTCCGGGCATATTTTAGGGAAAAATAAGGGAGTTCATTGTTTTAGATTTTATCGTTTATTTATAAAACCAAATAGTTTGAAAATCAAATAGTTTTCTGGATATTTATGTGGAAAACTACACTTAAATTAAAAAAAGGTTTTTTTGCAATTCTATTCAAACAAATAACGTAATTAATTTATTAAAAACATTAAAAATTACATTTTTGCTTGACCAAATATCAGATAATTAAAAAAATTTCTTTAAAACTTTGAACATGAATTAGAATATTAGTTAAACGAAGAGTTCTTCGGATTGGGCCACGTCCCAATATCAGATACGCTGGTCAGATCTTCCAGAGAGAAAGAGGGTGTTCCATCGACTACGCTACTGAGGATGCCGCTGCTGCTGGACTGGCCCACAGCACGGTTTGTCGCCCTGACACGTTTCGATGTTCCTCGTTATCCACACGGATACCACGTTATTGGACTGCGAGGCGGATATGAGATACAATGGCTCCGTTGGATGACATGGATCATTTTACGGATCCAGGAGTCTGCCTTGTGTTTGATCTCGGCAATGGGTAGCCGGAAGCGTAGATTTCAGCAAATCTACTTTCTCCCGCTTGTTCCTGTGACCAGCCACTAGCCAGTGGGGTCGGCACAGATGGTAGTGATCACGCCGCGCCTCAGTTCATTCTGTAGCCGCCAGTCACTGTGCTGAATTCGCGTATCACAGGCCACAATTCAACCGTATAGAGTGGCGTAGGCGATGACATTTTGAGTGGCCTGGTCGTAGGCCAGCATGTTCACCACCGGTCCATCTTTGTGTATGCTAAAATGACACTTTTATCGCGCGGTGTTCACTGCATACGTACAGCCCACCTCCCGCCCAACCGACCGAGGAGCGCCTGCCGCATAACGTACGGCTCGAATCGCGGGAATAAATTCGAGTTAGTATAATGAGTATAGTATATAAGTTTAAATAGAATGATTATAAAGAAAACGAGGAAGAATTAGTATGTACTTGTAGGTAATTTAAAATGGTTTTCAAATTTGACAGGGAAGAAAGAGAAATAATATTATACAGACCATTGTAGTTCGAACATAAAATCCTAAGGGGATCATGCTGTGCATATGTCGATCTACAATGGCTTAAGAATAAAGGACTAAAGTTTCTGGTCCTTCTATTCGGAACGTTAAACTGTAAGCGTGTTAGTAAGTGCTGGCTATCTACATCACCATTAATAAGGTTGTGTAGGAAAACGACACCCAGCATTGTTCTACGATTTTTTAAGGAGGATAAGTTTATTAGTAGGAGTCTACTATTATACGAAGGTAGGTGAAGATTTGCGTCCCAGTTAAGTCCCCTAAGAGCAAATAATAAGAAGTTTTTTTGTACGGATTCTATGCGGTCTTGATAAACACCGTATTGGGGGTCGACACTTCGACACATCGACACTTTTTTGAAGTTTTTGATTCAAATGATCGGATAGTAACTTACTTCTGATCGAGAGCCCCCTTCAAGGTCATCTTGGTGTAGTTTCTGTCAATCCGCATCATCTGCATCTGCATCTGTCGCAGGCAGCCAGAGCATAGATTGGAAAATTGGCGGAGTACACCTGCCGGGACTTGTTGACGCCCTGGTTCACATTTAGCTTGCTGCAGTCACACAGCCTCACTGTTCCATCATTCTAAATCATAATACTCACATTTTGACTTGAATCCCACAGATACAAAACAATTTAAAAATAGCATTTTAAATTTTAAATAATAATAAAATTTTTAATAATTTAAATTGGTCTCATTGTGATGATAGATAATAATAAACAGACATTTAAAATCTATTTTATTCAGTTAACACTAAAAGCTTAATTAATTATCATCAGTCAGATTATATATCACTATATTTATTTGAATCACGGTGTTCTGTTGAGAAAAAATTTAATATTAATATAAATTTCATGAAATACATGTTTTTCATGCAGGCAAAAATTTTCTGGGTGTAAATTGTCTATTTTGTAGTAGAATTCACTTTTACTTTGTCTTTACGGACACGATATATCGATGATGGAAAAAACAAACGATATTCACCCAGAGCCCAAATCATCGGTAGTACCAAATATCATCAGCAGTTTTTTAGCTCCGTTCATTCAGACTTTGAATTTCAGTGTCAGAACATCGTTGCTCAAACGATGTTGACATGGCTTCATTAAATTGGCATGGCTTATGAATATTGAAAGATTTTTTTTTTTTGATAGCAGGGTAACGTTTATTTAAATCTGTCCTTAGGGACAACCATTAAATGTTATGACATTAACTTCACTTATTGATAATTTACATATTAATTGGAGAACTAGATTAGAGTTTAATTAGGGCAGAAATTTAGCTTAATTTATGGTGGTTGATTATTGTTATGATATCCTGGGGAGGTCCAGCGGGTGCGTCCTTTTCAGTCTTCTGGGCCGGTCGCTGTTGTCCAGCAGGGAGTTGGCCAACAGGTTCGGGTGGTCATGTAGCTTCTGCGTGTATCGTGCGCTGCTTCTCTGGATCTCGTTCTTGACCCAAGGAAAATTGAAAACCTCATGGATGGTGCGGTTGTCATGATAGACATGGGCCCCAGTGGCGATTCGAATGGCTCTATTTTCAAATGTTTGAATTCTTCGGACATTCGTCTTGCTTGCGGTGCCCCAGAGCTGTATTCCGTACGTCCAGATTGGGCGTATTACGGCCTTATATATGAGGAGTTTCGAGGAGGTTCGCAGCTTAGATCTTCTACCCAGAAGCCAGAGGAAGGATCGAAGTCTCTCTTCTGCCTGTTTTCTTTTCTTTATAATATGGGGCCTCCACGTGAGCCTCCTGTCAAGGGTGAACCCCAGGTACTTGGGATTATCTTCCTGCGGGATTGGGGAGCCGTTGAGGTACACTGGAGGACAGTTGCCTTGGCAGAGAGAAAATGTGGTGGCGGTGGACTTCTCATTATTTACTTCAATATTCCATCTCTTTTTCCAGTCGCTGAGTAGGTCCAGCTGCAATTGCATTACTGCGGCTGCTCCCAAGGCGCTGTCGGCGGTGGTAAGGAAGGCGGTGTCGTCCGCATATGTTGCTGCAAGTATGTTAGGCCTATGTAGAACGGGGAGGTCAGCCGTGTAAAGATTATAGAGCATTGGACCAAGAACACTTCCTTGGGGCACTCCTGCGTGAACCACTCTGTACTCTGAGATGGCCTCGCCGCATCTAACCGCAAATTTCCGATCTTCTAGAAATGACTTCAAGAATATGAAGTATGGGCGGGGCAGGGCTGTCTTAAGTTTGCAGAGGAGTCCGGGATGCCAGACCCGGTCGAAGGCTTGCTTGACGTCCAGCATGACGGCCATGCAGTACTTTCTGGTTTCAAAAGCGTCCAGAATGTACTGCACGACCCTATGGCACTGCTCAGGAGTTCCATGTCGCCTCCTGAAGCCAAACTGGTGATCAGGGATCAGTCCAGCCTCGTCCAGTACAGGCAATGCTCTGCTCAAAAATACTCTTTCGAGTATTTTGGAGAGCATTGGAAGTAGGCTTATTGGACGGTATGAGGCAAGATTGGCTTCAGGTTTACCAGGCTTAGGTATCATGGCTACTTGGGCACGTTTCCATGAAGACGGAAAGTACCCTATTTCCATGCATCTGTTGTAGATCCTGGTGATGAGTAGGATGCTTGGAGGTGGAAGTAGCTTTAATGCAATCGCATTGATACCATCATCGCCCGGGGCCTTGGTGTTGCTCATGATGGAGATGAGCTCGGCTGTTTCTTCAGTTGTGACTGGACGAATCGGGTCGGCATCCCGGAGAGGCTCAGCTAGTAGCCGGGCGGTTTCCGCTGCGTCCTCAGTTGAGCAACGACTGTGGGGCGTAAAGACCTCTTCCAGGTGTTCGGCGAAAGCGTTGGCCCTGTCAGTCTCGGATCTGCACCAGATGCCGTCAGCTCTTTTCACGGGTGGGATCCTTTTCAGGGGCCGTCTGATGCTTTTCGTGACCCGCCATAGGTTGTGCTGGGGGTCACCTGGCTCGAGTTGCTCAACAAATCCATCAAAAGCCTCCTTCCTTAGCCTCGCTAGCGTATCCGACAGGATATTGGACGCTCTGTTAAGGGCGGTTTTGTCTCTGGGATTCCTTGAAAGCATCCATACTCTCCGGAGTCGCCGTTTTTCGAGCTTGAGCTCATCGACTTCCGGGCTCCAGAAGTGAATATCTCTGTCGGTAGCTCTTGGTCGATTGGAGGGTCTTGGAGCAGCTACTGAGGCTGCTTGTTGGATGTGAGCGGTCATCGTTTCCACGGCAGTTTCGATGTCAAAAGGAGAGTCAAGAGGCAGGCTGGGGTCGGTGACGGTGTTTAAGTGAAGTTGGAACTTGCCAAAATCTGTAGCTTTATAAATAAGCCTTTTACGGGCTGACCGGAGTATGGCAGGGCTGTAGAGTGATATGGCGAAGGCGCTGTGGTCCGAAATAAGATCGACCACTTCTCTGGTTTGGATTCCAGCAGAATCCAATCCTCCTGAGATGACGAAGTCCAGCACATCTGGGATCTTATGTGGATCCGTAGGCCAGTAAGTGGGTGCACCTGTTCCGTGACAGCTCAGACTTCTGGATTGGACTTGCCTGTACAATGCATTGCCTTTCGGGTTCCTGATCCTAGAGCCCCACCAGGGGTGTTTTGCGTTAAAGTCCCCGCCAATAATGAATTTGGGACCAAGACAATCGAGAAGCAAGCCAAAATCCTCGACACTAACTCTGTGTCTTGGTGGGCAGTAGGCAGCAGCAATGGTGATATCTCCGTTGGTGGTGGTGACTTGAATTTGGGCGCATTGAATCCACTCTTCTCTGATGGCAGGAAGAGCCTCATATTTGATGCTGCTTCGGATCAGAATGGCCGCGCCTCCACGACCTCTGCCGTTGGGGTGGTTGGCGGCAATGATGTCATATCCTCGGATTTTCAAATATGATCGGGTGGTGAAGTGGGTTTCCGAAATTAGGAGAACGTCGGCTTGATTTGTCTTACAGTAAAGTTCGACTTCTGGCCTGGAATTAACCAGACCGTTGGCGTTCCAAACTGTGATGTCTAGTCCCGCTTGCATAGGGAGCTGCAGATGGTGGCCATCATTTTGGTCATTTGGCTCATGACCTTCTCCATCATTCGCTCGAACATTGACTCCATCCTGGCCATTAAGGCGCCCATCGGGTTGTCTGTAGGACAAGGATCGGGATTGTCAAACTGTGGTACTCCACTTTTGGCAGCGCTGGCGTAGCTCAAGTTGGGGTTGACCTTGCTGAAGTGAGGCTGCTGGCCTCGTGATACTGTCGGCTTTGGGGCGAACGCGCCTTTGGCCTTTTTATAAAATGGACAGCCTTTGTAAGAGGCTGTATGAGGCCCATTGCAGTGGAGGCAGAGGGCTGGTTCGCTAGAGGCCTTGGTGCACTCAGCGGTGGGGTGGCGGTCTCCGCACTTTACGCATCGGTGTTCCAGTTGGCAGTAACGCTGTGTGTGGCCGAACGCCTGGCAACGATAGCATTGAGGCACGTCGTTAAACTTAATTGGCGGCTCGACTGTGACAACGGTGCTGCATAGCCGTTTAATTTGGAAGGCTTCTTTATTATTTTTGGCAGGCTCGAGGTTGACAAAGAAGAGATTCAGCGGCTTCTTCGTTCCTCTTTGTGTGGGATTGTGTACGTCCCTGACGTTGTGCCCATTGGAGCTGAAGCCCTCCTTAATGTCGTCCGGGTCTGTGGAGAAGTGAAGGCCTTTTACGACAACTCGGTAGGCGCGTTCATCTCTAGGCTGAAAAGTGTGGTATCGCTTGTTGTTTTCAGTTAAGAACTGCTTTAATTTGGTGTATGACTCCTTGTTTGGAGTCATAACCCTTGTGGTGTTGTTCAAGCTGGTCTTAAAAGTGACGTCAACTTTGTCGCCAAGGGCGCTGGAGATGGCTTTAGAGAGGGCTTTAATGTTGGCCACGTCTGGTATGAAGATCGGAGGTGGCTTGATCTCCTTTGGGGTTTTCCTGGGTGCATCATCCTTCTTTGAAGTCCTTGGCAGAATATCCAGAATATCCATGTCGTCGTCAGGGTCGGATCCGTCGTCGTCATCATCTTCGGATAGGAGGGCAAATGAATTGCTCTTCATCCTGGCCATTAGTGCAGCTCTGGCTGCCTCGCTGGTGCTGGGTTTATCGTCGTCCACTTTTTTAGCTGGCTTCCGCTTTATTTCTCCGGATTCGGAGTCGCTAGACACATTGCTGATTGGCTCTGTGGAGTTTGCCTTTTTCCTAGGCGGCTTCGCTTTTGGAGAACGGGGGGCCGCTTGCCAGTTCATGATGGTGATGAGTTGCCGCGAATTTGGGTTTTTTATATTAAAAATTTTTTTTTTTTTTTTTTTTTTTTTTGATAGCAGGGCGAATTTGACAGATTTTGCAAATGATATTGAAAGATGAAAGAAGAAATCAAATAAGATAATCGATTATTTTAATTAGCATTGATCAAATAAACACAATTTTAAAACTGTAAAACTAAATTGATAATAAAACAAACGAATAATGTAAAATGAATAATTTATTTAAAAAAAATGTATTGTTCATTTAAAAAAAAATTATTGTTTTGCGGTTAAAAAAAATAATTTACTGTTTTGCGATCATAACTATAAATTGGTGAAATTGGTAAGAGTTGCTACTGTTGATTGCTAAAAAATACACAGGCCAATAAATTCCCATTTTAAATTTCTAATTATATTAATATTAAATACCAACATTTTCTTAATTTCTTGTGTTTTGTTTGATATTAGAGCTCTTCCTAATAAGATCAGCCACTGCTTTCTCAGACGACGACATTTTATTTAAAACTTTATTTTATAATATAACTATAATAAATATACTGAGATCGGTCATTGCTCTCTCGGAATATCCAGATTTTTTTTTGTGGGGTCTTCCTCTTGATCGGCCAAAGCTTTCTTTATTTCCATTTGTCAGATCCGCCTTTTTTTTGTTTCTTCCTTCTGAGATCGGCCATTGCTTTCTTAAATACCATGACTCTTTTATTGAATCCCATTTTATTTACATTAATTCATGTTTATAATTACAAAGTTTTTATTTACATTTCTATTATAATTTTTATGATTACATAGTTTTCATTTACCCATAGCCATACCAACAGTACGGCTTACCAATTCAGGAGGATAGAACGGGTATCCTCGACGGGTTCTCCAGCATCCGGGGCTCTCTGAGGTGCTCCTTGGGAAATACCAGGTAAAATATTCCTTGGCACTAACACCCACTCCATTTGTAAATCATTTAAAGCACCTCCTGAAGGTGCTGCATTTGCTGTTTGATAAGGCGACGGTGCATTCCGTTAAGGATTTTGCTGCGACGTCTGCGCAACAATAAAGGGTTCTGCATTTGACGCATTGGACCTTGTTGGCCGAATTTTACGTGGATTCGGCTCGCTCATACCAACGTGGCACATGGCGCCTCCCATGCAGCATTGCCTGCAAGCGACGATTCTATACTCTTATACCCTTTATACCCTTCGAGGCGACAAATGCGAAATTGAAAATAAACAAGTGTGATGAAGCGAGGGATACTTGATAGTATCGATAGTTCGATAGTTCGCTGTTGGAATAACCCAGGCGACATCTGCAAAGAAAATCAATAAATGTTTAACAGAAATGTAAGGTTTATATCCATATTTATCTCACCTTTGCTATGCAGTTTGGTGGCAATGTTGATGTGTAGAACAAGAGTAAGAATGGCCAAAAGCAAACAGTGGCAATGCAGCAAGATCTTAACTCTGTGGCCGATGGGCAGTTGTCCTGAAATAGTTACATCATTTAAGTCTTATTTTCCATCTAGAGTCTTGGTCTTACTTACAAACTTGGTCCAGTGTAAATACATGGCCGGCACAATGGCAAATCCAAAGAAGAAGGTGGTGAAGTACAGGCCCAAGATGAGCCTGGAGTTGGAGAACCAGGACATAAGGATTCTTTATGGCGTGTCTGTAGTTCTTCATCAGCCAGGGATGATTGGGACCCGATTGGAAGAGAATCCGCCATTGCCGCAGGAATCAAGGTTAATAAGAGCTCTGAAACACAATAAATTATTTTTTAAGGAGGCAAATCATTAATAGTAAGATCTGGAAACATACTTGCAGTACTTTGTCCTGGGTGATGAAAGCATGGGAAGCATGTAGGGGATTCTTCTCGGCCTAAGGGTCAGAACGAATACAAAATTATTATTTTAAAATATTTTAGTATTAAAGTATTATTTACCTTAAGAAAAATTAAAAAATAATTAAAAATAAAAATGAATCCTTCATGGACCGTGTGCCTTATTCTCTGAAAATAAATAAAAACAAATGAAAGTTAATTTTGTTTTAAAAGTTTTAAAATGTTAAAAATTTAAATTGAATTTTCTAATTCAATATTACCTGGCATTTTAATAGTTAGGTTGTTTACAAAAATTGTTTTACAAGAAAAGATCTGGGGAAAAGGATGAATTATTAATTTTAAGAGTAATTAATTCATTTCAAAATTACACTCACCAAATGGTTCTCCATTAATCTCATTGAAGTCAAAAACTTCCGACAACTGAACCGGTGTCGGTTTTGGTTTTGGTGATGGAGATCTCGTGGATGGAGGGGGCAGCGACGGCTTGGGTGCCACGTATTTTTGGAAAGCGGATGTTGAGACTTTTTGTGCTTCCACCCACTTATCACGCTGCCGCCGCTGCTCCCCCACGGGCACATATAAATGTCCCAGCTTTCCTGGGCAAGACTTGTAGTGTGACCCAACATGCGTCTTGCCTACGAAGGGGCACCACAAGCAGGCTCCGCTTTTAGGCTCCATAAGGCACACCTTTAGATGATTTTCAAGAAGTGATGGCCTATTTAATTTACCGAAACAGTGGTGGCACTGGTTGGCCATCGTTGACATGGGTCAACGACGGGGGTGGCTTTGACGGGGGCTGTGGCGGTGGCGCCTAATGTTGTTTTTTTGGCGGTGGCGGCGGCGCCGACGCACCATGAGCCGGCGTTGTTGAAGAAGTTGTTGCCGGTGTGGCTGCACTGTTTACTGACTTTTTAAAAAAATGAATATAAATAGAAATAAATACTACTGCTACTAATATAATAAACTAATATAATATACTAATATAATAAATAAATTTTAATTACTCACTATGTAAACGAACATTGCAGTTAGTAAAAGTTTAAAAAATTAAGTAGCAACCCTCTCTCTTCCTCACTTCCCTATCGAATTGCAACCTCGAATTGTTATCGAGGTCCATCACTATTGGTACGCCAATATTTGGATTTGTGCAAGTGACAAACTTAAAAATGGAATTTCTTAGTGAGCTGAAAAGTTTTAAAGGTGGACTTCCACCAGTGCTAAAGGAGGGGGTGTTCAAAAAAAAGGATAATCTGGAAACAGGCTGTTGCTTGTTTTCCAGTAATTTACAATTAATGGATTCATCCATTAATTGGTTCATGATGAACCATTTTTTTTAATTTTCGACGAATTTCACGTAAAAAATTTTAAGGTAAGTTCAAATTTCATATCATTTGCGATCATTATACCCTTGCAGAGGGTATTATAATTTTGGTCAAAAGTGTGCAACGCAGTGAAGGAGACATCTCCGACCCTATAAAGTATATACATTCTTGATCAGGATCACCTCCTGAGTCGATATAAGCATGTCCGTCTGTCCGTCTGTCTGTCTGTCTGTCTGTCTGACTGTCTTTCTGTCTGTCGGTTTCTACGCAAACTAGTCTCTCAGTTTTGGAGCTATCGAGTTGAAACTTTCCACACATCCGTTTTTTCCTTGCAGGTAGTATATAAGTCGGAACGGCCGTGATCGGTCGACTATATCCTATAGCTGCCTTATAACTGATTGATGGGAAATGCCATAACTTTGGTTTTTTTTAAGTTAGAGGGTTGGGACTTTCCACATATGTTACAATTGGCCAAAATATCGTATGTACAAAAATTCATAAGGATCGGCCGACTATATCTTATAGCTGTCATAGAACGATCGGAATTGGCATAACTTTGGTGTTTTTTAAATTAGAAACATGGGACTTGGTACAGATTACTCTTTGGGCAAAATAATTCAATATGCCAAATTTCATAAGGATCGGCCGACTATATACGATCCGCTATCTATCTAATAATATAAGATGCGTGGCGCCACCTAGCGGACTGCGACTGAACTGCAAGGGTATATCAACTTCGGATCCGCCCGAAGTTAGCTTTCCTTTCTTGTTTTTCATATCATATCTGTCATAGAACGATCAGAATCGGTATAAACTTAGTGTTTTTAGTTAGCAAGATGGGACTTGGTACATATTTTCCATTTTGGCCAAAATAATCCAATTAATGTTCATACGTACAGTGGGTCGCACCTTATTTCGTGCGGGTGAAAAATTTTTTGGTTGTTTTTAAAGTTAGAGCGGTGAGGGGCTTGTTATATATACAAGATATCAAAATATCTTAAGTACAAAATTTCATAAAGATCGGTCAACTATATCCTATATCTTTCATATAACGATCGGAATTGGCATAACTTTGTTGTTTTTTAAGTTAGAAGGATGGGATTTGGTACAGATGCCATTTTGGACAAAATAATACAACCGTGACAATTTAAAAAATTTTGTACATATTTCAGAATGCTCCCAATAAGTACAGCAAGTGGAAAATATTTTCCATTGCTTGTGCAAATCTGAAGGGGGATTTGCAAATTGTTTATTTGAAAACGGTAAAAATTGGTTTAAATTATAAAATTTTATTATTTAGACGACGACTGGAGTCCAAGTATTGGGCTCCGACTTTATAAAAGAGTGTGTGCTTTCTTTTACAAAAGAGAGGCCTAAACTGCACCACAAGATGGCTGGTGCAGTGGCCGACAAATGCTTCGCCAATCTAAAGACGATTTCATATCTACAGATGCAGGGGATTCCTGTTCTGTACGATTTGAAACACTTCCAAGACACTCTGCAGAGGGGCAGATATATAGATCAGATATTCTGTCGCCTCTATGTTGACCCCACAATTTCTGGGGACAATATGCAGAAAATTTTTAAAATGTCTAGAAGTATTGTGGGGGAGGATGTTCCCATCGAATTGAAAGGAAGATACGAAGATGAAGTAAATATTTTCGAAATTAATTTAAATAATTAAATAGTTCTACAAATTATATAATATCAGCTTCGCAGTATCGAATGCTTCCTGGGAAGAATTTTTAATGCCTTCCCAGGAAAGACACTGAGGATGAACATTAACTCCAATCTCTTTGAGTTGGGGCAGAGCTCGCTCAGTCCATCGAGAAGAAGAAGCGTTCGAGAAGTTCAAAGAACTTCATGACCCACATAAAGCAGTTGCGTTTATGGCAACGTTAGCTGCTGTGAGGCTGCTGTGAAATTATGCATAGAAAACTACGAAAACTGTAAGTATTATTGAAAGAATTTTTTATAAGTTATTAATTGAACATTTTTACGTTCAGGCAAAATACATTCACTAATTTCGAATTGAAGGACGACGAAGAGCTTCCTGGGCCGTCGAAGAGACCCAAGCTCCAAAAATGACAGAAAGGAGGGAAGGATGACCCTTGAACCTTGACGCACAATGACAGGAAGGAAGGAAGGATGACCCTTAACGCACAGGATCAGGTAAGTATAAAGTGGACTAGGCCTCCAGGGGAAACCACTTAAAAAAAAAGCGCCTATCACTCTACCTCCATGGTGGTGCGGAAAAGAGTGATTTAATACATTGCATATTTAATTAAAGTTCATTTGTTTTCAGATTTGTCTTAAAATATGGAATGGCTGATGATCCTGTTCGACCAGGCTTCGACGTCTCCAGGTGCTGACGAACAACCGGCACATCGTGCTCAAGTGCTGAACCCGGCGCAAGGGCAAGGAGTGGATGCAGTACCTCAAGCACACGGCCAACTCCTACGCCCGCGACTTCACTATGGCCAACCCGCACATGTCCTACGCGCCCATGCGTGCCAATACCCAGGCAACCTGGTACGTCGACGGCCTGGAGGCGGCCACCGAGGAGATTTACATGAAGCGGCCGGCGCTCGACGGCGTCTACTGGACAAAATCCTCCTGCGTAAGGCTGAGCAGGGTGTGCGCGTGTTCGTGCTTCTCTACAAGGAGGTGGAGATGGTGCCGGGCATCAACAGCTACTACAGCAAGTCGACGCTGGCGAAGCACGAGAACATTAAGGTGGGTTTCCCCATCAACTTTTTGGAAGCGATCCCTTTTATAATCTCCAATTTCCAGGTCATTGACCAGACCTATGCCTACATGGGGGGCATAGACTTGTGCTACACACAATAAAACAGTAGTCATGATCGCAAAACAGTACATAAATCGGAACGGCCGACTATATCCTATAGCTGCCATATAACTGATTGATCGGAAATGCCATAACTTCGTTGTTTTTCAAGTTAGAAGGATGGGAGTTTCAATGGATGCCTCTTTGGGCAAAATAATTCGATATGCCAAATTTCATAAGGATCGGCAGACTATATTCGATCCGTTATATATCTAATAATATAATATGCGTGGCGCCACCTAGCGGACTGAAACTCAACTACAAGGGTATATAAACTTCGGCTCCGCCCGAAGTTAGCTTTTCTTTCTTGTTTTTGTTTCTTCCTTTTGAGATCGGCCATTGCTTTCTTAAATACCATGACTCCTTTGTTCAGTTGGTTTCTGAAGAATTAGAAAATCTTATTGCAAGCACTAAAAGTTCCCATACCAAATACAACATATTCTTTAAATAAAAAAGCACCATTTTTTATTGAATCCCATTTTATTTACATTAATTCATATTTATAATTACAAAGTTTTTATTCACATTCTTATTATAATTTTTATGATTACATAGTTTTCATTTACCCATAGCCATACCAACAGTAGGGCTTACCAATTCAGGAGGATAGAACGGGAATCCTCGACGGGTTCTCCAGCATCTGGGGCTCTCTGAGGTGCTCCTTGGGAAATACCAGGTAGAATATTCCTTGGCACTAACACCCACTCCATTTGTAAATCATTTACAGCACCTCCTGAAGGTGCTGCATTTGCTGTTTGTTAAGGCGACGGTGCATTCCGTTAAGGATTTTGCTGCGACGTCTGCGCAACAATACTTGTTGGCCGAATTTTACGTGGATTCGGCTCGCTCATACCAACGTGACACAAGGCGCCTCCCATGCAGCATTGCCTAATTTGAATGTGGCAATAACATTGGCAGTTTTCTGGTCTTCTCTTTCCGGCAAAGTGGAGCCCTCCCCTGCGTATCCAAGTTGTTGCACATATTGCCTGACCAAACGCTGAAAAAAAGAGCTCGTAAAAAATGAATTTAAAAAAAAAAAGATTCATAATGCTGCAAGCGACGATTCTATACTCTGATTCGATACTCTTAACTTTTACTCTGAAGTTAATATAAATAAAATAAATTAATTAAAATAAAAATATAAGTAAAAAGTTAACACAAAGGCCATGGCGTCCTTCAAATTCTAAAACAGACTCGAGTTCTTGTTTGACTTTCTGTTTATAATGGTAACAAGAAAGGAAAGCTAACTTCGGGCGGAGCTGAAGCTTTAAAACTACGATACTTGTTTGCGTATAAACTAACAGACAGGCGGACCGAAGGATACTTTATAGGGTTGGAGATGTCTCCTTCACTGCGTTGCACACTTTTGGCCGAAAAATAATAGTACCCTCTGACCCAACATTGTTTCGGGGAAACACAGCCGGGGAATTCGGGGAAACACTTTCATATGATTTTACAACCAAAACTAATATTAATTCGTTTTTTCACTTCCCTTTCTTCAAGTTTTTACATTTTTTTGAATATAAACAAGAGATAGATTTTTTAAATATTTTTGAGCTTTTTTTTTCTAAAAAACTCGCTTAGCGTCAGCACTAACCATACAACATGTTTTTCTAACATTACCCAGACATATAATCAAGTATCTCCTCCGATAATTGATAAATATCCGGCGTAGCCTCCGTTGGTACTTCCTCCTGGATTCCTGGATTTATAATTTCCCTCCATCGCTGCCGTAACTGCAGCATCTCTCCAACTGGCTTATGTCACTAACCATACATCATATAGACTTCTCATTTCATACAACGAAAATGGACGCACAAATTTCTTGCGACAGGCCCCCTGAGGCCCCAGAGAGAATCTTACTCTCATTCTTACGCTCAAATTCTCGCTGAACTTTTTCGGTTGTTCAGTCGCTGAGAGGCGCAGATGGTTCCCTGCAGTACCAGTGTTGAGGAATTCCTTGTGGAACTCTCCATTACCTGCTCACCATACATGAGGAATTCCCATGTGCTGGTATATGAAATTCCCCTGCAGTACCAAAAAATCACTAAGGAAAATATTCCTCAGCGTTAGAGAGGGACACACTGAGAAAAGAGTGAGAGACAACGTCTTTAAAGCAATAGAAAATGCAAAGACAGTCGATGAGAGAAAAAAAATTCTCTCAGCAAAGTAAGTAAGCGGAGAGGGAGAGTATGATCACATATTCTTGTGTTTCTAAATATTTTTCGCGTGAAACTTTAACCCAATGGTTCAATGGATAAGATGTCTGCCTGTTAATCTTAGATCGGTGGTTCGATTCCCACCGGAAGACTATGAATATTATGAGTTTTCTTTATGTTTACTTTTATTTTTTTTTTAATATCGCAACCTCAATATAAAATTTTACATTTATTCTTTTTTTTAAATGGGGATTTAAAAAATAATTGAGATTGATTGATATATACACCTTTGTAGAGTCATATTATTGTCAGTCGCAGTCTACGCGCGATTCCTTGATAGCTTAGAGGCTTGCATGTTGGTCTATTAAACAAATGCACGGAGGTTCGAATCCAATGTTATTTGTAAAATGTTTCTTAACATTTAAGCTCGTTTACAATTTGCGAAAACAAATTAACACATATAAACAATTGGTGTGGTGGGTTTCTAAAAATAGACAATGATTTTTTTTCAAAATGTCTTCCTAGGGATTTTTTTGCAAAAAATGACCAAGGAGTTCTTTGATGAGTTCTTTGCAAAGAATACCAAACACCTTTCCTAGGATTTCTTTGCAGGAATTCCTGGGGAAACTCCCTAACCAGGTAGGGAGAAAATTCCCCAGGTCACCGATGCATAGGACATCCCATACAAAAATTCGTTATCGAATTTCATATACCAGCTGGGAAATTCCTCATGTATGGTGAGCAGGTAATGGAGAGTTCCACAAGGAACTCCTCAACACTGGTACTGCAGGGTTTTGAAGCCAGCTAAAATTTTTAATTTTTGTACCTTTTCAGGCATGCTAACCTAAGAAAAATGGGGTATACATTCTACGGCAAATTATGAAAGAAAATATGTTTTATTTTTTAATATTTCAGCTTACATACAAAAATGCATTTTCATCCGGTGTTCATAATTATGAATTATGAAATCTGTTAACAGAGATGGGTAACCGAAAACCAATCTGAATATATGTATGTATGTATGCTGGATTTTTCACTTGAGGATATCCTCATGATTGAATAATTGTTTTCTTTATTCTGCTTATATATGGCTATTTTTCAAACATTTTTTTTAAAACATTAAAATGTATTTCAATCAAAGAAAAAAATGAATTCGAAGGACCTTTAAGTTTTAAACTTTTGTCTGCGCAGTCGTAATTTGTTTCATATAAAACGTGTCTACTGAGGCAATCAGGAACTCCTGATTATTAACCTTTTCTATAAAATTTGCCATAGCTTCTGCGCTATTTCAGCAATCCACAAGTCCACCAGAATCAACCACTGTTCGGATTGCGGCCGCAACAGTGTTGCTAAATATTTGTGTAGCATACTTAACTTTAATTTTTTCAAATGAGATTGGATTTATATGCTTCGCCGCTACTTTGGGGCAAAGCCGCGTTGAGTTTATAGACTCAATTTTTGTATAATTTCATAATTATATTCCAAGATACTTCTCCATCAGGGGTATTGAACTTGTTTTTCAATAAAAGGTTTCTCAATGATTTTATAAGATGTGGGGCATCGAATATTGCAAATATTTCTTTATCGTTCCCTCCCCATTTTTTTTATGCAGCTCTACTATTTGAGCCTTGATTGCATGTAATTGCTCGTTCGCTAAGCCCCAAAGTTTGCGAAACCTCAATGTTCGCTTCCACTTTTTTCCACTTCTCGCTGAAACAGTACTTCCAATTTTCAAATAAGCCTCTATCCATAAAGATAGCATAAAGACCTCTCTCTAAATGCCTCTCAGCATAAAGACGCATACTTGCTGCCCCAAAAATCGAGTTCTTTTTTCGCCATCGTTTTCAAATCCCTGAATTTCATCGACAGCGGTGTTATATTGCAGTCCCTTTTTGATTTTTATTTCATCGCAAAGAATGTCTGCTTCTTTACCTTTCTCGCTTATTTCACCAGCAATTTTCTGGAGGTTTTCTAGAAAATCAGGATGAAATCCTGGCGTCATATTTTTAAAAAGAGCCCATCGAGATTACGTACTTTTGGCAGGAAGTTTTAACTTTAAAACATCCCGCATATACATACGTTCGCAATGAATAAAAATTTATATTTTGGGCTATCACTTTCTGCACTGTTATAAGTATTCAATTTTTCTAGCAGCATTTTACATAATGTTTTAGCCTCGTCAGAAACATGAGGCAATTTATTTATAATATTAAATAAAGCCCCCCAGGCTTTTCCTACTATTTCTCTTACACCTGCGTCTGCTGGCATTTTTCATTAAAACTAAAGCTCTTCCCATTTTCTGCATTTTTTCTTTGTTCAAGAAACATCTCATAATTTTTATTCTTATAAAACATCTCATTTTCTTCCCTTTTCTGGCAGTTAAAACAAAAAGGTGAATTTTATAATAGCGGTTCACAAGGAGTTTCTAAATTGGAAGGGCTATTTAAAAACTGTTCTGTTCTAATTGGGTTTACATAAATGCCAATTGGTTCTTCCGCCTCATCATCGATATCGAAATCAAATTGTTCACAAGGAACAGGACTGTTCGGACGCAACAGAGAGTTTTCAAAAAAATTTAAAGTGGGTACGGCATTGCTTCTCAGCGTACTTTTTTAAGTATATTTAGATTCGAAATGTCGGTTACAAATTCGCACAGTTCGTCTGTTAAAAGTGTCATCCAATTGGCATAAGTCAATCCATTTCTTAAGAGTCCTATCATCGGAAGGAAAAGAAAACCTAATTGGAAAGCCTGATGAATTCCTGTAACTTCCTGGCAGGAATCAATTATACACCTGCGTCCACTTTTCAGCGAAAATTTCAGCTTCAGGTGTAAAAATTTTGTCCTTTTTGTTTAACAAAATCGAAGATATATTTTTTTTCAAAAGCTACAAAATTTAACTATTGAAAAACACTGGAAATTTTGAAATCGGCTTAAAAAAACGCGTTCAGGAATTTTTAAGCGCAAAAAAGTCCCGAAAAACGGTTTTTAACCATAATCAAGAATTGGAGGGTGTTACAAATATTTCAAACATGGTTTTGTGATATACTCGACCCGATAAACAATTCCTACTATGTCACTTCAAAAGTTCACTTAATTTTGTTTTTTTTGTAACAATGTGTTATTTAAGGCTTAAATTTTTACCTATTTATACCCTTGCAGAGGGTATTATAATTTTGGTCAAAAGTGTGCAACGCAGTGAAGGAGACATCTCCGACCCCATAAAGTATATATATTCTTGATCAGGATCACCTCCTGAGTCGATATAAGCATGTCCGTCTGTCCGTCTGTCTGTCTGTCCGTCTGTCCGTCTGTCTGTCTGTCTGTCGGTTTCTACGCAAACTAGTCTCTCAGTTTTGAAGCTATCGAGTTGAAACTTTGCACACACCCTTCTTTCCTTTGCAGGTAGTATATAAGTCGGAACGGCCGGGATCGGTGGACTATATCCTATAGCTGCCATATAACTGATTGATCGGAAATGCCATAACTTTGGTGTTTTTTAAGTTAGAGGGTTGGGACTTTCCACACATGTTTTATTTAACCAAAATATCTTGTGTACAAAATTTCATAAGGATCGGCCGACTATATCCTATAGCTGTCATAGAACGATCGAAATTGACATAGCTTTGGTGTTTTTTAAGTTAGAAAGATGGGATTTGGTACACATTCTATTTTGGGAAAAATAATTCAATATGCCAAATTTCATAAGAATCGGCCGACTATATACGATCCGCTACATATCTAATAAAATAAGATGGGTGGCGCCACCTAGCGGACTGCGACTGAACTGCAAGGGTATATCAACTTCGGCTCCGCCCGAAGTTAGCTTTCCTTTCTTGTTTAATACTTGCGATTGTCGATGATACAGCCACAGACACACGGAAATTTTACGTGAAGTAATATTAAATTAATTTTATAAAAAAGCACCACAGCGACACAAGTGATTTTAAAAAACACGCTTTCTTAATATTTTGTAAAAGAAAATCAGTGTTTTTTAGAGATTTGATTAAATGCTGCACAAAGACCGAATCAAATTCCAACTTTTCTATGCACCAACATGTGAAGTAAGTAGCAACCAAAAATCAAAAAAATCAAAACAATACAAAGAAAAAATATATATTTGGGGCGCAAGTTAACAGTCGGCCTAACACTTGCATTACTAAGAACAGCATCTCCATAGATATGCAAAGGAAAAATACGAAATTTTTCAACTATGGTATTGACATTATTAAATACGATCTAAGAAACACAGAGGGCACTGCAAAGCATCATTCACCCACTCCTTTCCATTTCCATCTATGGGAACCACCTCCCTTCATTTAAAATTATAATTGACGAGGTAAGCGCGTTTTGCTTTTTTGAACGGTGGCTCTCCTTCTGCTGCCACCACCGGCGCTGCCACAACCGGCTCCGGCGCTGCCACCACCGGCTCCGGCGCTGCCACAACCGGCTCCGGCGCTGCCACCACCGCGCGCGCTTGATTATGGTTTTTTTTAATAATCATTTAGCATTTTTTAACTAGAATGAGGATCCTTTCATAAGGATCGGCCGACTTTATCCTATAGCTATAAGTTAGATGATGTAGTTTTTAAGTTAAGTTACTTGGTTCCGCCAAATTTCATCAGGATCGGTCGACTATATCTTATAGCTGCCATATAACTGAACGATCGGAAATGGCACAAACCTTAACTGTAAGGATATATTAACTTCGGCTCCGCCCGAAGTTAGCTTTCCTTTCTTATCTTCCTTCCTTTCTAATACTTACAAAATTTTGAACCTTTCCTTAAAATTTATCCAATTTTTTAAATTTTTAACACTTGGTCAGATGGTAATTTTATGTGCAATTCATTTCCATCCGTTTCGAAACCATGTGCATTTCGAGCGAGCTTTCTAAACGGGACCATAAAAGCTCCAGCAGCCCAAGGAGCTACCAGGGATGCAGACAATTTGCAATAATTATTTAATTAATTTATTTACTAAATATTATTTTAAAAATTGGTGTTGGTTTTGTGTTGAGTTGGATTTTTAAATATTATTCAAATTTTATTTCAAATAGAATTTAAAAAAAAGTTTTCGGGTCCTCGGTTACAATTAAAAGTGGAACGATGGAATGATTCAAAAGTTAACCATAGGGAGACTTCGTAGGGTTGACCTATTTTTCTTGAACAGCTGATTATGATCATGAATATGTAATAATATATTAGTTATATCTTGATTGTGTTCATTATTATGCAATTTTTATATTTTAAATATAAAAGCAGTATCTTATGAAGCTATAAAAATGTTTATGTGGTAAGTCTACTTTTGCTATGCAGCCCTTAAACAGTTCTGCAAAGCACTACATAGTTTTCGAGACTTTCCCAGCACTGATTGGGTGCCAGTGAAAAGTCAGCAGGGGAAATGAAATGCGAAAATAACTGAGTTGTTGGTAACAACGTAAACATACAAGGCACTTATATATCTACCCACTAGGTGGCTAAGATCAGGCATAAGGCCCAGACTATCCAGCTGCCAGGCGAGGAAGTGATATCGCGGGTACTAAGCTGAGCTGTTTCGCATTGTTTGGAACGATATTTATTAAATGGCAAATGGCAACAACGCCACCACCAACGAAGAGGCCACAGCCAACAAACAGTGCAAGCAGGAACCTCGGAGCATGCAGAAGGGTCCCCACCCTACAGCCGCCGAGGCGACTGAGGCTTCCGCGATGGTGGCAGTAAATGATCTAGTAGCTGATCTCTGTCAAAACGAACGTATGTCAGACTCTAGCGGAATTCGACCCACATTTTCTGGCACTACGAGTGCAACGACGGGATCTGGACCGGCTTCCTCATCGTCCTTTTCATTCAAGCACTTTCTCAGCAGCACTGGCACTGTGACGGCACCGACAAGCACGGTTACATCGGTGGATGCACCTGTGGCAGTTCAGACGTCTACAGGTGCACGACCCAAAGTGCCCCAATCTGCCTCCACCTTCCACATGCAACCATCAGATGCGAACGGCTCCAGCGCCTCCTCCAAAATGAAGCGCTCACCTCGATTCAGTTCATTCGACTCGCAGGCGAGTCTGGCAGAATATGCTGCCTGCGGAGGAGGTCCCGGCTGTAGTAGTGGTTCCCAGCGGCGCTTGCGACCAGATCTGCGGATGGAAAACCACGCCGTAGATGATGACCACGTGGCACTGGCCCAAGTTCGCAATAGCAGGCTCTATGACGAGCACGCAGATGAAGGTAAGTTCTGCCCTCAGTTTCTAGGTAACTAACATTTACTTTAAAGTCAACGCATAGATATCTTTCCCTCAGCTGCTTCGAATCTGCAAGCGGCTGAGCCAGGGTTCGGCTACGTACAACGGTCTTATTCCAGCTATGAGATGCCTCGTCCAGGAACGTGTCCCTCGTCTTCTCCACGACGTCGTCAAACTGGAAACAGAGAACAGCGACCTAACAGACTGGTCCTGCCTTGTGGCCCTAAATTAAAACTTGACCTACCCCTGGACACGGTCCCGGGAACGTGCGCAACTACCAGTTGTGGGTCTGCAGCTACGGCCGCCCTGCCCGACTTCGTTCAAGATCATCTTCCAGACGCGAGGTGTGCGAGCCAGGAAGCGCGCCTAAGTTCACCTCCTCAGTCACCATTAGGTGCGGCAGAAGCTCCTTGCGGTCCAATAGGTCAGCTACCGTCAGCACTGGCATCGATTGATATGACCAGTGCCGGTGCCATATCCGGCACAGCAGGCGAAGCACCCGCTGGCTCTACGGTAAAAATGCTGCCTGACTTTCTGTCGGACGGCCCCATAATGCACTCATCTCAGCGACTAGCCGACGTGGCCATTGGACTGCCATCAAATTCCATAGACTCTCCTCCTCAAGAAGCAGTTGGCACATTGCAATTGTCAAGCTTACTGCAGGAAAACGAAAGCCTTAAAAGGGAACTGCAGGAGACGCGTTTTGAACTTAACGCTCAGACCAGGAGAGCTAATGATTTTGAGAAGCAACTGCTGCAATTAACAGAATCTACGCGAAGGCGCGAGACAGTGGTCACAGCGGCAAACACACAAACCACTCAGCGTCTGCGTCGCCAGGTGTCAGCGTTAGAGGTACGTGTTTCAATACAAGTTTACAGGCTAAGAAACCATTAGTATATTAACACATTAGAATTGGATACCTTGTTATACCCTTGCAGAGGGTATTATAATTTTGGTCAAAAGTGTGCAACGCAGTGAAGGAGACATCTCCGACCCTATAAAGTATATATATTCTTGATCAGGATCACCTCCTGAGTCGATATGAGCATGTCCGTCTGTCTGTCTGTCTGTTTCTACGCAAACTAGTCTCTCAGTTTTAAAGCTATCGAGTTGAAACTTTGCACACACCCTTCTTTCCTTTGCAGGCAGTATATAAGTCGGAACGGCCGGGATCGGTCGACTATATCCTATAGCTGCCATATAACTGATTGATCGGAAATGCCATAACTTTGGTGTTTTTTAAGTTGGAGGGTTGAGACTTTCCGCACATGTTAAATTTGACCAAAATATCTTGTGTACAAAACTTCATAAGGATCGGCCGACTATATCCTATAGCTGTCATAGAACGATCGAAATTGGCATAACTTTGTTGTTTTTTAAGTTAGAAAGATGGGATTTGGTACAGATTCTATTTTGGGAAAAACAATCTGATTTGTTGAATTTTATAAGGATCGGCCAACTATATCCTATAGCTGTCATATAACTGTCATATTCGATATGCCAAATTTCATAAGGATCGGCCGACTATATACGATCCGCTATATATCTAATAATATAAGATGCGTGGCGCCACCTAGCGGACTGCGACTCAACTGCAAGGGTATATCAACTTCGGCTCCGCCCGAAGTTAGCTTTCCTTTCTTGTTTTACATAGACTTATTCTCTTGATTTTCAGTTTTTGACACAAATAACGTTTAACTTAGAATACATAGCTTTCAAATAATAATGTGAAACATAAATTCCATGAGCTATATAGTCGACTTCGACTTATTTCTGTGTATTTGAAGATTTTTTCAACTTTAATTTAAAATAGGAATCTGTTGTATAAATTTAAAGGACAACTACAGCAATATAGAACAGCATTTCTGTAACATTTAATATGAAAAACATAAATTTTTTCGTATATATATATTTGTGCCTATTATATGTTGTACGTAACTTAAATATTTTATAATATTTTTAAATATTCTTCAAATTTTCAATATTTAAAATTTTTGACGGAGTGATGGAGCCATTTCCGACCCTTTAAAGTAGATATATTCTTTATCATCATCACCTCCTGAGTCGATATAAGCATGTCCCTCCGTCTGTTTGTTTCTTCGAGAGCCTCTTAGTTTTAAAGCTATCACTTCCAAGCGTTGCACACACCCTTCTTTCCTTTGCACGCCGTATATAAATTTAGCTATAGGATGCTTCTAGAATGCAATTCGTACATATATATTTTGTTTTTCCAAAATACGGTCAGCTATATCCGACTTACATATACAAATACATAGGAGGTACTCAGGAGGTGCAATACAAATTACCTAAACTCTTATATTTATATATCTTTATAATTCCTTTTTTTTAAATATTTCAGGCAGAGCTTTGCGCCTTGCGCAGCGCCAATGCATCTGATGGCGCCGCGGGAGGTGTGCCTGTAGTCACTCCTGTTAGCGGCAGTGGTAGCGCTACCAGCAGCGGAAGCAACTCATCGCGTCCGTCCAGAACGCAGCAGTTGTCAAGGGATCTGATGCGTGCCGCCGATACAGCCGAACAAAATTTAAGGTAAGCAACACATTTATTGTAAAAAGTCCTCTAAACATGTAACGTTCGCAGGCAACTTTTAACTGGCGTAGAGAACCTTCGCCAGATGGCGGCCAACCTTGATCAACCCGTGGAGGGAACCACATCACCCTGCAGTCCCGATTTATATAGCGATTTCAATTGATTGGCTAAGGAGGACTGCATGATACAAAAGAAGTGCCCCAACAGTAATGTAGATTTTTGTGTAACCATTGTAGACTCCCAACCCAAAAGAGCTTCTTATTAGACAACCCAGCAAATGTTCTTAACTGGCATCTACTGTTTGCATTGGGCTGCATACTGTAGAGGAAGATTTGGTTACGGTTGTCTGGAAATACAATGTGAGAATCAAAGCAAAAACAAGTGATGTTGATGGATAAAGCAGAATATATTATTATTTGAGGAACAGAACGTTATACTTATGGATGTTATTTAACAGCGCATTGTACGACAAGACTGCCCAGTCTGCACTGGGCAGGTCTAGCACAGACGATACTCATTTTGTTGAAAAAAAACAATGACTTTTCTGTGCACCTTAGTAGTTTGTGCTTTATACCTAGCAAACCAGAATTCAAATAAATTGTTGAGACTAAACGCTCTGTAATCATTGTGTATGTTTCTTTTGAACAAATCCAGGTAAACAAACACTTTTAAAACTCTTTAAACTGTGAAAGAATCTGTAATGAACGTTCTTTAGTCTTTGGGAATTCGTTACCTCGTTAAAAAATTATTTTCTTCTTAAACTATTATTTTCTTTTCTTCCAAAAATTCAAATAAATGTTGTGATTGTATATAATTGATTATAGATCTCATAATATTGCAAATACATACTGCAAATACTCTTTTAACTAAAAATAAGTAATTGAATAATTTATTTGAAACAATACACACGCACAATCAATATTCCTGTCAGTAATTTTCCATATAATATTGAACTGAGATTCGGATTTTTTCGGATAAGCTCCAATTTAAAAGATTTAAAAGACGATATTAAAGATTAAACATTTTCAGGATCAATCGATCTCTGGATGTCAGTCTTCTTGTTTCTTGAAGAACTATTCTCTCAGTTTTAAAGCTATGGATAAAACTCATGCTATTTTTGCCCAGTATTTATGTAAATTAGATTCCGCGCAACTGCTGTTGTAGGATTTGCTCAACTTTCTTCACGATCGCCATGCGCGGCTGATCACTATTCGCGAAACTGCGCATTATGTCTGCTTTCTCTAATAGCAAAGAAACTGGAGAGTCATCGGCCGTATGGATTCTGCGCTTTAATATTACATGTTTTTGCTGACGTTTAGGCTGCTGCTGTTGTTGTTGAACAGGACTCGCTAAGTGCTATACCTCCTCCTTGTAAAAGGATTACTTGGCATAGAACATGAATGGGCTTTATATTCACCGGGGTCTGCAACTGTGGAGTCCCAGGTGTCGAGGGGGTAGCTGGTGCGATCATTTTTGTTTTCATACAGTTTTTTGTTTTCATAACCCACTTGGCATTATAATTTGTTTACTTGTTCCCAAACCTGACGAAGCAATAATAAAGCTTGACCTTGCTCATGGAAACGATAATTTCAGTATTTAATCCTAAAATGGCTATAAATATAAATATTTACTTATATCTCCATTTTCATAGTCGCTCAGTGAGAGCTCTATACCGGCAGTCCACATCGTAACTCTGCATAGCTCCGTAAAGAATCTATGTACATATTCCCTTACTCTCTTGGGGAAACCGACTTTGTCCCTTTCATCGCACTTTATATAGTAAAATTATGTGCTGAAACGAAAATAAATGTTAATTTTTGCATTCAGTTTAGATACTTGGGCCAAAGGAAATCAAATATTTAGTCGAGAAATCCAGTAACTGTCTTTCGATCCTGCAAGATCTGTATTAACAAGGTGCTGGAAATCCATATATTAACCAAAAAATTTTAAATCAAACCACTCCAATATTTAATTGAGCGCTTCCCAACACTAAAAACTGACAATAAATCGGCTTAATTAAAATTCTCATCTCTAAGTGGAATGTTGTGGAGTAATTGTGCCGTGCCGATCGTGCCGCAATTTCAATCATAGAAACATTAAAAATAATTGATGTGTGTTTTGCGTACCTTTAACAATAACATTTTCGTACCAATGCAACAACGCTGACACTTTTAGAAGAATTTTTTAGAACCTCATTCTTTTTTAGAAAAAAAAACCGTTCAGGCCACTGCCTCAATTGAGAATATATGTATATGCATCTACACATTAAAAAAATATACTAATTCAACACGTGCATGAAAAAGAATGGGTAAGAATATTTTTAATGTGTAATTTGGCACACCAATATAGCGTTTTTTCGTCACAAAAATTGATATCAGGCGAGGCATGCGGGTTCGTCACGGGATTTTACCTCGTCAAGAAGTTATTTTATTTGATCGATAGTATCGGCAATGTTGAATCGTCGCCTTTGTGCTCGCACCTGTTTTGATATTGTAGCGCAGTGCCTATTAGAGCTTATATTATTTAGTGACAATGTCAAAACATCTATTTGGTAAGTTTACAGTCAGGCAATAAATAGGATATTCTTGCAAGACAAAACGAATTTTATCCGAACATAGCGCTTTTTCTTCTAATCTGTGGGATCTCGAAGGTCACTAAATAAATACACTGCGTTTACAAATTTTTTAAACAGTTTTATCGGAGACTCAACATTATCTTAAATGAAAACCATGAAATATTATTCCTTTTCCCTTTGCGTTAAAAACTATTTTTTTTTGTCTGCTAATCTTCTAAAAGGTAATTGACGTGGTGCTGATAACAATAAGATGAAAGGCAGATAATTCAAGCGTGGACCCCCTAGGAGCGGCGAATTAAAATGCCTTAGGTGCTAGGTGTGGTTTATTTCTTATCAGCTCAATTTAAAAAACTTTTATTAGAAGCAGAGGCTAATAAAATATATGTCTGTAAAAAATATGGCGAGTTTAGGTGACCACAAATTGAGTTAAAATAATTGAAGAAACGTTCACGCTTCTAAGGGGGTCATCCCATGTGGCGTGATCATGATATAGATTTTTTATATATTGATTTTTTAACATTTCTAAACGAGGCGGTAAAGTTTTCGAAAATTTGAAATAGGAGCACTTTGCAGCGAATGCAGTCGGTAAACTTTAAATGCGTTTGTCCCAAAACCGTGATTGACAAACTTTCCGCCATCGTATGTCAAAAACGGCTTGATCGCTGAAATTTTGAGAGTACACTCAGCACATGTAAATTTACTGTGCAAACTAAAATTTTAATAGCAAAAAAAAAAAAATATATATATATATTTTTTTCAAATGTCTACCAATTTTTAAATTTTAAGTATATTTATTTGATTCTAGTTGCATTTATGCATTCAGGTATCTAGATTAAGACGCCGCAAACTTTGTTTGTTTCAAATAATCAAATCACCCGGAAACATGGAGTAAGTTTGAGGTGGGGGTGTAAACAACGGTGTATCTCAGGTGTTAAACAATATTTTTAGTTCAAAATGAATATTCATATAGTTAGTTTATATAGTTATATAGAAACAAACGATAAACAACAAGATGTTAAAATTTAAAAGGTATATTTCCTTGAGGCAGAAAAACTTCCTAAAAACCGCTAAAACACAAACCGCCACACTTGATGACTCCCTTAAATGTACTATTTCACTTTTAATTCGACTTGCGGTAGGTCAAAGGTGCAGAGCTATTTATAATTCGTGCATGGGTAATTCAAAAGTGTCCGATGGATTTGTTTTTGAAAGCCTCTTTTTTATAAACAATGTATCTTAAAAATTTCAACGAAAATCATGAAAAGAATGATTTATATTGGATAGACTACATCGCAAATTTTGGATATAGTAGTCCTATCCTTATGAGAATTTTATTATCAAATCAATTTCTTATATAAGAGTTGTGCCAATCCAATCGTTCAGTTGTACGGCATCTATAGAATATAGTAGACCAATAACGGTCGTACCGACTTATATACTGAATGTTAAAAACAAAGATTATGTGCAAAGTTAGAAGTTAATGGCTTAAAAACTAAGAGACTAGTTCGCATTAAAAAAAACAGACGGACGGATCGTCAGACATGTCTATATCGACTCAGGAGGTGATCCCGATTAAGAAGATTTGAACTTTATAGGGTTGAAGATGTCCCTCCTTCACTGCGTTGCACACTTTGACCAAAATTGTTATTGCCTCTCGAAGGTATTACAAGAAAAGGACCCTGCAATCAGTATTGTGTTGAAGGATAGGAAAGTTTGTTTTCCGCTCATTTAAAAGTCCATTGTACACATTAAAATCATATAGTTCACAGTGCACATTGTTCATTTCAATAGGTTTTTATACCCTTGCAGAGGGTATTATAATTTTGGTCAAAAGTGTGCAACGCAGTGAAGGAGACATCTCCGACCATATAAAGTATATATATTCTTGATCAGGATCACCTCCTGAGTCGATACAAGCATGTCCGTCTGTCCGTCTGTCTGTCGGTTTCTACGCAAACTAGTCTCTCAGTTTTAAAGCTATCGAGTTGAAACTTTGCACACATCCTTCTTTTCCTTGCAGGTAGTACATAAGTCGGAACGGCCGGGATCGGTCGACTATATCCTATAGCTGCCATATAACTGATTGATCGGAAATGCCATAACTTCGTTGTTTTTTAAGATAGAGGGTTGGGACTTTCCACACATGTTATATTTGACCAAAATATCTTGTGTACAAAATTTCATAAGGATCGGCCGACTATATCCTATAGCTGTCATAGAACGATCGAAATTGGCATAACTTTGGTGTTTTTTAAGTTAGAAAGATGGGATTTGGTACAGATTACTCTTTTGGCAAAATAATTCGATATGCCAAATTTCATAAGGATCGGCCAACTATATACGATCCGCTACATATCTAATAAAATAAGATGCGTGGCGCCACCTATCGGACTGCGACTGAACTGCAAGGGTATATCAACTTCGGCTCCGCCCGAAGTTAGCTTTCCTTTCTTGTTTTTATATGGAACCAATATGAATTATACAGTCGACCGACCTTGACCGGTCATGAAAATAAAAATTGTGGTATAATGTCCCAGTTACAGTGAAGAAAATAAAAATCACAAAAATTGATTATTTTTAAAAAATGGAAAAAAAAAATCATTACATTTAAATTATCATTGTTTTGTGATTCTGTAAATAAAGATTAAAGAACAAAAAATATATTTATGTCTTCGTCGTCTGATTTCGGGTGGAATCTTGATTTCAAAGAACTAAAGCCCTGTCCCTCGTATAAAATGATAATCCGAATCTTGTCGCAAAAG
This sequence comes from Drosophila pandora, assembly GCA_021223865.1. Taxonomy (NCBI): domain Eukaryota; kingdom Metazoa; phylum Arthropoda; class Insecta; order Diptera; family Drosophilidae; genus Drosophila; species Drosophila pandora. The sequence goes on from JAJJHT010010398.1 coordinate 2,276,534, forward strand.
AAACAGAACTTGACTACAATGGTCGCTCTGATGACGCCACCTATTAGTGTTCGTGGGCACTTGCATTGAATAAGATTTAAAAAATTTTGTAAACCGGTAAAGGGTGTTTACTTAAAAAACTTAAGGATATCTAAAAAAAACAATTTACAAAATTATAAACTGTTTATTTTTTTAAATACCAATCTTCATTATTTGAAGTGATACCCAAAAAAAGCCTCGTAACTCATTACTGTTCTTATTTAAGCCAAAAGAAGACTACTTCTGCCACACTCCGCCATTCGATGGACCTCTACACTGAACTCCGAGCCGAGGTCAGGAGTACCAAACCAAGGGCAGAGTAAGATGCCCAAGTGTGAGCACACACCAAAGGCCTATGCCGGACCCAGCTATGAACGGATCCTTGAGACAAGACGCACCCATCTGACTCCCAATCTGTTAGCGCACTTCAAGAAACCCCTGGTGATCCACGCGGGACACATGCAGTGGCTGTTCGATCACGAGGGACGTCGATACTTAGACATGTTCGGCGGGATAGTCACTGTCTCTGTGGGACATTGCCACCCGTAAGATGTTTTGTTCATATTATTTCATATCAATATAATATTATCATAATCTTAGTTGAAGACCTCTTCCAGAGCTTCAACTAAATTTAAAATATACTGTTTCTAAATATGTATGTAAATTTGATAATTATTAAGTTCGCTTCCTCGGACCCTACTATATTTTTAAAATTGTAACCTAAAACAAGAAAGGAAAGCTAACATCGGGCGGAGCGAAGTTGATATACCCTTGCAGTTAAGTAGCAGCTTATATTATTATGTTGTGCCATTTCCGATCGTTCAGTTATATGGCAGCTATAGGATATAGTCGGCCGATCCTTATGAAATTTGGCAGATCGGATTAGGTTGAAAGTGGAATACGTAGTCCCATCTTTCTATCTTAAAAAACACCAAAGATATGGCATTTCCTATCAATCAGTTATATGGAGGCTATAGGATATAGTCGGCCGTTGCATCTTATTTACTGCCTGCAGACAAAAGAAGGATGTGTGCAAAGTTTCAAGTCGATTGCTTCAAAAATGAGAGACTAGTAGAAACAGACAGAAAGAAATAATTATATCGTCGCAGAAGGTTATTCTATATACTTTATAAGGTCGGCGTTGCGCTTTTTCACTGCACTTTTGACCAAAATTGTAATACCCTCTGCAAGGGTATCAAAAGAAAAGAAAGCTTACGCCGGGGGGATCCGATACCATTGCAACTAATTGAACATTTTATCTCGTCCGCAGGAAAGTTAATCAAGCACTGAGCGAGCAAAGTTCCAAGCTGTGGCATACCACCAATATTTATATGCACCCCAAGATTCATGAGTACGCGGAACGATTAGTAGCAAAGTTTCCGGGTAATCTAAAGAGCGTCTGCTTCGTGAACTCCGGCTCAGAGGCAAATGACATGGCCATGCTCTTAGCGCGAATGCACACGGGGAACCAAGATATTTTGTCATTCCGTAATGCTTATCACGGAATGTCGCCGTACACGATGGGTCTGACCGCGCACTCCACTTGGCGCTTTCCCCTTCCCGGTGTTAACAACGGGTTAATACACGTAATGAATCCGGACCCGTACCAGGGTATATGGGGAGGCTCAGCCTGCAGAGACTCACCCGTGCAAACAAAGCGTGAGTGTCAGTGCCAGGACTACTGCCAAGCCGGAGATGCATACTACACCCAGCTGGAGGAGACGTTTAAGTTCTCGCTACCACGCGGAAAAGTAGCAGCCATGTTTGCAGAGTCGATTCAAGGCGTGGGTGGGACAGTTCAATTCCCCAAAGGCTATCTAAAGCGAGCAGCTGCCCTGGTAAAGTCCAACGGGGGCCTTTTCGTGGCGGATGAAGTTCAGACCGGGTTTGGACGCACGGGAGAGCACTTTTGGGGCTTTGAGAGTCACGACTATCTGCCAGACATCGTGACAATGGCTAAAGGCATAGGTAATGGATTTCCTCTGGCAGCTGTGGTCACCACGCCTGAGATAGCAGCCTCACTTGGCGAGGCTCTACATTTCAACACATATGGTGGCAGTCCCTTAGCTGGTGCGGTTGGACTTGCGGTGCTAGATGTCATTGAGGAGGATGGACTTCAACGAAACTCGTTGGATGTGGGCACCTATTTCCTGAAGGGCTTAGCCGAGTTGCAGCAACGATTTGAAATTATAGGTGACGTTCGTGGCAAGGGACTCATGATCGGCGTGGAACTGGTCAGTGATCATGTGAAACGGACGCCGCTGTCTTCCCCGCATGTTCTGGATATCTGGGAGACGTGCAAAGATCTGGGAGTGTTGTTCGGACGTGGTGGGCTACACGGAAATGTAAGTTTTATCGAATATCCGGAGCGGCCTCGCCCGGTGTTACAACTCATCTTACTAACCAAGAGTTTTAAGAGAGTTCCAGGCTAACTTGGGTTCTGTGGCACTCTTTTAAGACCACTATCATATTCGTTCTTTGTCTTTATACATATGTGCATCTCTTATTCACTTCCCCAGGTACTACGCATTAAGCCGCCTATGTGTATTAATAAAGCGGACGCAAAGTTCGCCATAGATGTGCTCGCCGAAGCCATCACATTGTCACTCACGAAGAAACACTAGCCTTGGAGAAAGTTGGATACAGAGCCTGGGTGGGACGATTGGACGCTCTTCTATTTGCATTTATTAATATAGTCACTCCAGTATAGTAAATATAGTAGACCATTTTTGCCCAATTTTATTTATTTTCCCGTGGTTAAACAAAAGATTTGTAATGTTTAAATATTGTAAAAGGCATATGTTTGTGATTTGAAATTGGCAAACAAAAATAAATTTTTTAAACTAACTACTTGGTTTAAACTAACATTTATTATTTTGGTAATTTAAAAAATTGACCGATGTTCGATCCACCGGTTCCTCAACTATTGTTTTACTTGGTCATTTTAAACTAACCCTGGGCATCTAGTGGTCTTAGAACCGAATAATAATACAAAACACTCGAACTAACAATGGAACACTCTATATAATACATTGTTACTCCCCACTCAGGTACTGAGCTGCAGGCCACCGCTTTGCTTGACTAACGATAATATTGACTTCAGCCTGGACGTTCTGAGCACTGCCCTTATGAAGCATATTAACAAAAGACCGAGAAGCTGGAGATATGGCCAGAAGGCAAGCTAGCCAATTTTTCATTCAAACTTTGTTGTATGAAGCGCAACTAGTGTTCTTAGCAACCTAAAAAATAATTCCTTAATAATAAAACTTCGATTCGAATATTTAACTTAGTAGATATAAACAGTCGAATACATATCAAATTTTGTGGATAGTCCAACAATGCACCTTGCTGCCGCAATGCGCTTAGGTATATACATATCAAAATATTGTAAATAGTTTAACTCCTTAAAATAACGTATTGTTTGGCATCGTATCTAACTTGGTATATTTTAAAACTAGCTAATGTACAAATACAGTCTTTTGCAACTGTTCAAGAGATTCATCGAATTGGGGAACCTCAGGAAGCTTAATCGAAAAATATCCTGTCCTCGTGAATCCTGTTACACTTGCAGTTCCGGGTGTTTACTTTCATTGTCGTAATCCGCGCTTAAGAGGGACTCTGATAGCTCCTTCCGTGCCCTTTGCACAACCCACAACATGAGTACAACGCCACAAACGACCTTCAAAAAATAAAGGATACCAAATTAGAACGTACTTTTTTCAAATAAAAATGGTTTTTAACGTTTAAAATATATTGCGTTATAAAAATAAATTTATCAATTTATGAACTTACCTCAAAGACAAAGCTAAGATATCCCGTTACCTTGGTGTGGTTGTCATTAAGCACCTCGTGCATAGATCTCAAAGTAGAGCCCAAGTACACATTGATAGCCTGGGCTGGCAAAAGGCCAAGCAAGCTAGCTAGATGGTAGTCCCTCGAGTTGATTGAACTAACCTGCGGAAAACAAATTTTAAATATAAACAGAGTGCCATTGGCAGATAATAACAGCGTAAATGGTAAGCAATACAAGTATGGAAAAAAGGGAAATAGGGAGAAGGGATCCTCCTACAGAGGATGGATACTTTTTTGCGTAGTTTATATAAAGGTCAAGAACCTCGGCGTACGTTGTCTTCACGACATGTTAAATCATATATGTATGCGGCATTAGATAGCGAAAGAAATATAGTTTCGTAACAGAAGAATACTTCATCTTTAAGTAGGCCGTTAATAATTGTTGCATCATGAACATTTCCTATATTTTTTTTACACATAATTTTATCGAATTTTTTCCGTTAAATTTTGGAAGCGAAGGCTACAATCCTCCGAATTAAATTAATATATTAAATTAATATAAATTAATATTGTTGGTGTGCCATGCGCGTTCGTCACAAACGCCCTGTCAAGAGGTTTTGCTTTTTATTATAAAAAAGCGAACGAGTCAGGATCAGGATTAACTACGATTAATTTTAAAAAATTCGATCCACTCACTCCGAATATAACATTCTGCAGCCCAAACGGAATGGGTGTGAGTCTTGTAAAAAGCACCACACGGAAAGCCTTCTGTCCTGAAATCACACGAAGGATTGCGCGTCCCGTATCATTCTTAATGAGCCTAAAAAATAAAAAAAAAAACCGAGTTATTGGCTACGTTGTTAAAAATTGTAATAAAGGTGCCTGTCATTTTAATATGTAAAATGTTTTTTAAACAGCTTCCACACTCCAAATTGACAGATTAAAACAGAATATTTGAATAAAACAATTTGTAGAAATGTAAACCATTTTAACAAGGGTTAAATAGGTAATTTTTTTTTTCATTAACCCATGAGGGCTTACTTTATATTTTATTTTAAATAGGATTTACATTTTATTCAGAATTGTGCTTCATGTTTATATCAAATAAAGTTTATATTATTTTTAGTTCTTTTACATTAAGGTATTCAGAACTACTAAATTTGTATTTTACTGGGCACTGCATAGAAAGCACTTCCACTCTGCAGTTCTCTCCGATATGCAATGTGTTTCCTAGTTGGCAGAAGACACCCCTGAACTCTGGGTAGGCCTGAAAACAGTTGTCTGGAATGGATATGGAGAGGTGTAGGGATATTACGTTTCCAGGCACCAAAGGACACTTGAGAAGTTGATGGCTAGTTTCACAAGGATCCAATCCCACATGGCATACCACGACTGGTGAGCAATTATATTTAGCAGCAGCTTTAACGGTTTCCTTTGGACTTCTTAAGGTCTTAGGAAGCACATGCAGCTCCTCAAGATAGCGCGCTAGGAGGATGAGGTACGCGGCGTGTATGTCTAGTGGCGTACGGACTGGCCCACCTGCATCTCCACATTGGATAAGCTCGCAAAGATCCCGATGCATATCTAAAAGAGCATCATAAAGCAACTTCTGAGGAGGCGTAAACCGGCCTGAACCCGGCCAAGTTCTGGCAAGCCCGCCCTGGTACCCTTCGTACTGGCAGCCCGCTTCCATGTGCCAGAGTGCTGTGTCAGAATATCCACCAAAAACTTTGGCTCTAAAAGATTTATCTGGATGACCATAATGCCGACGACATTTAAAGTCGAATAAAGTGATCAGGTCCTGTGGCTGCAGCTTATGATGGTGGCGCTCTGACATTTGTCTTGCAATCACCGCCGCCATAGACTCTGCAGCAATGGTGTTCGCCCGTCGAATAGCTCTAAGCTCCCGAGCTGTCTTAACGCTGCGCGTATGCTCCATTATATAACGAGGATTGTTTACCGGCGTTTGACTATTTTCTGCTACCTCGTTTACTAATCGACTGACTGCATTAGATCGTTCTGAGGTATGCCACAATTTTGGAGAATCCTTAAGAAGCATGGCGAGTCGTTCCTTTAATCGCGTTAGTGGCAGAACTTCGTCCACATGGTGCATTCCAGTTAAAACCGCAGCCACTTTAGAGTCCACCTCTTCAAAGATAAAGAGAATAGCTCCCGTTTTTTTCTTTCGACTGCGATGTAGCACAAGAGCCGACTGTGGCCTTAAACAATCACAAAGGTATTGAAATTCAGAACTTTGATAAAATGGGCATCCCTTGGTTGATTCAGCTCCAGCCACTACCAACACGTGAGCGAACACCTGTTGCTTCCGATATGGCGCTGTAAAGGCAGACTTTGCTTTTATGTAGGTATTGAGATCCTCCAGAACTACCGCCCGATGCAAATTGATCTCCTCAGGAATGGGAACAGTGTTTGGCTGTGGTTCATTGCATCGGAGGTTAGTTGGGGACAACATGGGGCCACATGGGACCCGGTGTGAAAGCTTTTCGATCAGGGCTGGAACAGCAAGAGGGCTGATACGTCTGGCGAACTCAGAAGGCACAACCGTGGGAAGCGTTAACTGCACATCGCTTCGATCTGATCTGGCCAGATAGGAGCAGCAACTCTTTGGGATATCTCGCCAGGCTGAGGACTTTAAATTTCGAATGTAACGGAGCATTTGAGTGGTGTAGATTGTCGTGTTTAGCTAAGGCGATAAGGCTTTTTGAGTTTATATGATACTTTCCAAAAATGACTCAAAACACTGATATTTTTTTGGTAATTTTTACAATACGTCAAACATTTTCATCTGAAATACTTTTTACATTTTTTGAACAGTTTTTGAATAGATTAAATGCCTCATTAAAACTAATAAAATATATATGGATGTTTTTAGTTAAGCTACACAGTTTGCAAAACTCACCTCTGCACTGGGATACGGTGACGACACGAACGAATTGTAGCATGGGCGATAGCGACGCCTAGATTTGCGCCCAAAGTCACGGTCAACCAACCGCGAAGACAACCAAATAGGTAGCCTGCCGTAATTAGCAATACGAAGTAGCCAACTACTACCGGAAAACTAACCACTGTAAAGAGCCCCATAAAGACGGTAAACATTATCCAGCTGTTCTGTTCCTCAATCCAAAGCAAAAGTTGTCGAGCGTAATCCCGCGTCAACCATCCAATTAAGAGCAGCGCGCCTATGATCGAGACTGGCAAAAGGAGTCCCAAATACCATTTTAGTACTACGAAAGAGTGGGCGCGTGCCCAGCAAGATCCCCGCATCCGATAATGGTGCAGGGTTGTGGGGGTGTTTAAAGGGCGGGAACCTCTGCCTTCGACGTCACTGCTGAGGAGGAAAGAGTCACATTCAGTGGCCTGAATGTCTCTGTTCGCATTAATAGACGAGTCCAGGAGAGACACTGCTACGGGAGTGGTATTGGGAGCAACTTCCCCTACATTGATACCTTTATTAGACATTAGTTTGGGAGAATCAGCATTGTGACTACGTGGGCTGTTGGAACCACTGCTGCTTCTGAAGGTGTAATCCGTTGTCATTGCTAGGCTATATGCTATATTATGCTATACCCCATAAGTGTACATATGTAGGTCCCACTTTTTTATCGCAACGAAGTGTGTGTTTTACCAGCCTTTGCAAACTTTTATGGCCCAGTGGCACATATGTTTCAACTGAATTGATCAGCAGGTCTATACAAAACCAAAACAAGACACCAGGGTTGCCACCTTAACCAAACTTTTTACTTAAACGCTGGCTTAGTCTTCTCTATTGCTGTGCTCTTAATAAATAATTATTTTCTTGCTTATGATATAATTATTTAATTGTAGTTATTTTATTAAAATAGTTTAAAGATGCAAAAACTTTCAACCAAATTTAAAAAAGTGGTCGTTTCTGACAGTGTGACCGGTCGACACCAATGGAAAATAGTCTTAATTGATTAACCGCTTATACCTGGCATTTTAAAAACGGGCACATTTTGCAGCCAAAGTAGATGCAACAGCCTCAATAACAAAATATAATTAAGGAAATGGCCCACAAACGATTGCTGCCAGTCTATACGGACTTTCAGCGTTTAAAGATACTCGAGGCCCTCAATGAGAAAAGCATAGCTCAAATGCTTAAGTAAGTGTTTCTATACATAGAAAGAATGGTTATACATTAAAAAAAACTCTTTACTAAAGCTACGACATAACCAAAGCAAAGGCTTCGAAACTGCACGCATGGAAATCCCAAAACGGCCCATTACAAGAACTCAGCGATATTTTCAATGTTGAAGGATTTGGTCTAAAGGCGGCCACAAAATTCTTTGGCAGCCTTCTAGAGGCTTCGGACAGGAGAAAAGGAGACAGCTACGCCAAGCAGAAAACGAAGCCGGTGCTAACGGGCTCTTTTATTAGTCCAACGATGGACGAAGAACAGCGTCTTCGGATAGGATCCAGCGTTGGCATCCGCATCGGAGTATCTAGTGTCAGCTGGTCGCGTTTAGAAATGGGAAATAGCGAATCCCAATGCCAACTTACTCATTGGCATCACTACGAACTTAATGACAAGAAGCTACACCTAGTGGAGCTTGCACGACGATGTTTATACTTAGTCCACCAAATCGAGCAAGCTGATTGCTACGTTATGGAGAGTCCACAAATGGCGCAGGCCGTCAATAATCCCGGCAGCATAGACCACCAGAACATAAACATTCAAAAGGCACAGGTGTCGGCTATTATTAGTTACGCCCTAATGTTACGGGCTGGTGTTGATAATTTTAACACCAATAACCTATTTTTTATGCGTCGTTTTCTTACAGCCCGCCTGTTTAATCATCTTGTCGGCGCGGAGCGTGTTTCTTCTGAAGATACATTGATATCTATGATGAGCAACAATGAAAAAAACTGTTCCTCAGAGATTCCACCTAACAAATTCATTGATGCTGAAGTTCAATTCCCTGAGAAACTGTGCAAAATGTTTGAGCAGCAACAGAGATACCAAAGAGAGCTGCTGGGTCAGGCCTTTCTTCTTAATTTGGCCTTTGCACGTCTGGTTCTTTTTCAGGATCCAAAAGCCATTTCCTCTGTTTCCCGCTACTCAAAGGGTTCCGCACATGCTGAATCAACTAACGAGACCAACGTTTCATAATTTTTTTTAAGTTTATTTAAAATACATTTTCAATGGAGGAAGATGAAGCTAATGCATACAAATAGGCCGTGTCAATTTTTTTCACTATAGGCGTCTATCAAAATAGAACTATACAAATTTGTGTAGACTTGCTTCAGAATTGAAGAGTTTTTATTTCCTTTACTCCTGGAGTACAAGTGTATGTCTTCGAAGTTACAATCTTCGATGATCATGCTAATCAGCAATTACAGACGAGTAGAATGTTCGTCTGTACGGCTGTCCGAGTCCGATATTAGTTGTAGAAGCTGTCGAAATGTATTAGTTTCAGAGAAAAACCGGGAATAATTCAAATTTTACCGCTTTTACATATACTATAACTGGTCACATTACCTGTATTTTTGCCGATATACGTAGATATGTACATACATGTATATACACGCGATATGCTCTTTTTAAATGTGAAGTGTAGATTGTTTTACGTCCCTTTAGGGGCTGTCCTTATATTTATGTAATCACGATTTTGGTGATTTTGATCCCATTCTCAATAACTATAATAAAGTTGGGTTCAATTAACGGCAGCTATAAGATATACATATGTAGTTATCAGTTCCTTTTGAATTTTTTTAGATCGACACAGTTGAAGGCAATTAGTCAAAAGTAGAATCTGTAAAAATTCCCACCCAAAAAAAAATTCTTAAACACCAAAATTATGCACCAAAGTTACATGGCATCCTATCAGCCGATCCTTAGACAATTCGGCAAATTGGATTAGATTGTCCAAAATAAAATCCTTAGAAAGTCCCATCTTTCTAACTTAACATCTAAAGAACATCAAATTTTTGGTATTTCCGGTCAGTCACAGCGAAATTTTCAGTTATACATATTTTTTCTGATTCCCATATTAGCTTGCAGTGCTTTTGTACGCCCGCATTTTTAGTTGAGATACAGCTATCCGAAAAAAAAAATTCTATTCTATGTTTACCGATTCTATACCTCTGCAGACCCTATAAAGCATATATATTATATTACAAGAAAGGAAAGCTAACTTCGGGCGGAGCCGAAGTTTATATACCCTTGCAGTTGAGTCGCAGTCCGCTAGGTGGCGCCACGCATCTTATATTATTAGATATATAGCAGATCGTATATAGTCGGCCGATCCTTATGAAATTTGGCAAATCAGATTATTTTGTCCAAAATAGAATCTGTTCCAAGTCCCATCTTTCTAACTTAAAAAACACCAAAGTTATGCCAATTCCGATCGTTGTATGACAGCTATAGGATATAGTCGGCCGATACTTATGAAATTTTGTACATAAGATATGTTGGTCAAATATAACATGTGTGGAAAGTCCCAACCCTATCTATCTTAAGGGGGCATTTGGAGGGCCAAAAAATAGACATTTTTTCCGAACTTTTTTCTCGTAAACTATTGAATTTTTTTGAAATGTCGTTTTTTTATGTGAAAGTACATTATTTTAACTTAAATTTGAAAAAAAAAAGTAGAAAATATTTAGGGGTTTCAAAGTTATGCCCCGTCGAAGTGAGGTCCGTCCGAAAAAGACGAGTTGCGGTGCGGTTTCAAAGTTGAAAAATCGTTTTTCGTTAAAAAAAAAGCGATAGTTTTTCAGCTGTAAAAAAAAAAGTTTTGCATAAAAAAATCAGTCCTTCGATTAAGTACTAGAATATTATGTAATAAAAGAGCATGCTAAATTTCAAGACAATCGGGTCACTAGTTTTCGAGTAAGAGTGGTCACCGACTTCAAAAACGTAGTTTTGAGAAAAAGTGTTTAAAGTTTCAACTCACCACTACACTTACCGGAGGCCCCTCCCTTTCAACATGTGTAGCTCAGTGTATTTTCACCGGGTCATTTCAAAGTTTTGTGAACACATTTCTAAATGTATATACTTTAAGAAAAAGCAAAAAAAAAATTCGATTTTTTGAAAATTACAAGTGCGCATGCCCCCTTAAAAAACAACGAAGTTATGGCATTTCCGATCAACAGTTATATGGCAGCTATAGGATATAGTCGACCGATCCCGGCCGTTCCGACTTATGTACTACCTGCAAGGAAAATAAGGATGTGTGCAAAGTTTCAACTCGATAGCTCTAAAACTGAGAGATTAGTTTGCATAGAAAGCGACAGACAGACGGACATGCTCATATCGACTCAGGAGGTGATCCTGATCAAGAATATATATACTTTATAGGGTCGGAGATGTCTCCTTCACTGCGTTGCACACTTTTGACCAAAATAATAATACCCTCTGCAAGGGTATAAAAATACCACAAATATTTTTAAGCAGGATCACCTCCTAAGTCGATATTATTATCATTATATCTCTCAATTTTAAAGCTATCGAACTTTGCACATCCTTCTTTACTTTGCAGGCGATATTTGAGATGACCCTGCCCAGATAGGTCGACTATAACCTGTACCGCCATATAAGTGAACGATCAAAATGCCAAAATGTTGATATTTTTGAATATAGAAGCTTGGGACTTTACCAATTTTTTTTTTATTTGACTATATAGTGGAACTTTCATAAGGATCGACCCCCAATCTGTTTGTTTCCCCACAACTACGCAAAAATTTTGGATTTTTTTATTGAATTTTTGGCATATTTTTAATTACAATTTTTAAATTAAAGTTCTAAAATCGAATACCTTTGTAAATTAATAAAAAGTAAAATTTTAAAAGCACTGAAGCTCTCGAAACATACTTTATATCTTTGGAAAGGATTTTAATTTTTCCACTTTCTTTAATGTCAAAATCTATGGAGTAAAAAAATAGTTTTGGTGTTCACATTTAAAGTTTTGCAGACTGTGCGAATCGCCAGCACAAAATACTGCAACTATAATCTTCTATATATTATAAAGATCTTTATATAATAAAGTATATATTGGATAACTACTTTCTATGTCGTAGGTATCGTATATAATTGGCCAAGCCCTTAGTGGATTTTATTATTTAATCCATTATTTATTATATAAATTTTGAAAAAATTCCACAGAACGTCCAAATCTTCTAACTTCAAAAACACCAAAGTTGCGTCATTTTCGATCGATTAGTTATGTATGTATGTTATGTCAGGCAAAACTACCCTCTTTGACCAAAACTATACCCTCTGCAAGACGATTGGTTTGGTAGGTATAGCTTAATTGTGTACCCCGACATAAAAATGACTCTTTTCAAGAGAGCGTAATGCAAGTACCCGCCATCGCCCGACATACTTGGAGAGTTCCTCATAACTACTTAAATTTTTTACTTCGATAGTCGTAATATTTTGATACAATATTCTGGATTCTATGACAATTACAAAAAATATATCTTAACATAGGTAAAGGTAACGGTTAAATAAGCCGTGATTGCGCCAGTTTTCGCTTTTTTCCAATTTAAAATTATATTTACTTCATAGATACATTTTTTTCAGCTATTTTATTTGAAGAATTAGCAAATGAAATAGTTATTTGTACCGGACAACTGTGAATACATAAAGTATTAAATGAATTGTGTTCACTACAACGTTATAGCGATTATTTTTGTAGTTTGTAATAAAAGAAAATGTTGTATTTTTCTCTGGTACAACTTTAAATATACAGCTAATATACAAAATCAAAGGATTCAAACAAATCTAACGAAATGGTTTTGGATGAATGCATATTCTTATTGTAAATCTTCTTTCTTAGAATGTAACAAATCAAAATGTTCTATTTTCGCCGGTAAAAGTCTAAACATTTATGTAATATAAAGGTAAAGTGAACGGAATGCAATCAAATTCAATTAATGCAGTTCAATAAAATCTAATGACGGGTCTCCTTCCTTGAGCTTGTTACACTAAAGTCGTCGTCAGAAAAGTCATGAAGAGCACGGGCGTGAGCGGGAAGATTCCAGGAACCCATAGTGTTAGATCGCTGGGCAGCAGTGCGACCGTTGGCGGTTTGCCGCCCACCGAGAGATGGAAATTCGTCTTTCTTGTTAAGGTCGCCTACAAACGAAGTATGGTCTGTTGGTACGTAAGGTAGTGATGCAAGTGATCGCCGGCTGGAGGCTGGCGATAGAACCGTGGAAGAATCTTCTTTTTTCCCACGTGATGCAGGAATTGAGTAGAATGAATCAAAAGAAGACTCGTGAGCACTCGAATTAGCGGGAATTACCCTGTAGTTCGGTTTTGTCTTAGGTGGAATATGTTTTCCTGGTTGAACGGATATAGCCAGGTCACTGCACATATAATCGCTGAAGGTGTAAGCCCATCGCATCACAAGGCTCTGAGTGCAATATTTTGAGCGGTCATTTTCTTCATGATACTGTAAAGATATCGCAAAGAAATTTTGCTTGAAACCATTGCTTGTTTTATGATTTTTACGATTATTATTAGTGAAACTCACCTGGCAAGCAATTTCAGGAGTGAACTCGAAAAAGTCCTTTAAAAAGTATGCGTCGGTCACATATAAATTTATTTTATCGTCTGAAACTCCAGCGATGTCCAAAACCTCCTTTTTCAGGATGAAAAGCAAATATTGGATGTCAAGTACCTGTATCTGGTCTCTATTTTCATAGGAGCCGTCCTGACTTTCGCAAGCCAAGTAGCGAAAGCATGACTTAACGACCGGTACCATATCGGTTTTAGTAAAAACTACGAAAGGTTTATTAGCGTCCTTGCCGTCCTGAATTTTAGATAGATATTCCAAAATGTTACGGTATAATTTTCCCATGTTTTTTTCCCCCAAAGCGTTGGGAGGCAGCGGCAGGTTGTGCGTGGTCGACGAGTGATGTTGGGCGTCGCTGCCCTGCCCAAATATAATTTGACCTGGGTCGATTAAGGTACTGTACACTGACATAATTCCTTCATTAAAAGAGAATTCACTCGCTGAAAACTCGGCAGGGACATATACGTCGGTGGTGAGGGCCTTGGTGAAATAATTAAAGGCAGCAAAGACAAATTTTGTGTTTTCTAGATCTGCAAAGGCCCGTTAGGGAAAATATGTTAGTCACTTACTTTAGGGTGAATGTGAAGAGGTAACTTACCATGCGAGCGTTTGGCATCCATCACGATGCGTTCGGTACAGCGCTTCATGTGTATTTGGCTCTCGGCCATTTCGCGCTCCTCCAGCTCAACCTGGGATAAAACCTGCCCATGGCAGTTAAGGCGCTCCTTCTTTACACGGGACAAAACGTCAGCGTTTTTAGCCCCAGAGTTGTACGGACCGCGTTGCTGAGCAGTCATTTTCTGCAACGACGTAAACATTTACTTATTTCTAACTGGCTGATTTGTCACAACGTACCTCCCAAATAGATCCGCATCGGGACACAGCTTGGGCAATGCTTAAATTGCGACCTTCGGGGTTGTTGTCGCGCCATTCGTTCACAAACATCATAAATCCGCTGTGTTTTTTCGGCGGCATCTTGAATCTTTAGGAAACTGCTGGGTAATAAATACAATACCGCGATGAGAATGGCCTTAAACAGGTAAGTAAACACGTGTGTGCGTTAGGACTAGAAAACTAGTGGTTCAGCAAGCGTAAACCAATCGAACACCGGCAACAAGGCAGGTAGAGGAAAAAATGATTTTTGGACTCAAGGGCTCTTTGCTTGACGTTTTCCCTTTGTACACACATACTCACCAAACCAATGCGAAAACAAACAATATCAGCGTATTTTACAATGCGCACCAATACGAAACTCTCATAAGACTGATCAAAAAAAGCAAGAAACCGAATTCCGCGAAAATGAAGACATTAATCGAATGTGAGTAAATTATTTTTGCGTTGATCAACACTTTAGATGTACTTGCCTTTTTTTTAAATTTTGAATATGTTTTAAATAAATACTGAAAATATTTTTTTTTTAAATAAATAAAGTAAAAAGNNNAAAGTTTTAACATTTTTTTTTTATAAATATATATAGATAGAAAATCTAGTGGTCGCCATTTCAAGATGTTAAGTACAACAATTTTTTTGTCTAAGCTGTACAATGAAAATTTAATTTTAATTATTTAATGGGTATTTCTTTTCATGTAAGCTTGAAAATTTATTTTGATTTGATACATGAGCATCTCTGTTGCCAAAGATGTCTCTTTCTAAAACTTAAAACAATTTTATCTAGCTTTTATGCGGTAGATAGAGATCGACTGACAACAGGACTTTGAAAAGATGCATCGTCGTTGGACTAGGCAACCTCGCGTAGCTGCTGGAGTTTGGCTGCTAGTGGTGCGACGACAAAGTCTTGCAAACAAATCGTTTTTTTCTGACCACGCAAAATCAAAAAGATTCGTGATTATAATCAAATTTTTGTTCCTGTAAAAATCGAATAAAATGCCATCTTTGTGTTGACAACTTTTGTTGGTTTTTGAGCACTGGTAAAATCTATGCGTAAAGCTTAGAACAACAAGTGGTGGAATTGACAAAATCTGTAAAGAAAATCTCTTTTATTTTGTTCTCCATTTTTTAGGATGACAACAAATTAAACGCCTTTACTATTTTACTATTATGTCCACAGTGCCGATGTCAATATTCTTTGTAAAAGCAAAGCAAGGATGAACACCAACCAAGACGAAGAGCGTCAGCACATTCAGATGCTTGGACTCCGATTGACTGACCTAGACTTTAAGAAAAGACAGCAACCGGCTGAAACAGACTTCAGAATGAACGACGCGTTTGTGGCTATCATCCGTGCCAAAGCTAAGTTAATTCCTGAATCGGAAAATTTGGATTCCAATGCTATCGAGGAGGTCACGTCCCCACCACCTGACGACCCATATCCCTGGATGAAGTGCTGCGGACGTAATTTCACGCGGTCAATATTTTCATTGCAGCCGAGCCGACAACCACAACGTGGATTTTGGCGCCACCAACGTTCTCTCTCCAACAGACAAGAACACAAGCCATAAATATACATAAGCATATGATATAAGTTATTGTTTATGTATTGTTATGAACGCTAATGGTAAAAAGAATTTACCCGCTCTAATATACACATGTATGTATATACCCGCTCTAATATAATATATGTATGTATATAATAACAATATGTATGTATATACTTACATACCTATGTATGTGCACTAACGATATCTTGTCTTATATGCGTCTGAAATTCATATACATAAATATCGAAAGAATAGGTTATGTTAGAGATTAAATGACTAACTTTCTTACTTGCCAGATAATAACTAAAAATAATTAATTTTTGATATAGTTTGAAATAGTTTGTACGCTTGAAAAGGATTATTGTTTTAAGTACGTAGATTTAAATAAAAAAGGTATGAAGCTTAGGGGAAAACATATCTTAACCCCTAATGGGATAGTGTATGGGATAGCTATTTTAAAGCACTTTTAAGTTCATGTGTTATGTTAACATAAGTACGTAGTCATGTGGTAAAAGGAGTAATAATAATAAATGATGCTACTCCAATGAGTTTAATTTAAAAACTGATTTTATCTATAGAAATATCAAATTTAAGACGTTGAAACTATTTATCAGCTACATACGTATCAGCTAGGCCGCATTGCACTCTGGCCTGCTATATGACCCATTTAAGCGCAACAAGTGGTGGTGTCATTATGTTAGGCTTCAAGGGATCGATCCTAAAATATAAAATGTATGGCTTCGTGTGGGAACGATCACTTGAAACTCTAACTTTATCTACACACAGAATATTTTAAGGAACTACAAATATTTGTGGGGTCCACGGTGTGACGAACCGCAAGCCTATGCGCGTAGGTATGACTGTGAACGGCAGTACACGAGGTGGCGAACCTCTGGAACCGTGTCACAACCAGGCTGCTTTTGAAATTGAGTCAATTGAAATGCATATTATGTTTAGGAATCCTGCCATCCATGAAAACATTAAACTCGAGTTACCGTCCGTGTTCTATTTTGGTAAAATGTCATCATCGTGGATATGGGAATTTGTGACGTTGGGGGGTTTTATGGTGCGATGTAAGGGATGCACTTAAAAAATCGGTCTGCCGCATAAATGCATTCCTTCTCAGCGCTTTAACATTGTAACCGAATCAAATAATGACATATTACACATATTCTACATAAATTATAGATTCTTTTTCGAAAAATGTATTTCTTGTGATAATATTGTGTGGAATGATGCTAAATAGGAATATATTATTTAAGTATATAAGTTTTTTTTATAAAACAAAATTAAACTAGGAAACAACAAAAATTTTATTAGCAATGCTAATTATTAGCTATCTATAAACAATAGCTGCTCCATGAGTAATTTTGAGTCAACTTGAACAATGAGAATAAGTATAAGGAGTAGCAGGACCCCAACACAAGTACGACATGTGGTTTTTGCCTACAACTATATGTTGAAGGCGGTTAAAAGTGATTCAGTTTGAGAAAAGATAACAATCTCTTGCCCTTTTGACTGTTACTGATCATTGAAAGACAGCTAAGGGTCAAACAGGGCAATATGACGTCATAATCATAACAAAAGCAGACGCGTTCCGGATGAGAATATTTTTAATATCTAATTTTGTATACCTATATTGCATTTTTTCGACACTAAAACTGTTCGTCCATAGAGTAACGGTAGGTCCCGGAGTCGTAGTCAACATCTGAGCTGAGGATATTTTACGTACCGCGGTTTTGTACACCAGGTAATGAACCGATTTTCTCTGACTTCGCAACTGTCTTTATTATGGAGCAGGTGATCTTTTATAAGATCATCTGAATTATCTAATTACATACATATTTTGTGGTTTAACGTTGGTTAGCAGGTCAATGCTATTAAAAGTATGCACAGTTAGGTCAAAGTTAAAAAAATTACGTGCTTAGTAAACTAGTTCTGGGTCTGCCGACTCAGATTGCTTGGTATTGGGTTTCTGCTGAGTTTGTGGGTTTGGCTCGCCCTGGTTTCGTGCCAACAAAAAATTTTTCAAAACTCTTTCTTGAAAAATCTTTCCTGGCGCTACAGAAACGTGTCTTGAAACGTGGTCGCGATGAGGATAGGAAAATTTTAAACAAATTTTAACCGTGTGGGTATTGTAAGAGGATACGTGCAAAATCTAATAGGTCAATCTTTTAAATTCTCTGAGATCCACGCGTTCATACAGACAAACGGACATGTTTATATCGACTCAGGAGATGATCCTGATCAACAATAAATATTTTTTATAGGGTCGAAGATGTCTCCTTCACTGCGTTGTATACTTTTGACGAAAATTATAATACCCTAAAACTAAGATTATCTAGGCTATAAGCGGGATAGCATCTGAGGTCTTGCTAGGGATGTGGATAGTGTTTGTGGGCCTGGGTGCCGCAGCATATTAATTTATGGCCTGTCATTTGTGAGAGCTGGACCAAAGTAGGCTTCTTAGCCTTTAGCTTCCGAAAACTGAGACACTCGTTCAGTTTTCGGAAAAATATAAATCTGACCGCTTTAGTTCCGGCAAAAATTTAAGGGTTATCGTACAGTCTGAATCGGGACCTGGTCCAGGCAACACCTCTCGGCAAAACCCTAAACCTAGTGAACAACTTACACAAAAAAAAAAAAAAAAAGTGAAGTGCAAACTCATACCAAGTGCAAACTCATATTAAGTGCAAAATTAAAATAATTTAATTTAGTAACTGCCATAAGTAGCACCTAAAAAAAAAAAATTACAAGTGAAGTGAATCATCCTATAACGGGGGTCCGTCCCCTTAATTCAAAAATGGCCCACTCAGCCAGGGGCAAGACCCTGAGCAAGACCTTAAAAAATGATCAATCAATAAAAGTCATAAAGGGCCATACATCGTCTATATTGACAAACACACTAATGAAGACGAAACCGAAAACCCATAAATGCTTCAATTTTTAAGCTTAAACTTAATGATATTGTTAAAGTAAATAAAATTGGCTTCGGGCGTTGTAAGGCAGAATGTAAAACAGGTAAAGCTGCTAATGAGCTTATTAATTCTGATTTAAAATATTAAAATACTTTATTTTCAAAACTGGAATTATTTTTCAAATTCCCACAAAATTCGCATAAGACGAGTTAAAAGAATTTATTATTTCCCCTGTCCCTATTCACGAGATTATTAGAGTTAACAGGAAAAATGAGAATAAAGAATTTTTTCCCACGTCCAGGGTTAAAATAATTTTTGAAGGCTCTCAAATCCCCGAGGAGATCAACTTCCTTTACACCAAAGTGAAAGTGGAAACATACACTGCTGGCCAAAATAATAAGTACACGCTCATAAGATTTCTTCTATGTCACGTAAATCTTTTTTTATTACCGTAACGAACCAATTCTAATTTCTTTTGGTTTTCTGGCACAATGTTGACTTAACTCTCTAACTTAAAAATAAAAAACATATTCTTAATTATACCCTTGCAGAGGGTATTATAATTTTGGTCAAAAGTGTGCAACGCAGTGAAGGAGACATCTCCGACCCAATAAAGTATATATATTCTTGATCAGGATCACCTCCTGAGTCGATATGAGCATGTCCGTCTGTCCGTCTGTCCGTTTCTACGCAAACTAGTCTCTCAGTTTTAAAGCTATCGAGTTGAAACTTTGCACACATCCTTCTTTCCTTTGCAGGCAGTATATAAGTCGGAACGGCCGGGATCGGTCGACTATATCCTATAGCTGCCATATAACTGATTGATCGGAAATGCCATAACTTTGGTGTTTTTTAAGTTAGAGGGTTGGGACTTTCCACACATGTTATATTTGACCAAAATATCTTGTGTACAAAATTTCATAAGGATCGTCCGACTATATCCTATAGCTGTCATAGAACGATAGAAATTGGCATAACTTTGGTGTTTTTTAAGTTAGAAAGATGGGATTTGGTACAGATTCTATTTTGGGAAAAATAATTCAATATGCCAATTTTCATAAAGATCGGCCGACTATATACGATCCCCTACATATCTAATAATTTAAGATCATATAAAAAAACCTCTTGACGAGGTAAAGTACCGGTGACGAACCTGCATGCGAAACCCAAAATATCTGATATCAATTTTAGTGACGAAAATATGCTATATAGGTGTACAAAATTGCATATAAAAAATATTCTTGTTCGGCACGTGACTGATTTTTTTTTGTTTTTCTTGCACGTGCCGAACAAGAATATTTTTTATATGCAATTTTGTACACCTATATAGCATATTTTCGTCACTAAAATTGATATCAGATATTTTGGGTTTCGCATGCAGGTTCGTCACCGGTACTTTACCTCGTCAAGAGGTTTTTTTATATGATCTTAAATTATTAGATATGTAGGGGATCGTATATAGTCGGCCGATCTTTATGAAAATTGGCATATTGAATTATTTTTCCCAAAATAGAATCTGTACCAAATCCCATCTTTCTAACTTAAAAAACACCAAAGTTATGCCAATTTC